>JARKIC010000279.1:0-337828 GCA_029378375.1 Mycena olivaceomarginata | reverse complement strand
AAACATCGGAGGATCGTATGTGCTCAGACGTGTGATCCTACAATTAATTAATTACGCGGCGGAGGGATATAACGGCATCCTCCCACCGCGGTGTATTCTGTACATTCTCTTTAGTTCTCCTTTCAACTTTCCAATTCTGTCGATACTATCTCACGAGATCCAGAACTTCCATTGCTAGAGATCTGAAGGGTGTGAACTACGGGCGAGGAAAGACGAGGCAGCCCATGATAGTCTAGAACCGATAGCATCGCCTCAGAACACAACCCACGCCCACAGCTACTCCTTAAAAACGTTCTGGAAATTTGAGGCTCTGCGGAATACTCCATCGGGATGCACCCGTGGCGCTTCCATTCGGGTTGCCACCCGACAACCGGTAAGGCCACCGTTCAACTCACCCTAGGGACGCCGCAATTCGATATGGATGGGGATTATGCAGTCGAAATTATGAAGATTATTGCGGCCTCGTCATCAATTCTGTTGAAGTAATGGCTCGACGCGCCATAAAATCGGCACGGCGGGCGCTAACCCGGTATTGCCGACCTGTGCAGACTCATCCCCTGTAATTTCTGTAACAGCTATTTCTCCCATTGTACACAGCTCCCCTTGTTTCGATTTCCCATTGTCTACATGCCTTACATGCAGCCCTTCTGCTCCAAGGGTGACCAGCCGGTTGCTCGAAGCACCAGGCCGATTAGGTTGCCAAGACCCCATCGGCTGTGCTCCTGCACCGTACTATAACCGTGCTTTTCTCTCTCGCGGGTTCGAGCCCGGCGATGCTCTTTTTATTTCCTGCTGCGCACCTTTTTGAACTCAGGTGGGGAGGCGACAAATGTAGTTTGACGCAGCTCCTCCATTCTTAATGAAGCTGTTTCATGCAAAGTGGCCTTAGATAAGTCTTGTAGCCCTCGTCAAGCTCTACAACTTTCGTTTTGGGTCCAGTTTTGCGCAGCCTGGTTGTGGCACAGTATGCTGCGAGTTGCATATTAACACACTATATATGGTCATAGACAAGCCCTCTGAATACTTGAGGATCCAGCACGATACTTGGTTATGAAAATTGGGGGCAACGGAAGCATAGAGTTGTCTTTGCTGTATGGTGCTCACTGAATAACTTGTATCAGTTTAATGGCACAGTTGGTGCCTGTGATTCCTCCCAAGTTTCTTGGCATCTTGGGAGGTCTGTGGTTCAGACCTCCTTGCGGTTGTTTTCCTTTTGGAGCGTCGCTGTTTGAACCCTGTTTGAACACTGTTTGAACTCGGTTGCATCACTGTTTGATCTCTGTTCAATCAGTGTTTGCTAACGCTTCACCAACGTCCTGCGGACAGACGCTACGAGTGGCTAATATGCCCCTCAAGGTGTTTAAAACGGAAAAAAAGATTAAAAACCGATTTTCATCGGGAGGTCCGTTGTTTAAACAAATCTAATAGAGATTTATTGCGGGAAAACGCAATAATGGCTCTGGGCGGAATCTGAACCGAGAGAAATGTTTGTAACGATCCGGATCTGCAGGGCGTGCTCACGAATCATTTTATTGTGGGTCAACCACGCACACAACCTATTGTTTAAATTAGGTGTACATGTAGGACCATGAAATCGCCTAACACTGATATTGAGATTTCATTTGAACTGATTCCACCCCAAGCCTTCAAGATTCATGCCCATGTCTTCATTCCCAATCAACTCGCTGTTCTGGGTTAGCAAAGGTCGTCGGCTACTGAAAAACACACCCAGTGCATTTTGAGAAGAGGTAATCCTTTCCGTTGGCGTGTATTACGCCATTGTTGAGCACACATTTCCACTTGGTCTTTTTACGCGAAACCTTCATAAAATTAATGACTAATATTATTACTATCCCCGGTATCGCTAAATCCCATACCTTGTCATAATTGCAAAATGCAGTGTTAAAACTGCCCTCGACACCGTCTTCAGCGTCTTCTTCATCTGTCTCCGAGTCATCTAAATCACTGGTGATTGCTTCTGATGGCGAAGTCAGGGGCTCAGGCCGAGGTGGGTGCGAGGTGTATTTCATGGAATCCTGAGAATCGTCAGGGGGACCATCGATCTGGGGAATATGCGGGGCCTTCTCCCGGAGATCCAGGGGGAAAAGGCAGAATCTCCTCTGCAGGGCCTGACATTGGGCGGTTGGCGTTTACATAGGGAAATGTATAATGAGGCATGGGCTGGCCCGATGGCGACAGGAAAGGAGAATATTGGTGCATCCTCCGCATAGCGGCCACGGGAGGCAGCGGTGGGGGCTCAAAATCAGCTACGCGGGACGCAATAACCTTGTCTTCCCATCTCTGCAATGCACAGTACAATTGAGCGTCCGCGGATGTGAGGAATGAATGAGTTGATCACATGTTGAAGTTCAGCCAGGATATCTTGGGCTATCCCGGCCTCTTCGAACTCAGGCTTAATAGAAGCAATAACATCGTCGATAACAGTGCGGTATATCAACGGCTACATGAAAGGTGTCAGGTGATCTGAGCGGTGGCCGTAGGAGTAACTCACCACTATGCTATTTGACATTGCGCGGAGAACCAAATCGGCCTTATATTGGATTGCTACAAAACCTGGTCTTTATATACCTTTTCGGAGAGACATTCCCGCCTCCCGGCCCCACTGTGAGATCCGAAGAATCGGGACTTCGGAATGGGGGGCTCCGTGCTGCAGCTCCGGACAATCAAAGTCCACAAATCCATAATATATTCATATCTTTGGACATTGGAACGGCTGTTTTCCTAGGTGAATATGTCACCAAATTCAGATTCTACGCATAAAACATGTCCGAATCACCTCCTTCAATAATTTTCCCACGAGAAATACGTTGCGGCCAAAATTTCGACCCATTTCAACGAATCTGCAGACCTTGCTGCGGTACTCTCAGGGCCGCGGCGAACGTTTTCATTGAAATCTCCGCTCAGTCAGTAAGTATTTTGTTTCGGTGAATAATTTGACAAAAGTGACCGCTAATCGGCTCAGCTAGGTCAAAATTTGCAGTATTTAAATAGACTAAGTACATTTAAATGTTCAATAGCCTGTATGCCCACAGTCTGCATCAATGAGAACATCGACAATCTTCGGCATCCGGTCTACAAAGTGATCAATTTGTTGGATCGTGATTTGATCCCAAACAGCATGAATGGCTTCGCAAAGCGCTTCGTACAAGGTCGTCGCGGTTTATAGGCAGGAATACCATTCTTCAGAACCTGCCACAGAGGTTCGATGGGCGAAACATCCGGGGAAGAGGGCGGGTGGGGAAAAATGGGGACGCAATGTTCCTTGAGCCATCTGTCCGTGACTTTGGCTCGTGGTGCACCGTCCTGCTGAAACTCGAAATTGGGCCGGGACCTCTTCATTTTGTTGAAAAATGGGAGGAGGGGACCCTCTAGCACCTGTTTGATGTATCTCTCCGAATTCATACCCCCACCTTTCCTTTCTGGATACTCGAGAACAACAAGCGGGCCGTCTTGCCCCTTTTGCGGTGATCCCCCACACCATGACGGGAATTGGGTTCTGTGAAACAGTGCCCACACAGCACTCCTCCAACAGCTCCTCGTCTGGCCTGCAGCTGACGAAAACTCGGCCTTTTTTGTCGTCAAGACAGATGTAAGCCTCATCCGACCACCCCACATCCCACCATTCAGCTGTGCTCATCGCCTTCCTGTCCTTCGCCCAAGCCTTTCGTTTTGCTTTGGTGGTGTCTGAGAGGTAGGGGACCCTCCTGGCAACACGGCGGTGGTAGCCCTCCTCCCCCAGGCACGACTGATATTGTTATGGACTTGAACAGCCCCAATGAATCGATTTTCACTGGGAGAGTCAAGCTGGTGTCGAGTAGGAGCCTTGGGCATACTGTACAATTTCGTTCAATTCGGCGGTCACGCGTCACGCCCATTTTTTTTTTATTGCGGCAATAATTTTTTCTCAATTTATAGGAATTCTTTGGGATTTTAATTGTACTAAAATTTCTGGATTGGTGCCGAATTGATCGAAATTGTACAGTATTGTGGTAGGTGGAGGTTCGGAATAAGTCACGTGGTCGCGATACAGCGATGTCATTAACGGTTACTTATGTCAATACCGAGTATGATGCTTCAGTACGCGTCTCAGCCAGTGTCCGACCGGGGGGTTCGAAATCGTAAGGCTGTAAGTTACTCGGTTTCGTTTGGCAGCTGCGTCTGATTATTTGAATCCACCATTGCGTATTTTTCGATCTTGACCATGCCGACTCAAGCTTTGCGGTGTGTTTTTCGAATTTTTGTAGTTGTGCTTGCGCTGATGACAATCGTACTTACTTAGTTCCCCGTTGAACGGGAAATCATTTCGGGCTTTTTGGGCGGTGAGTGAATCTCTTTCCTTTCCTGGACTTCGACAAATCCATAATACAAGAACGACGTCGCCTGGTAAGATAGAGGTACGCTGCGCCTCCTAATGAGTTTTTGATCTGACCTTTGAATTTTGTACAGCTACGACTGAACAATTTTCCCATTCCTTTGTGCGAGAACGCTCAGCAGGTGACATCGCTCCGTGGACCGCTCCATGAAAAAGGTCCAGGTGGTCCAAGAAGGTCCGCAGAACCGGATATCAGGGCAAACATGGAGCATGCCGTGAATTGTGAGTGGACAGGCACAAAGTTGGTCCTCGTCATCACCCTATTTATAAAATTACTTATGTCTGTCCGTCTGTCCGTCCGAAGCCTTTTTAAACTCAGCGAACTCCGCTTTTTTGATGATATCATTTTCGAGAGATCCGCGTCGCCGGCCCCTCTTTTCTCAATCTCCTGCCGTGAGGTCAATGCAACGGGCCTTCTGATACCTGATCATGCCGAATCACTTGCCGGTAGGCCGCAAGGCCGCTGGTTGCGTCACCTTTCTAACAAAGTTGACAGACACTGCCCCAGCGCTAAGATTGATTATCACGAGGCGTAAATAGCACACTATCAACCCTGACTGCGACGTCGTCAAGCTTTCAAGTGGGAAGCCAAGGAGCATTCACAAACATCTGAGCAAAAAAATAAGTACGAGGGCCTGTTGCCCAAAACGGGTAACCACCACCATTCCGATCCTCCCGTAAATTCCACAATCCTGTGCAGGTTCTGAAATCATACATATGCATCTAAGGCCTCGTCTCGTCAATTTACAGGATATTTGACCCAGACAAAAATGACTACGAGGCTCAGTTGTCCAAAACGGGTAACCGCCCCCATTCCGAACTCTGTAAACTCCACAACTTTGTTGATGTTGTACAATAATATTCCATTAGAAATTCGAACGGGACTGACCTCGAGGCATTCAAAGATAGTCACCAGCGCGATCCGAGCGCTAGACATCATCGGCAGCACCCCCATCTCACTAGCGCGGGGACTGGCATCTCACTCTTCGTGTTTATTACTCTTGTCTTAACCCTCCAAGGCTTTTAATAACTAAATTGGAGTCGAAGGAGTCAAGTTGAATATTTCTTGTCTTAATTGCGATATAAAGACACAGAGCCGCAGTGCAGCATTATAATGGGGTCTTTCAGGACATTTTGAACCCTGTGCCCCAGAATGGCATTTTGAATCACATGCTTCGTAATGCCATTTTGAACCACTATTGAATGATTTAATTCGCATTTTGAATCCCATGCCCCAGAATGGCATTTTGACCACTATTGAATGATTTAATTCGCATTTTGAATCCCATGCCCCAGAATGGCATTTTGAATCACATGCTTCATAATGTCATTTTGAACCTCTCTTGAATGATTTAATTCAGCCAAAAGCAGGAGGGATAAGGGAGCACTTGACATAATTAAGGTTTGAATGGAGCCTGCAAGATATTCGCATTTTGAACCCTGTGGCGATGGGCTTGGGAGTGTGCTTCATGATGTACTCATCGAGTCGCGGGCAGTCCGTGACACCAAAGCGACGCACCAACAGGACCTCGTGTGCGACGACTTCCCGGACATGATTGACATCCTCGCGATCCCAGCAGCGGCCGTCAAAGTCGGAAATGCCGATTTCGTCCGTGGCGGCAAGCCCCATTTTCTTCAGCAGCTCTGGACTCGCCATGTTGAAGCGCAGCGTCTTCAAACCCTGCGCGCGAAACATTGTCGGCTCGACTCCATCCTGGACCAGCGTCAGTATTGCAAAAAAAAAAACCAAAAAGCGCTATAACGAACCTCGTCCCAAAAGCAGACCCGCACCTGCCGCTCGAACATGAGGGCCTGCTGCCTCCGCTCCTCCTCTGCAATCCGCCGCTGCTCTTGCTCCTCGTGGTTTTTATTGTAGCGGTGTGCCCACTCGGGATCCATGGGCTTCTTATTGAGCTTGGGTGGAAGCGAGGGCGGCGGCGCCTCCATCGAAGGCGCGGGGTACTCATAGGAGTGCATGGGAGTTGGGCAGGATAGTGCGGACGGATCGCCGGGCTCTGCGGTGCTAAACGACGACGACATGGGCACGATGACCTGGTTTTTACGGTGTCCTGTGTAGGCACAGCCCTTCTGCTGCTCCACCCCTGCCGCATTTGGTGCACGCGTCCCTAGCTTGTCCAGCCAGCTTCACTATTTCACTGCTGAGTCATATACTCTGTGGACGACACTACTCAGCCCTGTGCTTCTTCGGAACCGATTCGCTCGACCGAAGTAGTCGATCGGGAATACGTCGATACCGAGCTTCGAGCTCGCATCGCCAACTGGGTCCAGAAATTCGAAGAGTATTTTATTTTTACTCTGATCCTTGGTGCGCTGCTGAATGCATTGCAGATACTACTACCGGAATGATGCTTCGCGCCTTCCAGTCTGTACACTCACCATGCACACACTACTGCACATCCCGACGACATCCTTCGTGCCGGCCCAATGTGGTGTTACTGGAATTACGTAACTGAGCGTTTTGTCGGGTTTCTGGTGCGTTCCAGTAAGAGCCGGAAGAAACCCATATGCGAGCTTTGCACGGCATCTTCGCGAGGTCGCACTGAACAATGCAATCAAGATCAAGTATCATCTCCAGGAGGAGCTCGACCTCTCGGACCGTCGTCAGGCCCGGATCCATGAGCTCCCTGAGTGTACATTTTCAATTTCAGCAACTGTCAAATTCTAAATGCATCACAGACCCTGATATCCAGGTGCTAGAGCCCCACGCTCGTGCTCCTCTTTCTTCACAGGTTCGCGTGGCCGTCAAGAACCACCTCCTTCGAACATACAATATCACGGAAGGCGATGCACCGGGGTATATACCTCATGAGGTCTCCCACTGGGGGAAGATTCGGTTTTTGAACGGCGGCGACACGATTCGGGCCGCTGAGGGTAGTGAAACAGTCCAAGCGCAACGTGACTCGGGATGCAACTTATCTCAAGGTGCACACAATATATTTTAATTCAATTCGCAGTGCTTACTCACATTTGTTTAGTACTCGCACGATCTGGACAAGAATCGAAATTACAAGCATCGCCCAATCATCTTGGAGCGTAAAGTTGCATACGGCCAGCTCCTTCGTATAATCGAGTTTTCTGCTGATATTCCAGACTCGAATCATGAGTTGCAACCTCGCGGCCTCTTTTTGGCGGTCATTCGCCCAGTCAAATTGCTCGGGAAGAATGCCAATATACCATATTACCAGGATGGGAGGTTTGCTCCCATCGAGGTGGTGGATGTAGACGAAATTAGCTGCCTGGTTGCACGTATTCCCGATCACGAACTCGGACCACGACGATGGGCACTGATGATCCCCATGTCAGCAGAGCCACGCTCATTGGAGATCTTTGAAGCCACAATCTGAATAGCTGGAAATGACCGAAATGATCATGGCTTCTCGTCATTAACCGGAATGAAGGCCGGAATTGCGCACGAGGACAAGAATGGATCTCTACTGTCACCGGGAATCCCCCTCCTCCCCCGGTTCGAAAACCCAAACTGGTGGCCCCAGTTCAATTGTTGTCTGATGGACTGTGAGACTTTTTCCGTCGACCTGGAATGGTTCCAGCTGTCAACTTATGGAAGAGTCGGCAATCTACTCCTGGGGAGTCAAGGACCATTCAGGGTGTGCCGAGTTTCGCATCAAATCAGTAAATTGCCCTGTTTGGAGCCATTTCAAAGCGGATTTTCACGGGACCCTTGTTTGTGCGATAGGCTGTATGACGAATTGGATGTCTCGGCGTTCATTAGAAAAACGAAATAAGGTGAAATTACGGAAGCCCAGGGATTGACAGACTTCGGTTGTTGCTGCGCCAGGTTCAAGTGTGGCGGAGAGCCCGAAGACAGAGATGTCAGGACGGAGTCGACCCGCGCAAGAATTGGCCGATGTATCCATACGATGTCGAAAGGTGAGCCATTCGCGCACGACATGCGCCTCCTCCACGCAGACGAAGATAAGATTTTGCTGAGACATTGGAGTATCAAAAATCTTGAACCAAGATGGTGATCTGAGGTGCTCTGGATCGACACAGACCACGCGAAAGTGGCAGGAGCCGACTTCGTGGACGAGATTTATTGTGAAGAAAAAAGCCAAAAATTTAGATACAATATGGCTGGAACGCCCTGATCATTGCGAACATTTTCTGCTATTCGGCTCCCGATTCAAGGCCTTATTGCCCTTTCCAGAGGGCAATTACTGGATGGCTTTTGCGCAACCTGGCTATTAAAACAATCAAATTCTGGAGGCTTGGCAGGTACTCCAGTTGTTGAAGGATACTCCTAATGGAGGACATCTCGAAGGTCTAGCAGAAATTTAAAGGCTTGCGGTTCAATATCCCTTCAGCTTCACCGGGTCATATCGGCCCAACCTCGCTTGTGTTTCGAACCGCCAGTGAATCGGTCAATTAATGGTGGCTGCACAAGTATGTTCCCTCCTACCTGTCTGTCCCATGTCAATGCTTGTTGACTTTGTTTTTACGCTAGATCTTCAAATCGGTCAAGCCCTCTGCCTAGGTGGCGGCGGGGGGGTCTCCTCCCGGCGGAGGCCAGTCCTTCAATGGCCTCGGTAAGTTCTCCAAATTCTTTTTCCTGCATTTGCGATAATTATGCCCCGTTATCCAGCGACCTACTATGACCCCAATGGCGGTTTGGTGCGTGTGGTAGCCCTCTACAGAACGGGAATTTCATTGTGGCGCTCGGAACGGGAAACTGGGATGGCGGCTTCCATTGCGGACAGACGGCTAATGTCCAGTGTGCGTATCCCTTCTTCTTTCCTCTTCTCAATCGTTAATGCTGAATTGAATTTGTAGTCTGGTCCTTTGCTTGATCGATGTTGCGCTCTGGGCCCGGAGATAGGCATTAGATGCGACTCAGGTTCTGGTCGTTGTTTAGCTGTTCATGAAATGTGGAATTTGGTTTCAATGGTTCTATTTTCTGTTTCGGATAGAGTTCGTACATGTGAATGTGAATGTTTTGAGGTTCGAGTCCAGTTGAAATAAATGCCACCTGATTTAACACTTACATGGTAGGCATGAATCCATTCTCTTAACCCTCTTTGAACCTTCTGGCTAACTGAAACCTGCTTGTCGTTTGAGACTCTGTTCTGCCTTTGGAAATCTTCCAGCATTTCAACGTCTTGGAGATGAGCATTATCTTGGAGGTCTTCAGGTGCCTAAATCAGGGCACAGACGATGTGGGGGAAGAAGATAATCGATGAATTGAGGCTATGCTACCGTATGGCTGCTAGATATACATAGATCAAGTACTGTAGAATTACATTCAATTCGGCAGTCACGCGTCAGGGAGGGGTTGACGGCGCCGAACTTTGGTCGGTGTCACGGGTCACGACGGCGGTTGACGAATATATCGGAGGGGTCACGACTGGAATCTTACACTGAAGTCTGTTAGTCTCTGTGACAGAACCGATATATGGATGACGGGTAAGCCAAGTATCCATATATGGTCTGTTAGCAATCACGCCCCTGTTGTTGGCCGACCCATCAAATTCCTTCTCGTGTTTTGCCTCCGCCTCGACGCGCCGATAAATCTGAGAATATTTGAGCATGCAGATCTACTTCCAATTTAGAGGCCCCTCCGTTAAAGCTAAAAATTTCCTTCATTCGTTGTCGCGATATGAGCTGAGTTTTCTGAAGCATTTTACATAAGCAGCTTTTTGGCCTGATCCTGTTCTGGAGAACTGACTGGCGGAATCAAGAGATTCTTGTGGGAGAAAACGTTCGAATGTGCTCCGGGAGTCTTTCCAAATATTTCCGGATTTTCAACGAGGCCCATCGCTGCAATATGGGCGAACTGGCGGTCGGCTGGCACAGCCACCATATTGCGTAATCAGCGGGTCGGCCAACAACACGATCGTGTTTACTACAAGACTAGAAGTCTGTGCTTTTCCAGCGGCATCTGTCCAGGATGTCAGACAGAGTATTCGGGCACAGTATATATCCTGCATTTTCTTCACAAATGCCGCAACTTCCTTATTTGCATTTGCACTTGCAAGTCTGTTCCCTATGATCAGACACTGGAGAGATGTGGGGCCCAACAATACTCACTCGCGCATTTATTTTTCCGAAATCTTCCCGGTATTCCGAAAAATGGCAGTTTCCTTAGATGCCTCTTGCTGATCCCCCGAAAGCTCTCCCCAGAGCTTTGCCATGGTTTCCCGATGCAAGTCCTTCCATTGCGTTCCAGCATCCTTCAACTCCGTCGTTATCCTCCTCGTCACTGCATTCCGATGGCGCGTCGACCGAGGCTGTGCCTACCCGCGTCCGCAGAGGGTAGACAAAACCCAGTGGTAGACCAAGTCTGCCGTCGTGGAGGACCCTCGTCCTACGTCTGAAGCCGCCTGATTTCATCTTCCAGATTGGTGATCCGCCCCTTCAAAGCCTTTTTCTTCGTCGATAGCGCGGATATGTGGCGCGTAGCTGGTGAAACAATGGAATACCGGGCTGATATAGAAAGAGAATTGCATACCTCTATCTAGCAGAGCAACTTTGCTGCTTTTCTCGGTAGAAACGGGTAGCGCATCTTTCAGCTTTGCGTACCCATCGCGTAGTTCGTTGCGTCTTCGCTGCTCGGCCTCTATTCGTTGCATGCGCATCACGTTTTTTCCGCCTCTGCGGCGAGTTTTCTGGGGACTGCAAACTCGTTTCTTTTCTTGCTCTTCGTCATCGGTGTCTGGACGGTGGCTCGCGAGGTTTGCCGGAGACTGAGTATTGCATTGGACCTTCCACCTGTCCTCGCCTAAGGAAGATAATTGAAAGCTTTTATTGCTGCTATTAGTAGAGGTGTCAAATCCAGAGCAGGACTCGTAAAGAGCAGGTGTCGCAATGGGGGATGGATATCAACATGGCCGTATTGGGGTGTAACAGTAGGATCGGGTATCCTGGTCTCCTTGAGGAATTTGAACTTATGATTTCTATTGTGCATAGAGATGTTTCCGTCACGGCCCGCAACATTTAAGGAGCCAAACGTCACATTGGAGCTAAAATAAAATAAACTCGTACGAGAACATGGGCTCGTAACATCACTATAATTGTTGCCAAACTCAAGCTCTCTGAGCTAGGATGGCTGATAGCAATTGCATAGCTTATTTACTGGCAATCTCCAACTCCGACTATAGTCGAAGCCCTCCTAATCCATACCCTTCCGTTACCGACCAACCCTATGGGTTATGAGAGAGTATGGGTTGGTAGAGCAGGACAAACAAAGACAAATTTGCTTGCCGAAGTCCGGAAACGGCCCGAAAGTTCATTTTGACATCATCAAATCGTAATTTTCCACACCTGACAAGTGGCTCGAGCACCATATGAACGAGAAAGTATATCATCGAGGTATAGATCTGGTGAATGCTTGAGCATGTCAGCATCATCTGAAATATTGTAGCAATAACATTCAGCAACGTGAAACGACACCCATAACATCATTGAGGCCCTTCCAGAGACCGTGTTCTGTGCCTTGCACCTTGCTGGACACGTCACCTGAGTGCACAAGTCTGCATCAAGGAAAAAATAAATCACATTGAAGCACATGTATAGTTTGTGTGGTAAATGTACAACTGGGCGCTTGAGAGATGGTGGGACTGGTGTTACCTGAGGAATTCTCCCGGTATCGCCGAAGCATGATGGAAAAGGACACGCGACGCGCCGCTGATGTGACCCGGGCCTTCATGATGCGTTGGGACGCGACACATTCTAATTATTAGTTATAGAAAGGAGGGCTCTGAGGAGTTGCCTCGACAACAACATTTGCGCCCATTTCAAGGAAAACCGCTGAACCGAAGGGGATAACGTCGTTTCTCTGTGGAATAGACTCGTAACCGGTCTGCCTACGAGGAGCAAAAAAAAACGAAGGCTGACATGACTGATTTTTCGAAACTCAACTCTCCTTTACTAATTGCTTAACCTTTAGGTCAGGCTACTCATGCATGCTTGAAGTTCTCGCATCAAAACAAATAAAGAACAAACAGTTCTTGTCATTTACGTACAGTCATCACTGATGCCCCGGCGCGGCAATGCACAGCTCTGCCCGGTGCGCACCAAGTATTTTCTGTAAATTTTACAACAATCCAGCGAAGATCCTGGCATGTCGCAAAAATGGCTTTTGGTAGATAACCCCTTACAGAAGGTTACAGCCTTATAGGCCGCGTATACCAATCTCATAATCGTCTTACAATTACCTTATAACCACCTTATCTCATCCTCCTTGGCTTAGAGCTCCTTACCGACACTCACATGGACTTACAGCTACATCATGACTTCAACAAGTCTTTCCAGTTCCTAATTTATTTTTCAGGCACCGGAGCAGGTTTCCGCTTCAGAGGGATTCAGAGCGAGGTATTGGCATCGCTGTCGAGTGGGAGTGCGTGAGTGAAGGCGACGAGTGGGTGGAGCACTCCCCTAGCCAGACTATGATTTGACCAGAAAATGAGCACTCATTCCACTTCTGCACCGGGAAGGGATAAAATAGCGCGTGGTTCGCTGGGGGTTAAATTTTCTTTTTGCGTGCTGGCGGATGCATTCACCTAGCCAGACTATGATTTGAAAAATGAGCACTCATTCTACTTCTGCACTGGGAAGGGATAAAATAGGGCTCGGTGAAAGTCAGGAACTGGAATTGAAGTGCGTTGCTTCACAAAGGCGAGAGTAGCAACCTGGTGCAGCGTGTTTGGAACAAAACCAAGGAAAAGCAACTTGGACAGACGGACCTCGGAGAAGAAGCTATAGGTGAGAGCGTCCTCAGTGCATTCTGCATTGTCATTAAATGAACTTCTGGCGAGACGGGCGATGACATCTGAGCCATCGTCAAACGTCAAGACAAATACCTAACAAATTATTGGTGAAAGTACAGTGTCTTCAGTCAGCCGCCCTCCGGGCGTTTTACGGAGACACCACCCCACCCAGGCAATACTACTGTCGATCTGAGATGTACGCTCTCCTCGAACAACGCGGGTCCTCTGTGGAGAACATGCAGTCAATCAGTAACACCTTCATCATTGACACACGAGTTGTCGAGAATGGATCGACCGTCTTCACCCTGATCGACATAGTTCTTCTTACTTCGGGGCGGCGGGGCATCTGCTCGTCGGAAATTACTGGGCTCTGGGACGATGTATCCCGCAGGCAGGGGATTTTCACTATGTTAGGAGATGATCCCGTTATACGAGACGCCTCGTATGCGCATTCCCGGCTGAATCCATCATCGAACCAAAGCAGAGGTTCTCCCCGCATACTCCGATTTGTTTATGATCGTGCGCTGTAGGTAGCAGTCGGCCAGCTCCGCCATTTTCCCGGCGTTGATTTGGATCTTAGGGAATTCCAAGTCTTGGAGTCGGGCAACTCTGTGTTCAGCCTCCCCCGCCAAGGTGATCGAAGCCACGCTTGATCATTTTCACCTCCATAATTCCGTTTCGCACAAGATGGCAATTAACTGTCTGACCGTCAATACTTGATTGAAAGATCTCGGATTCCTTGCTAAATATTTCTGTCCAGATATTGATTTCCGCGATGGAGGATTTTTGTGAGGAATGGTTGATTGGGGTGAGTCTTTGTAATGACAAACGGCTACTACAGGTGTTAGGAGTCACATCTTGCCTGCCTTCGCGGGCAAAAAAAGAGACCTACATCCCAATCCATGAACAGTATACTGTACAATTTCGTTCAATTCGGCGGTCACGCGTCACGCCCATTTTTTTATTGCGGCAATAATTTTTTCTCGATTTATCGGAATTCTTTTGGATTTTAATTGTACTAAAATTCAAGGATTGGTGCCGAATTGATCGAAATTGTACAGTATGGTTAATATTGCCAAAATTGAGGAGAAGGCCGCCAACCAGGTACGCCGTCTCTCCAAATCGCCTTGGATTCAATTAATCGCATTCTTTTGACCACTTTCCTTCGTAAAATCGAAATTTTACAAAATTCTGACTAGTAGTTTTTGCGCTAGAGCGCTTGCAAGGAAGTGATGCGGCGCACTGTATTGCCATCATTACATAAAATAATCAGGTGCACGCGTGGCGTGGTCGCGCGTCGTCACAGTTGTTTAGTCACACTCGCGTCACAAGTCCCCTTAACGCCATGATCTTCATCCAGCCTATACTCAACTTTCCCGCTGCAACGGCCGCCCAGCCCATACTTCTCAGAGTGCGTACAATACTTCGCACGCATTGAGGCTCCGCCCTGGCCCTAACTCCCGAGGCTTGTCATTCAGGGATCCTATCACATTCTGCGGGCCGTCCCACTTGGATTTGGCTCTTCTACAGTATATCTCGCAGTCGACAAGAGAAGTACCAGCTCCACTCAGCATCCCATACCACCCCCTAAAATGGGGATGGCACACAGATCAGCGCTCGGTCGCGTGTAAGGCGATAAAACGTGGGCCCAGCAGGTCTGAAAGCTGGATCTTTGATGAAATCCGTACTCTGAAAGGGATAAACCACGTAATTTCACCGTCCTCCCCATTGCTCCGAGTTTGAATTACATGCTTTTCAGCGAAACATCATCCGCCTCTACGACTGTGAAGAAGACGAAGATTACATGTAGGTCGTCCACAGCCGCCGGATGTAATCAATCCCTCATTATGGATGCGCAGTTTTCTATTTTTTCAGAGATGTGACACGGATTTGCGTCGATATTTAGAGGCTCATATCCGTCTCGACCATTCAGAAACGAAGGGTATCATGTGGCAGATATTGCAGGGTCTAAACTATCTGCATTCTGTGGGTATATTGCACTGCGGTGGGTCGATGGCTGTTTTATAACATAAAAACCCTATTAATAAGACTACTTCAGATATCAAGGTCACACTTTCCTCGTGAAAAACCCACATGATATTGACAAGATTTTGTCTGTAGCTCGAGAATATCCTTCTACAATTCAAACCGGTCCATACCATTCGGATTGCCGATTTCGAATTTGCTCTACGGGAAAGTATGAACGAGTACTGTCCTGGTACGATATCCTATTTGCCACCGGAGGCAATTCGTGCATTGGACAACAGCGAGATGAAATATCTTTCGTACGTGATGCAAGCTTGAATTCACTTGTGGCTGAAATAGCGCAGGAAACCATCTGATTGTTGGAGCGCTGGTGTCATACTGTTTTGTATGATCTCGTATGTTGAATTTCGGGGCAGGGGAATCGAATAGCTCACATTTATATCATCAGTGGGTTTCACCCGTTTCAGTGCCTCGGCGTACAGGCAACCAAAACGAAAGTTCTGAGAGGGATTCTGAAATTCGAGTCAAGCGCCGGTAGGCCCTTCAAATTTCTCCCCTCGGCTGACATTATAACGCTCAATACATATAGCATATCACCTGCTCTCCATGCTGTGTCATCCGGATCCTACCTGTCGGGCAACAATCGCTGACGCCACGAAGCACGTTTGGTTCCAGGAACGGGAGAGTCGACGCTCGACAACAATCTCGCGGACTCGGAGCTGACCGAATGGGCCTCGATTAACACCACGTTAATCCTTCTTCGATACAGAGATTACCCCGAGGGAGCCTGTTGTTAGAAATTCACGAAGACGTTTTGCAGGGAAGGACTTTTAAGATACAGTCGGATTCACTGCAGAGCTGTCAGGATCCGGTCAGGTCAGGACCGATTACATATCCACAAAAACTTGGCTATCTGGGTTCTGGAAATGCCCAGCAGTTTCAAACCAAGATCCTAAGCGGAACAGGAACATACCGATGGGCGACGAAGTTTTCGTGGATAAATTAAATTCCCTCTCCACCCTGCTCTTCACCCTCGTTGTTGAAAGTGGGAGCATGGGTTGAAAGCGAGAGTGCAAGTGATCGCTGTTCCTCCTCAGCTGTGAGCACAACACATCCATCGGCGCGCCGTAAACTTAAATCAATTGCAGCGGTGCCCCCGCCGTGTCCGACTGCGCTTCTCCACCCTGCTCTCCACCCTCATGGTTGAAAGCGGGAGCATAGGTTGAAAGTGAGAGTGCAAGTGATCGCTGTTCTGTCCGACTGCGTTTCTCTACCCTGCTCTCCACCCTCGTGGTTGAAAGCGGGAGCATGGGTTGAAAGCGAGAGTGCAAGGATCGCTGTCCTCCTCATTTGTAAGCACAGCACATCCACCAGCACGCCGTAAAACTAAATCCATTTCACCGGAGCTCCCACCGTATCTCCGACTGCGTCTCTCCACCCCAATGTTGGCATTGACCCGGGCAAACAGGGGTCAAAGCAACTTGACCCGTCGAGGATTAAGCTGAGATGCTTAGATGGCCAACTACCTGGTCTAAAATAGTATCTCCGCTTCTGATTCCCCCCTTTTTCATTTACAGTTTACTCTATTAGCGCGGAATAACAGCTGCTTTCCCTCGTGCCGCGTAGAAACAATCCATTCACTACAGACTTGGCGGCATAGATCTAATCACCCATTCCGCTATACCGTTGCCTGCCGCGGTCGGCCCGGCGTTCAAATAAACTCGGACATGTGAACAAGCAGCACCTTCTATCTACGCCTGTCATCCGACGGCGAGCGTCGAGCCGTCTTTCAGCATCAGTGGTTAACGAAAGTCAAATTTCCCAGTCGCGAGCTGCGAGCTCAGGCAAGGCGAGCTTGCGAGCCAGCCTGAGTGGAAGACAAGGAAGACCGGGAGCCCCGGAGAAGCACATCACACATGACACATCGTCTCGTGACTTCATTCTTTTCTGCTCGCGACGCTCACCATCTCTGCAGCTGCTGAGCTCCGCTTGCAGATTTTCAGGCTCCACCCTCCACTCCCTTTCTGTTTCGAGATCGCTCACGCTTGGTGTTCTCGGGCTTCGTCTCATCTCTCCTCATGCCCGGGAGCTCCTTGCGTGCTGAGATTGACTAGTGATCGGCACCGTATCCGTATCATACGGTGATACGTACGTACGGTACGGGAATTCCTCCGTACCGTGAGCCATCTGATAGGATATGGGACAACCCGTACGTATACGGTACGGACCCGTATTTCTCCGTACCGTATGACCCATATACGGCCGTATACGGATGGTACGGTCCGATCATCGGCTTAGTTGCATCATGCTAGACTCGCAAGCCAGTCGACGTCCACTCGGTTACAAGACAGAGCGGGTGGGAACGGCGACGGATTGGGATAGAGAACAAATAGTCACAACATCAGAGCAAATAATGATGGGACGTCAAACAACAGGTAACCTTGTGGACGGACTGGACCCGCATGTCGCCTGTTTCAGTGATGGATTTCCGCCCCGCCATTTCAGACCCTCGACTTAGAACAAACGCGCCGAATACATTAAAAAAAAGTCTCAAAGTACCTTAGGCAAAGATGGATAACTTTGGATTCTCTATCCATTGATACCAACATGTTTTTGGATGGCAGAAAAAATGAAGGGGGTATCAATGGATAGAGAATGAAAAGTTATCCATCTTTGCCTCAGACACCCCCCGGCTCTGCTGCGTAGTTCGTGAGTTGCAAAAGTGTCGTTTCCATTTTATTTCTAAGTCAAGCGTCTGAAATGGCAGAGAGATCTGCCATCTGCCAAACAGGCGACATGGGGGCCCAGCCTGTCCCGGTGAATGCCTGAGTTTACGATGGCATCAATTTCACCGGGCCGGGCTGGTTTCACGAGCCTAGCATCATGCGACAGAATTACCCCAAGTAGCATCGGCCTCCTGATCCGAGTATGTGGCAATGACCTCGGTCCGTACCGCAAACTCATCTTGACGCGTAGTCGCCGCCATGCCTGAACGCCACCACCTAATTTCACTTGGCCCTATACTATTTGATTTAGAAGACTGATCTACAGCACCCGCAGAGTTGCTATCAGTACCAGATCACCGGGTTCTTCGATGGCAAAGCGAGGACTTGTGCTGATTTGGGGCGCGAACGCGTATGCCGGTCTTGTGCAGACGGTATGTGGCCGAGTTTCTTTAATGACGTTCAACTTCTCTAGGCGGCCATCTACCCTCAGCAACAGCTTCGATCGAAGCAGGTCCATCCAATTCGCTTTTTTGGACCGCGATACCTAAAGTCAGAGTCAAGCGAAAGTTGGAGGAAGCGTTTGGACCCTCGACTCTAAAGACCAACAAACGTTCGGGTGACCCTATGTCGCATCATTGCTGATCTCTGTCATTCTGATATAAGGGAAGCTCCACACCGTCGACGTCGTGAGCAGTATCCTCGTCTCAGCTTTTCCTCCTCTGATTCAATTCCAAGGGGACGAGTGCCAAAGATCCCAAAGACGCGGATAACCTTCATTTTGCTTGTTTAGCTATCTACACTGGTGCGCTGCATATATTTCATTTCGATGTAAAACGTCGCTCATTATTGCGTAGGCAGTCATAGAACGTCAGTAGCATCCGTTATTTATGCCCGAGCTGACGGAGCATCTGGTTGGCTGTTTGGCGAGAATCCGACTTGTATTCCGAATGGTGCACAGGACCCTGAACTCCCTCTCATTCGCCTGGGGCGCCGGGCGTGGTATAAAAGCGGTGCCACACACATGCCAAACACACCTAGAACTCGGACAAATAACAATATCTCGTCCATTTTTGGGTCGTTTCCCTCGAAATTTTGTGTGGTACACTTCTTATGATGTGGGCTACCCACAATATATGATATCTACACGCGGAGGCACCCACAAGCAATTTATAAGTCGAGACAATTCAGGGTATATTGCCATTTTTGGAAGTATTCATCTCCCCAATATCCTACAGTTGCTCTGATACAGCAAGAGCTGCGCGATCTGCTAAGCGAGCCCACTCTGATGGGCACGTGCTGGTTGAGCACCTTCCATATCCGGTCGTTAGGTCACCAACATCCACACTCTCACACGCGAAGCTGCGACGCGTTCGCTCGGATTGTATGCGCCGTGCATTGAGCAGAAAATTACAAAAATATTTCTATGTCATCTTCACATGTTCCATTATACACGAGAATTTTCCTGGAGGTCTGGGGCAGGTGGTAACCTCAAAATAAGCTTCCGAATCTTCGGTGGGTGCACTGCGCGTGAGTCGATTGCGGGTATCCCTTCGTTCCCCTTGTTGGCTCTGCGGCTGGGCAAATTCGGAGGGCTCGATGCGATTGGTGGTCGTTTGGCGGCCCACGGCGGCGCGGTTACGGGGATCGGGATGTGGTTTTCAAAGGGTCCAGGAGCAGTACAACGTGTTTGCCGTCCTTATCAGGTTTGAGGACGCGACTGAGCCCGTTGGAGTCTAGACGGGACGCGTCACAGCCGGGTGGGGACGTTAGGGTCTTGTTTATAATTCCTGAGGGGGTTATAAACAGTTTTTAATTTATGGTTTATAAACAGGCTGTTTATAAACATGTTTATAAACCGGTTCGCATATAGGGCCCAAAATACGAGTTTTTTGACTTGCCCGTCCCAAATTTTCTTCTTCCCCGCTTTCCTACTGCCCCAGGAGTCAACTATGACGCTATCCGACCAATGATTGACAACAGTCTCGACACAGCTGGTGTCGACCACCTTCTCCCGACTAGGCAGTCGGCACGTGAGTATGCGAGAAAGTTGTGGATGTCTCCAACCGGAATGCTCTCGGGTAAGGCTTTGAACAAGTGATGCAAATGCTTGAGTTCCTTTTCGTAGTATGTAACCTCAGCGCCTGACATAGTGCCTCAGAATGGTGTTGCTAAGTAAAAAGTTAAGCGGTGATCAGTGATTGGCGGCCCCGGATCAGGCCCAAATATAATTAAAAACCAGGCATTTCGCCCAATCCAATTAAAAACCGGTTTATAAACCGGTGTTTATAAACATGTTTACAAACCAGCATAATAAACAAGACCCTAGGGGACGTGTCGCAGCTTGTTGTTGTGCTGCGTGTGGCTGTTGGTGACCTAACGACCGGATATGGAAGGTGCTCAACCAGCACGTGCCCATCAGAGTGGGCTCGCTTAGCAGATCGCGCAGCTCTTGTGATACAGTAGAATCAATTATATGTTGTGTATAATACCCCAAAGAAGTTGTACGCCGAATTTTGTGGCACAGGGTGGCCTGGTTCTGTTTAAAATTGCGAAATACCACTTTGTGTGATTTTCAGTTGAGCCCGTGTAAAGAAACAAAATTGAAGACGGGGCGTGGAATAGTTCAAGAATCTATGCCTTGCTCGTCTTGGGAGAGAGTGAGAGAGTGTTTGGGCACAAAACGAGGATCGATTTGGTCGCCAGAGCTCTCTCGCTCGGCCCGTGAGGGACCGCGCTCGAGCCGGCCTACAGCGAAAACATGAGGTACAGGAAAAAACTAAGTAGGGAAAGCGGTAAGGGTGGGAGAAAAAGAAATCTAGTCTATCGAGCTGTGTGAGTGTAGGTAGAAGATGAGGACGAGAATCTACAGAGATGAAAGAGCATATATATACATATGCGGGACAATGGAAGCCGATAGGGTGTCTCGCCTGCATAGACCGTGTTTGGCGCGTCAAACACCTCTTCTATGCCTTGCTCGTCTTGGGAGAGAGTGAGAGAATGTTTGGGCACAAAACGAGGATCGATTTGGTCGCCAGAGCTCTCTCGCTCGGCCCGTGAGGGACCGCGCTCGAGCCAAGGAGATGCAGCGGAGAGCCAGCGGCTCAAGAGACTGCGGGAGGAGCAGCGGCCACATGAAGACGAGCAGACAAGCTCAGGACACGATTCCTGGGCACGTCGAGGTAGAGCTTGTAGGCGTCACTACGCCAGCGGCCAAGCAGTTGAATCTCGAAGTCAGCATACCCAGCAATGGCAGCTGCCGTAGCAGCGCCACGCCGGAAACTGTGGCCCGAGTAGCCGGACTGGTCAAGACCGATGGCGGTAATGCGGGCCTTGAGAGTGCGGATAAATTCGGCACGGCGAAGCGGGGAAGAATCAGTTTTTGCAAAGAGCGGGGCAGTGGGAGGGAGGGGATGGATGGCGAAGAGGTGCTTCATTGCGCGGACAGGACAAGTGGATGGGGAATTTGGCGCAGCGGCAATGATAATGGTGACGCCGCCGCGGAACGGGTCGGTCTTGGAGGCTGGGATAGTGAGCTCCATGTATTCGATACCACCATCCTCGAAGAACCGAACCGAGTCCCGCGTAAGGTGGACAGCGCTATCAAACCTGGCGCGATCACCAACAGTGAACTCCCCACATCTGAGGAAACCTGCCCAAGCTAGATTCTTGGCTGCGTCAAAGATGGCGTTGTCAATGTCCGAAAGATCACCAGCGACGAGTCCGAGACAGAGGAGGATGTCAAGAGTAATGGGGAGCTTGGGCTTGCGATCCCGATCACCTTGAAATCGCTTGATCCCCCGAATCACACGCTGCAACGCAGGGGAGTTGCAGACCTCGAAAGGAAGGCCTGCGTCGACATGGAGGGAACGAACGGCAGAGAGGTAGCCTTTAATGGTCTTGTGGAGGATGGGACGATCCTTGCTGGCGAGATGAGCTGCCCAGGCCATGAGTCCAAGTTCGGTGGCTGGGAGGAGCTGGCCGGGAGCGAAAGCATGCTGGGGGTTGAGCCGGATGAAATTAAGGAATGACCTCTGGGCAGAGGAATAGGTGTTCCGGGTGGAGGAAGCAAGGCCATGCCAGAGGAAAAATGCGACCTCTCGAGGGAGGTGAGAGTTTGTCGTATACCAGTGATCTGGGACTGCGGAGTTGAGGATGTCCGGCAAAGCTGTGGAGCCAGCTGGAACAGGCGGCTGTACTGAAAGCGAGAGGCAGCATCAGCGAGCGAGTTCTCATGTGTGGGAATCCAAACAGCAGAAAAAGTGAAATGGAGAACGGAGGAAAGCAGAATAATCTGCCTCAACACGCCCATGCCTGGAACGGATCGTGCCGTGTTGCAATTCAGCCACTGGACCACCGCCTGATTATCGCACTGGAAGACGACATGGGCGCCAGACCATGCGTCGCCCCAACGCAAAATTGCTTGCAGTATAGCAAAGATCTCCTTGAACTGAATGTCGCAGTTGCGGAAGCGCCTGGGACACCGCGTGGAGAACCATAGATCCCCCCAAGCTCCGCCGAGACCTTTGCGCCCACTCGCATCGGTCGTAACGAAAATTTCGGGGCGAACTGGCTGGATCAGCTGGATACCGTTCCAGTACGTGCTCAGAGTCGACCACCAACCGATGTCGGAGCGTGCACTGGACGGGATGTACCGGCATTGGAAGGGTGAGGAAAACTTTGAGGAGAAGTCAATCAAGCGCCGAATAAAGGCGCGAGAGCGGGGTATGACCTGCGAGCAGAACTGGAGAACAGTTCAGAATGTCTGTCTGAGTATTCCTCATAGATATAGGCTGAATGCTTAGCCAGGTTCTCTGCAGAGACAGAAAATTCAGCATGTTTCCAATCTGGGTTGTCTCGTGTTCACCCTTGTCATTCGGAGCCTGTTTCTCCGAACATTCCAGAAATGGTCTCTCCCCTGTTCGGCGCAAGAGGTTGGGGTATCCTGATCTTCATTCACCCCCAATGGATCCGCACAGGCGTGCGTTCTCCCAAGACGACACCAATGTTATCATATCCACTGCACTCCCCACAACATTCAAGAAGCTATGGGTTTGAAGGGAGATGACGATGCGTACAACAGACGATTTGTGAGTCCACACGTTACTCTGACATGGTGCAAAAAACCGACACAATTTCAGCGGATGGTTAAGCGCTATGTGCAGGAAAATTTATCGGTCTTCAAGCATATATCTGAGCAAGAGAAAGGTCGCATTTCCACGATGATTGCTAAGGTAAGTCCTCGCCTTGTTACAGCTCTTTGCAGAACTTATGGCGCGGACGATTTTTTTATGTATGTTTTTTGGTAATTTTCAGCAGAACAGCCGTCGGGACCTAGTGCGTTCTACTCGCACTGAAAATCCCCAGTCACCGGCCTACTTGATTTTCTGTTTAGGTCCCCAAATGAAATTTTCGCCCAAAAAACCCCGGTTTCAGGCAGGACAGCTATAGTGTTGGAAATAGTGCTATAAATTGCCTAGATTTTTGGAAGCACACACTTTTATGTACTATCTAGTTCTTAGTGTATTAGAATAGGCAATATGGTATACCATTTCAATTTTCCATGCGGCATGGTGGGGATGACATTTACACCCCACAGTGAGCTGGGCACCCAATGAGGAATTCCTTGTATTTTGGCCTATGAAAAGTACAGGTGACTGCACATGGTATCTATACATGGCATATCCAAAAATTGGGAAAATTGGAACACTATTACCGACACCTGCCTGAAACCATCGTCAAGCCAGACAGCTGAAGGCTCTCCATAAAAAATGCGAGGCTGTGCAAGTTTGCTTTTGATTGTGGTCCGAATTCCCCCACGTTATTTTTGAAAATTTGATAGACGTGAAAGCGCCCCCGAGCTGTTACAATTTCTTCTCCGGTCAATTTCACCATATGGGCTGGTCAAAGTGTTAGGCTGGGTACAAAAAATCAGTTGCAACCTTTTGGTGTGTAGTTCAGTAAGACAAACCTCATCAGCATTTATTCCTTCTGAGGCCATTCCCAGATCATCATCGGTGACTGGAACCAGCTCGGGTATGATCTCATCCCCAGATCCATCATCACTGCTTTCAGATGTGCTATGGTCTGAAATTGATGCAGCGTCATCGGCAGGTGTGCTTGGGGGCTGAGATGCAGATGCAGAGTCACTCCCTAGCTGTGATGATGTGCTACTCTGCTTCTTGGCCTTGACGAAGTCAAATACACTGAGAAAGCCTTTGGATGCCAAGTCCCTGCCCCTCTTTTTATGTGCTTGTAGGGTTCGAGTTGCATTCCCAGAATAAGTCTTGACATGACACCTTCTGCAAGCTCCGGCATTTCGAGAAAACGAATGAGTAAACAAGTTCGTTTGTGACAGTCACACCACGTGGTCGCGGGCCTGATGTTACTGACGGCGTTGCTACGCACGGATGTCGACTGTCCCGGTGACTGCAAACGGCTGTTTCTAGGCACGCCTCTGTTGGGCCAGATTATACTGAGCGGTTTGGTCATGGACGCCCTGTTCCATCGTCTGAAGGAGGGAGTGGCATTCTGACTTAGTGTGGCGTTGTTCATTTTTTTTTCGGCAGTACGAATGCGATGAGATAGTTTAACGACTCGTATTGGCTACCTAATAGAAATAGGATGAGTATGTATCTAGTAGGAGCCCGTAAGTAATGAAGGGACATGGTAAGTAAATGCACACTTGCTTTGTACACTGGGATAACTCCTGGGAACCAGCGTTCGTGATTCGGACCGTGCCGCGTAATACTAGGGGAGCTCAGAGTCCATGGGAGTCACACAGTGTGACGGCCCTGTATATCATGATAGACTTCGGCGTTCGTCCTTAAGACCTTAAATCGGGTTTCCTGAACCTTTAAGGCCTTTGTAAGGATAAGGCCTTAAAATAAATTTCCCAGGGTTCTCAGCGCAGCCAAAATTCTTGTCGGGACTCTCCTGGCTTGCATCCAACTTGCATCAACCCTTATGAATTCTTGCTATATTCGCTTGCCAATGTTGCCATGAAGGCAGTTAGAAATACGGAGCTTCTCCTCCCGAGTGGAATCTGGACCGTCATCTCAGTCACCATGACGACGACAAATCCCACTCCGTGTCGAAGATTGCTCTCCTGCAAAGTAGTCCATTCTAACCGCGTGTCCGGCACACACAGCGTACCCGCCCCGCGCGAGTGGAACGGGCCACCGGCTCAGATATCACCCGAGACACCTAGCGATGTTATTGCGCGTACGTCTAGGACATCATCTCAAGGAGGCAGATGTAAGCCCGCAGCGGCCTCGTTATGTCAAAATCTGCATGGTATAACCACGTGCCCAACCTTGCACGGACCAGGTATTATTTGTTCATATTGTGGCCTAGTTTCCTATATAAAGGGCCACTGCAACTCCGACACATTGGAAAGCCCCCAAAACTACAACAGTATGTTGGATAACTACGAGCCCCTCTCCCCTGCCGAGCTCCATGGCTGTCAACCATTGACCTGGGACCCAGCACTCCCCCGCGCTCCCATAACTAACGTCCAGATCGAGTCCTGGCGCGAAAACCCCGAGCTCCTCCTCGGCGCTGAAGAAGTCCTCGTGGGCGATATCCAGGACGACGGCGAGTCCGTAGCGTTCCAGCTGCGCGCCATCATGATCACCATAGGAACTGGAGGGTTGCGCAAGGACTTCTATGTTCTAATAACCGACGAAGACACGGCTTATCCATTCAAAGATGAGCATTTCTGGGAGGTATTGGGAAAAGCAACGTTGGTTTTGCGCTGGTCAATGCAGTCGTCTTGAAAACAAGTTGAAAGAATGTAAGTATTTGTATGTCTTCCATCGTTCATGCATCGGTAACATGGGCCTCTTTTTAGGTTTCCCGATGGTTCGACTGGGTCCCCAAAAGGAGAAAAACGCGAAAAAGAATGCAAAAAGAGGAAAATCGCAGGAAATTCACGGAAGTTCACCTGGCCATGCTGGCTCGCGGCAGTACGCTAGCTAAACTAGAATGGGTGGGTCAATACATAACAGTACTGTAATTTGAGAGGCGTTTTTTCCAAGTAAATAAAGAGCCGAGGGGCACTCAAGAAGGTGGTTGAAGACGACGATTATATGTAATGTAAGGTAGCGTAAGAGAAGAGAAAAGAGAAGACTGGATTGCTTCGGGTTTCTCCGAACATGAAGTATTCAACAGATGGGATCTATAAATCTTATCCTACGGCTTTACTAAGCCTTAAAGCGTTAAGGCCTTAGACCTTAGGGCGAACGCTGCTGGCAAGCCCTGAAAGCGATTCGCATAGCGAGATCATGGAGGCGGAAGGCAAGAAGTCGCGTGGCTAATGGCTCGAATGGCTTTGACACTTGCCCATGTTTTTAGAGTGATTTAGTTGCCTTCTGCTCGTTCAGCGCATGTCAGGGGTCCTGCGGCCCCATTGGGCCTGGTGTGGTCGGAGTGGGTAGCAGGGATCGGCGGGATGATTGGGGCGAATGAACTTTTGCCGGTCGGTGACACGGTCCGTCGGATTTTTAAGACCGATTCCAGTGAACTTTTGAGGTGACGGGTGACATGCTGTGAACAAATGGTCGAAATAGTACAGTACGCGGTAAGCTCCTACCAGACTTAATCTCGCTCCAAAGGAGGCTGGGAAAACGGGCATTACGACGACTGAAGAGAGTGCATCAAGAATGGTCTTCCACCTTTCTGGAGGAGGTGCGTGAACCTGGTGAGACAGACGAAGCACTCCTGGATGGTCACTGACTCACGCGTCACCCCCATGTCAATTTGAATGAAAAAATACAGTACTTGCCGGACAACCCTCGGGGAAGGCTTTATTGGGCTGTTTCTGCGGTCTCAGTCGTGACGCCGCTCTTGAGCGCATCTTGGAGCAGGACAGAACCCGCCGTATTGGGAATCCCCGAAGTGATTGATGTTGATTGATTGTTGATGACTAAGGCGTGGGAATGAACTTCGGCAGTCGGCCACCAACACGGCATGTCACCTTCACTGCTTCATCCACTCATCTACTAGAGTCGACTCTACAGTAGATGCCGCTCTACAACGACGTGGCTGACCGCTCCCAACCACGTAGCCGTCCCGCTATCTTCCTCCGCTTCCCCACCCTCGCGATCTTTTGCGGCTCGATAATTCCTATAGCTTCAAGCGACACCTGCGATGTCGACTCTGACCGCTACGAGGTTCGGAGCAAGCCTGTCGCTGCTCCGGCCCGGTGAGCCGGCCCTTCTTATGAAAGGGCTTGCTTCAAACTGCGCCAAATAGAGGGCTTGCGAATCACTTTCCAGCCACCTCAATCTTGACCCAAATCCTTAAGTATCAAGTGTATAGGTTTTTTCTAGAGAGTGGTTGCGGAGAGGCGCCCGGGCGAGGGAGCGAGTCGATGATATCACACATGCCACGCATCGTCAACGCGTCTCCTGCTCAACCATAACTCGGTACCACCACATCAACACCAGAGATAAAGTTTCCTGCGCAAGTATTTGCCGCATCAGCACTGGCGCATTTGGGTAACCTCTAATTTGGCAGCCTTCTGCAGATAGTAACCAGGTGGCACCAAGAGGATACAAGACCCGGCCATTGAAACAACTGCTTTTACTGACACAGGTTCATCGTATGAAGTGCCTGCATTCCTCGAATTATGTTCTTTGCATAGACTTCAGCAATAAATCACACTAGGGCGCTCACACAGAGTGATGCCTTTAACATACCTCAGTAACACACATCCTAGGTAGAATATGTTCTTTCCACTTAGGCTTGAATCCAGCCACTAAGTATATGGGACAAGTCACCGATATAGCGGCTGGTCGATCTGAGTTTGAAATTGGATGATGCACAGCATCCCATAATGGGCGATTGGTAATCACGTTTTAAGCAGATAGTCGGCGATCACTTCCGCACCCAATGCGGATGGCCACTTCATTGTGAGGGTGGGACACCCCAATGATATCCAGAATTCAAGAAGCGCATTCTTTGACTAATTCAAGACTATCTTAAGCTTTAATTGAGACTTTTCTGTGCAGTAGAAATATTGTGAATCAAGTTTGATCTTTGATTACAAATCGCGGCAAGAAGGAGCTAAGTGATTTGTTGGCGGCGTCGCTTCTTTTCTTAGTTTCTCCGAAGTAGGTCCGACTATGAATCGTTATTGGCTCCCAGATAATATCCGAGCCCCACTTGATTCAACGGCGGTTGGACCGGATTTTGACTCAAGTTTTGACTTGAGTCGTCTTCGACAGAGGATCTACAAAACCCGTAGTGCACGAACATTGTGAAACCGAACAAGGGCACTATGGGGAGAGCCAACTCCTTAGGATGTCAAGGAAGGGGCGTTGTTGAGAGTCGGGGGGTGTTGCGAGGTTTGCCACCCAATCTGATGGTGGTGGTTTGAGATCAAGAGCCCCCCGTCGCGTGCGGGCGGGTCGATATTTCTACTAAAATCTTTCCGGATGCTTATTCTGTTTCAGAAGTGTCATTCGCTGCACCGGTGGACCGGCTCTCCTCGTCATTGTTATCGGCTGTTGTACGTTTCCTGATTCTGCGAGAGACTACCCATTCAACAAACTTGTTACCTTCAAGGAACCATTGGCAAGTGCCTTCCATACGGAGTTTCTCTGTCTCGTGTTGCTTTTCTGCCATGTCAGGAGGGGATCGCAACCATTTTTCGAACTTTTCTGTGACACTGTTTCATAAAGTCATGATGTGATCATGTGCGAGATATAATAAAAAATAACGGGACTGACACTAGATCATATACCTTGCCGTATACCATCAAGAAGACCGTCCTTCTACAACCTTGATGAGGCTCCGAACTTCACTGGCCTCGGGGAGCAGAACACGGTATCAAGAAGTAGAAATGAAGGGAGGAGAAGAAAGAGGTCCAGGCCAACTGTGTTGCTTTGCTCAGGACTATCCTTGTTAAGCATGGCAAGGATAAGTATAATATCACCGAGAAAATGACATACAGCACATGTATTTTCAATATGAGTACTCTATGTGATTCAAAACCCGGTTGATCCCGCACCACCTCATTCATTCTGGCCAAGTGAAAATCCTCGGGTCACCAGAATACGTTAAATGATGCCTCAGTGCAATAGTACAGTCAACAAGTAGGACAGAGGAAATGTATGTTCACATTTTGATGCAATCAAACACGAACCAAAAATGGCCATCACTTATGGGACTGACTGTTGGTAAACCCTTCTTGTGTGCGGAATCAACAAAGTTCACAGCGGCAACGGGAGTGTGCGCGTAAGGTTGACTTTCAATAACGAAGCTAAACGGGCCGGCGGGACAGCATTATGAAATACCATCATTGAGATTGCAATCAAGCGGAGTTTGATATCTTCATTTATTTCGAACAAATATGAGATGGGCGAAATGAGAGGGCGAGATGAGCCAAGAATTGAGCACCCCTGTAATTTCTGATTTATGGGGGGGTTGTATGTATTATACTCGCGCAGTCCACAACCTGACCAGCGAGTTTACCGAAGAAAAACAAGTACTGCATCGGAACGCAAAGCGGGAACAAGGATTTCGAGTACCTTTAGCTCGCTTTGCGCATCGGGATCAAGGGGCAAGTCCGCAGCGGCAGCCAAGCGGACTTTCCAAGCGTCCTTGCTCTCGTGCGACCCATCTTCGGGCTCGGAGACCTCGTCGGATAAAAATTCCTCGTGTATCAGATCGGCCAGGAAGGCGGGATGAAGACCATGCTCGGCCGCGAATGCGTCTAGGAATTTATTGAGCCGCTGTGATTTCTGCGAAAGGGGATCAGTATCAAAGAGAGATCAAGGAAATCCACTAACGCGCTGGCGGCGCATCATGCGGCGGTGAGTCTTCTCATTCTTGTCCGCTTTGATCGCAGCTTCCACATCCTTGACCTCTTTCCATTGTTTCTTGAGACTTCGAAATGACTTCTTGCCCAAATCCTGGAGCAAGGGAATATTGAACGTCGGACCAGGTATTTGGAGTGGGCGTGTAAGGCCCTTGGGCCAGGGGTCTCGATTCTATATTATGGTAAGCTTGCGTGAGTAGGATAAACGAAATTGAATGTCGACCTTCAATTCCGAGAACACTCGGTCCGCGACGGTCTGAAAAAGAGCTTGATTGCGATGGTCGTCGACCCGGGCATCGAAGATTGGCGTCGGGTACTCTTCATGGGTAAGAGAGTTTATGCGGACGACATCTGGGTCGGGCCAGTTCCGCCCAGGAACATTGCATGCGGCGGAAGCTCTTAGTGACATATGTCTGCGATACCGGTGAGGAACATCAATGAAGCACAGTATTAGTCACGTGAAGTGCGCGTTTCTGCCTTTGTGGGACGTTAGGCCGGGTGTTCGTTTCGTCGACTTCATCGGATTCGGCGTCGGTGTCTGTTGAAAGACCAGTCGTACTAGTGGGCGCCGACGTGTCTGTGTCGGACGCATCCGATTCGGGAGGTGAAGCAGGAGCCTGTCGGTCAGTGCCCGAGGCGGCGTTCTTTGCGCGGGTACCCCCTGCCGCGTTGGGCTGCGATGCCGCGGACCGGAGTCGGCGGCCGTATGAAGGAAAGAGTTTTCTCTACGGAGGACATCCTTTCCTTAAGCTCCGCCGTGTTGTTGAGCAGCATTTGCACCATCCCTAGAAGCTGAGCCATCTGCGTTCGCTCCTCGGGAATGACGAACTGGGGGTGGGGAGCTGCAGGCGCCTGCGGCCTGGGGTGGGCATGGTACTGATGAGATTGAGTTGGAGCATCGGGTGACGAGGTGTGGTATGTGTGAGACCTTTGAGCAATATTGAGGGAGGTGGCCCGCCCGTGATTGAGCCTCGAAGCAACAGGTGTATCGTGCGATGTTGAGCGAACTGCAGATGCGATGAATGGTACGTAGCGATCAGTGACAATGGAACATACGGAGGCGGACCATGCCCGAGAAAGCGTGGATTGATAAACTGGCCCACCAACGACAACTGGAGGAGCTTAGAAACTGTGAAGTAGCCAGCCGGTCAGTATAGTCGAGGTAAAAGCAGAAATTGATTTACGGATCTCCTTGCGGTGCTCCCTCACCATACACATTGGCTGCCCCGCGGCGCAGTGGCCCACTCTGGCGGTTCATTGAGAGGACCACGAAGGGCAAAAGCAAGAGGAAATGGGTGAAATGCCACAGAATCGCCGCCGCTACATGGGACTCAATTTCCGCTGGGTCTGGATATGCCAATAAAACCCACCCAATTTGCACCACAATACAACTCCTACGCTTTCAGAAATGTTTTTATCTGGACCTAGCGGTCTCCTTGTAGCCTCGAACCTGACGAACTTGAAAGTGGACGCAATGCACATTAGCGACTGCCCCCACAATTGTGTGTTGTTACCAACAAGCAAAGTTCTTGCCCCCATGGAGGCATTCCGTCCTTGGCACATACATATTCGGCAGATGTTAAGATGATTGAGGGTCTTTCAAGGAGGCCTGTCTTGCATGTGGTGAAAATCTGATTCAACACCCCATCGGCATTCCGTCCTTGGCACATATTCCGCAAATTTTGTCAGATGGTAGGATGATCGAGGGTCCTTCAAAAGGCCTGTCGCCAATTTCCAGGAGATTTGACCCAGAACAAGTTGAGGGTCGGAATAAAGAAACTTGCGTCCAATGAAAATATGGTTCAACACCGCACACAGCATTCCATCTTTGGCACATATTCCGAAAATTTTGGCAGATGCTAAGATAATTGAGGATCCTTCAAGGAGATTTGTCGCCCAATTTCCAGGAGATTTGACCCAGAACAAGTCGAGGGCCGGAATGAAGAAACTTGCTTGTGGTGAAAATATGGTTCAACGGCCCTGTAGAAATCCCGACGGGCATTCAACCACGCAGAGCGACGTGACGGAGCAGAGGGATAGATTATGCAGTAAACAAGAGCAAACTTAAATGGGCGCGGCTTACGGTCCTTCAAACAAAGAATGGCCTCAAAAATGCTCAGTTTTATTACGATCAGGGTACGGAGAGTTCTATGTTGTGGGCCTTCTCGCGCCGAATCGGACGGTATCGCATACTTGGTGGGATTTGCAGAATCAATCAGTGTCCAAAATGGGGAGTGATCGACGTTATGTCACGCCAATGACACGGTACCAAATTGGGCGGGTAACACTAAGTCGCGCGTCTGTCTACCTCCACATCTCGCTGGTTCGAAGATGCAGGAATTTGACCTCGCCTATACCCTCCCGAACGAGCCCCCACCCCGCCAATTGTCGGCAATGCGGCTTCCAGGTTCCTACGCGGCTATTCGACGGACAAGCCAACCTCTGCGTTCATTACACGCTCGGACATGCTCTCCCCCACCCTAACTCTCACTCCAACCATATCGCACAGGCCACCCGTTATTGTCCCGACTGCAAAAGTCTTGTCCGCAACAACGCCCTCGAGTGGGATCACGAAGTACACAAATGTCGCCTGTGTGCGTACAACTATGCAGAACAGCAAGCCCATCAACGCGCATTCGCGGCTGCCTCGGCTGAGACCGACGATAGTAGCGAGGGCGAGGACGAAGGCGAGGGCAACACGACCACATCACTCACGCATCCCTGTCCTCGAATCACCATTCCAAGACGGCAGCAGTGTAAGCTGTGTGATGAGCTATTCTACTTTCCAGGATCTCGATACCGGCGAGATGCACACACGCTGCAGGTCCTGTCGCAAGCGCGAGAAGTGTACACGCTGCAATCGAGTCAAAGGAGGAAGCATTTTGCCAAGCCGGCCGGTGCAGTAGGGGGCTCGGGTGACACTAACCGTTGGCAGCGATGCTCAGACTGCCGAGGGCAGCGCGCAAGGAAGATTGAGCAAAGGAGGGTTGCTGCAGAAGCGGCAGGTAAGTGCCATGGTCGTGTACACATGCTCAAACTCACCCGCTGCTCCAGGTCTTCGCTACTGCGCCCTCGGAAATCACACTGTGGAGATCGCGCAATGCATCGACACCAATACGGGGACGGAGCGCCTCACCTGTCAGCACTGCCTATGGAGACAGCGAGAAGCTTATGCTGGTGCAAAGGCTGTACCGACGGGCCAGGCTGCGGCAGAGCGGGATGCCCAGAACCAAGGGGATGGTATCAATCCGGATGAAGACAATGGCGGTGTGCAGGCTGGACCTGTTGACGAATTCGATGCAGTCTTCGGCGATGGTTCCGACCTGCGTGTCGTGGATCTTCCGAGTGACGCTGCTGTTTCTTTCAATGGCGCCGAGTGTATCAAGAACTTCGACGCAGCCCTTGATGCCTTTAACTGCGAGAAGTGCGGGTCTTGTCGTGAAGAGGGTTTCGACGTAAAGCTCAAGAGCCCCGACCTCTGTACGAGATGCTTTAATGACAAACACGAGGTCCGAGTATGGTCTGATGCGAACAACGTGAATCCAAGTAGGTTCAGCAAGTTATTCATGATACATCTACTCACCATCCGTAGTGCCCGAGGGTCTGCGTCCCGAATGCATCAAAAACCTTACTGACATGGAGGAGATGCTGATAGCACGTGTTAAGCCGGTAATGCAAGTTCGGTGGACACGGGGACGCCAGCTTTGCTACAAAGATCATATCATGAACCTTGGGCAAGACATTTCACATGTCGCGCAAACCCTGCCTCGGCTGCCCGAAGACGTCGACATGGTGATAATACGGTGGGACGGTGTCGACCTAGAAGGGCATGTCGACTTCGTGGTTCGAAGGGAGAAGGTACGATTGGCGCTGCTGTACAAGATCCAGCATGATCCCCGCTATGCGGACCTGGCTCCCCCAGACGAGGATATACTCTCGCAGCTCCCCGAGAACGGATCAGTAGCACATCGTATTCCGACTTGTCGAGAGGGACCACAGGCTGGGGGGCCCGACTGCAATGCCCTCAGGTCCGACCGAGGCGGTGGGTGCAGCGGAGGAGGAAGGCGAGAATGCCGGGCCAGTCGTTGGTGGAGTGCTCGATGTCGGGCCAGGGATGCGGGAAGAGTTAATCGAGGTGCGCGAAGGTGCCAACGCTGTTGCTCATGGTGCTACCTACGAACAGACAATCGTGAGAGATTCGATTCTAATAATGAAGGTTTGAATGCTTACCAGTGTCCTCAGATTCAGGCACCTGCTTTGGACGCCAATCCCATTAACGAGAGTACCCAGGCTACATGACGATGGCATTCCCTACGCTTTTCCCCGATGGACAAGGTGATTTTCATCAAAATCGGATACACAAGATACATTTCGGCGACTATGTTGCCCACCTGATGCGTTTCGAAGGCGGCCGCTTTGCACGCCATCGAAGATTCCCGTGGTTCGCTTTCAACACCCTCCAGCGGCAGCGTACCCACAGCCAAGCAAAGATCTTTGTCAAACAACACCATGATGCCGGCCGATTGTCAGCAGGGGATTTGAAGGCCTTGCTGGAACAAGGCGACCAGCACATCGCGAACAATATGATCCGTTATGGTGCAAAGCTGCGAGGTACCCGAGCATACTGGCTCGCACGGAGGAACGAGCTCAAGGACATGATTCGTATCAAGGGTGCACCACACGTGTTCTTTACTCTGAGCGCAGCAGATCTCCAATGGCTCGATTTACATCGGCATATGCCCCGTGAGGTCGATACTCCTCCGGGAGACGAAGCAGCTGCAAGACGACAACGACGGTTAGCTCTGGAGCGAAATCCGCATCTCGCAGCATCATACCTCGATCTCCGTGTTCAAGCCATGATGAAGCATGTCATTTGTCCACTTTTCAGGGTGAAGGACTTCTGGTATCGCTACGAGTGGCAGGAGCGAGGAAGCGGGCACGTTCATGGCTTCCTTTGGATGGATGGCGGGCCAAATGTCGATGATATCGATTGGAGCTTATTGAAGGGAGACCGCGCGATACCCGAAGAACAGCAGCAAAGGATGGATGCGTTCTGCAATTACTGGAAGCAACTCGTCACCGCTATTAACCCGTTCCCGAGGGAGGACGAAAACGTACCACTCGTCGGTGCTCATCCATGCAACAAGGACCGTGCCGCGATGCAGCATACGAGGGAGGAATTGGCCGACCTTCTTAACTGGGTTGAGCGCCACACCAAATGCAGCCCCGGCTACTGCCAAATAAAGCGCAAGATTCCGGGACAAGAGGAGCCGCAGCTGTGTTGTCGATTCGACTATCCCTTTCAGTGTCGAGCGGATGCAGGTGTCGGTTTTGACAGCAAGAGGCGGGTCCGCTTCGAGCCTGAACGTAACGACCCGCTACTAAATCCGTACAACCCTGCGATGATTCTGGCTTGGAGGGCCAATATCGATGTTAAGCCGGTCATGAGCACCGATGCTGCATTAAAGTGAGTTTTAATTGTCCTTTTCAGACTCGCATAAACTCACGACCATAATGAAGTTATATTGCCAAGTATGCCAGCAAGTCCGAACAGCAGGCTCCGGCTTTTACCGAACTCTTGTCGGGCATCGTGAACAAAATGGACGAGGCTGGATCTGCAAAGACAGCTTGTCAAAAACTCAACAAGATGCTCGGTGAGAGGACATACTCGGCACAAGAAACGGCACATCTTTTGCTGAGAATCCCACTCGTGCGTACATCTGTCACGTTCCAGACACTGCACCTTGGAGCAGAAGGGGGTATGCTTCAGACAGATGAAGACGACGGTGCTGAAGACGTTGATGAGCGCCCCGGTCACAGGCGATTCTTGGTTCCAGCGGTAACTCTGATTCACTGCGATAAGGTCAACTGATTCAAATGAATTCATTCCCGACAGCTACATGAATCGGCCACTCGAGCTCGAAGCACTCTCTATGCACAATGTCTTCCGTGGCTTCACCTGTCAAAACGCGATGGCGTAAACGGCGCTCCAGCACCGACGTTATCCTTCGTGTGTTCCCGAGACTATGTCCTGATCCAACCGGAGACCAGTACGACGGGTATTGTCGAACCAAAGTGATTCTTCACCATCCTTTCCCGCGACCTAGGAGCACTACAGCATCTGAATGGGGAGGAACAAGGCTGGACGAACTCTGGGCTCAATGTCGTGTTGCACAGCATCAACATCCCGGTGACACGCTCCGATGCTGAGATCACGAGAACCGGAACGTCGAGGAAGAAGATGATGATGAGGAAATCCCGACCCCAATCCTCCACCGAACGAGGAAGACTGGCAGGTTTTTGCACAAGCCTTCGCCAATGCACCTGTGCCTCAATTCGGGGCCAAACGATCTTGGTACTCGTCCGCTGGATGACGGCTGGGACCTCAACAGTGTTGCAGTTAAGAGTTAAGCCTTAATTATGCCTTAATTTTAAGCCTTAGCCAAAATCCAGTGTTCGCCCTTAAGGCCTTAATTGGAGTTTTGAAAATCATTAAGCCTTATTAAGGGTTAAGGCTTAACTTAAGGCCTCCAATTAAGGGCCTTAAGCGCGAAGTTCCCACGGGTACCAGCCGTTACCTGCCTCCCTCATCCAGTGTTAGCAATGACCGGGGTCAAATCTATTTGACCGACACTCAAACGGAAGCGGGAGGCTGGGAAACCCTGGAACTCATGTAAATCCAACAAGCCCAGTTAAGTGTAGAACGGTTAGAAACACTTTGGGGATTCGTCGATCAATGGGTCGGGCCCACCACGGGGGGTCAAACTCACTTGACCCCGGTCAATGCCAACACTGCCCTCTTCGGCCCCCTTGCACGCAAAAAAATTCTGATACAACTCCGGACCCTTCTTTGAAGGTTGATACTCCTTATATTGTCTCTGTCTTGCCATGAAATATTTTCTAGACAGCTGCAAGGTGGCTGCGGGCATCTCGGCCGAAAGAGTTAAGGCCTTAATTAAGGGCTCAAAAATTCGAGGAAATCGTTAAGGCTTAACTTAAGGCCTTATTAAGCCTTAACTCAGTTAAGGCCTTAAGCCTTAGGGCGAACACTGCCAAAATCCCAAATCTTCTCAAGGCTTAGTTACCCTTATGTAAGATAACCACGTGCCTGATTACGCGACATCTATTTTCCTCTGCTCGCTACCGCGCTTGTCTGGCGGGACCATGCCTCCTGGCAAAGGCCCAATCTGGGAGTTCTTCTTCCCAGGGATAAAGCAGAACAGCTCTCACCATCAGGCACACTGCTTGGGATGCATTCGGCATTTCCGCCAGGGACTCGGAGCGCAAGACCCCACCAAATGACACCGACGCCAATCTGAAGCTGAGGCTGCAGTGGGATGAACAGATCTTTGTTCAAGGGGTCTGTCTACATACGTACACCACTCATTGACTTATCTAATCTGATCCTGTTAGCTCGCGCCGCTGTGGGCATGTCCTCGGAGAGAAGTCTGCTATGATAGCTCATCTGATCGGTCGCACGCCATGCCCTCACGCTTCGGCCAGAGCCACAAAAATAGCTAAGGAAATAAAGAAGGGAAAAATGCAGGCTGCTGAGAGCGACTTCCGAGTCGATGGAGGACGAGGAGGAAGTGCGCCCCACAAAGAAGCGCAAGCAGGTGTTCCGCAACGTCGAGAAGGCTATGAAGCAACCAGAGCTGAGGTTTACTGGGGTGCGAATATCCCCTTCAGCTCGGCGGAGGTGGAGCGCCTGCGAGAACAGTTTTTGCGGGCAACAAGTCTTGGCCAATCTTCCTTTTCGATGGACGGAGGATGTGGAGGTCATTAAGCTGTTTATCATGTTTCGTTCCACGGCATGCGACGTGATCCCCGCCCGAGATGTTCTTTCGGGGACATTGCTCAATGCCGCCAGCTCTGAGGTCGAGAAGAAGCTACGGGAAGCCCTGTATCACAAATATGCGATGCTTTCGTAAGTCCCGTGCTCGCGAATCTCATTCCTCTTCTGATTTAATTGTAGGACCGACGGCTGGAAGGACGATTCTCGGAATCCAATCACTGGGGTCAATGTTACATCAGGCAGGAAGGTGCGGTCATTTTCATTTGAGAACAACTGAATATTGACTGCTTCAGTCTTATCTCGTCGATTTAATTCAGTCGAATGGACACAAGAAAGACGGCGCGTCCATGTGCATTGCTTTCGAAGAAATGATCGACAAGACGGAGAGCAGATATGGCTGCGCTATTGTCCTATTCTGCTGCGATAATGACGGCGGAAGTCAGCGCGGACGTAAGGATCTCGTCCAGAAGAGACCGCGGTTGCTTGTCGTACCATGCTGCGCACATCAATAAGTCCGTTGTGTTCTGATTTTCCGCCACAATTAATTGGGTCTATTATCAAGGGCCAGCTCATGCTCGGCGACTACTTTGCCATCAATGATGTCGCTTCCGATGTCGCAGAACAGGCCACTGAAGCCATTCATTGGATATCCGGACATGACCGCGTGAAAAAAATATTCGATGACGCACAGTTTACGAAGAATTTCACCGATCTCGTCTATCTTATGGCGAATATCACCCGGTGGAACACTCATTATCTCGCTTTCCAACGCCTCATTTCCCTCGAAATACCCATTCGTCACGCAGTCTATCTCCAGCGCGAGGAAATTGTGCGAGCACAGGTCGGGGCGGAGAAGAATAAGAAGGCTATCGCGAAGATTACTGCGGCAGCCAACAAGAAGTGCGATGTTCTCGAGAGTAACGAGTTCTGGACTGCTCTTCAGACAGTTGTGGACGATATTGAGCCAATCTGCTATGCGACTAACATTAATCAAGCCGACGCCACGCGCCTGGATCAAGTTCTGCTTACATTTGCAGGTGTCTTTCGTCATTTCTCCAACCACCCCAATCGCGCCCATCGCCAAAGGCATGACGGCGCGCATCGAGAAGCGCTGGGCAGCTTTAGATCAGCCTCTATTTGTTCTGTGTCTCGTGCTCAACGCATACGAGTGCCTTGAACGCTTCGGTGACAAAGCCGTAATCAATATCTTTACCCTCAATACAGAATTGATTGAGGTACGGATTCAATTTTTTATTGCGTTGATATTCTTTCCTGATGTCATATTTTGATAGCTTTATCGGCGGGTTCGCTCCAGGCCCCGGGACCGGGTTCTAGTACTTGTAGTTCTCACCTTCATAAATGAGTACAATCCGGGTCCAATGGTGTGAGCAATTAGCGTCGAGGGAGAGGAGAAGAGGAGCCAGCTTGCTGTCAAATGATGAAGGCGGGATTTTGATTGCTGTGGCCTAGCCACCCGCACCGGACCTTTCCCTTCCTTCAATACAAAGCTCCAGGCCGGTTTCTCCTGCAATCAAGCCCCTTGGCACGACTTCCCAAGCATCAAACCAGCAACTGCTCTTGGCGATTCGTCCAGCCTCAAATCACCATGAATCATCTCCACCGGGGAATTACTCTTTGCAGGTCCTGTTCCTCCACTTGGACCCAGCTTTCGTGATTCGGAATCCTCTCTTCACTCCCTCCTTCAGGTATTGACCACAGCGCTTGGTGGAAGAAGGGAATTGATTGCCGATCGACATTGATTGACAGTTTGTCTTGACAGATTGATTCTCGATCAGTGGTGAGCTGCAGTGTATTGGTGCAAACCACCCACATACAATGGCACTACTAGAACAAAATGATTAGAGCCGTTTTTCAATCTCCCCTCAGGTGAGTGAGAGGCGTAGGTATTTGTGCCTCCTCGCAGCGGTTTGAGATGGATCCTAATGCTAGCTGGAAATTCTGCTCTAATCATTTCAATTAGAATGCATATGCCATCACAAGGTGGTCGACGGCCTGCGGCCGTCTCTCTCCTTGTTTTGATCCTGTTGTTCCCAACGTTGAAATTACGAGTACTTATGTAATCGTTCATAATATTCCCGAAGGGACGTTTTCAAGACCTCAGTGAAAGTCAGTATACAAAATCTGTATAAAGGTAAATAGTGGCTGTGTTGAAGTAAAAGTACTCTACAAGACTACATTCATTCTAATGTAATTAGTGGCAGTGCGGGTGAGGTAATCCGAATCACCCCTCGCGTGAGTTCGATTCCAGCGTGTGGCATGTTTCTTTATGGCCACAGTTAGTCTTATCCGTGACCCCAAAATAATGGCTGATTCCAGAGTGGTGCCTAGATGGTTGTTTGATTTTGTTCCGCTTTTTGTGCAGATTCCAACATCTGGCTGCCCTATAAATGAGCCCCCGATTCAACTCAGTCCAGGTTACGCACCGCCTGCACCGTGCAAGTAGAGGTATCAGCAGCGACCAAGTAAGCGAGGCGCCTTCTGACCTCTCGCCCCCCTTGATCGGGCCTTAGGGGCAACAACGCGCTCATACCGGTTCACGTAACTGCAACACCTGGGGTGGGGGTTAAAGTGTTGTACCACCTGGCCACCGCCATCATCTGTGGGCAGCAAAAGATGAGTACATCCTCCCTTTGGTGTTCAACCCAAGTAATGCGCCAATTTTGTTCACGACTTCATGCTAACTCACGAGCGGGATTTAAAGCTACCACTCAGGACGAGGTACTACAGAAACTGCTGCATGGTTCGGGGTGGTTCATACTTGACGGTTAAACCCATACAGGTGGCTATGCTTGTACTGTGTAACAGGGCTTCGGAAACACCCGACCACGTCGATGCCGGGCCGACACAATAGCCGTCTACTGGCTCAATGACTAATATCAAAATGTGGTGGCCAAGTGAAGTGCGGGAGTTACGGGATCGCACATATTTGTGATGATTCGATGCTCATCTGCGATGGAAGGAGGATCAGGTGGGAATGTGCAAACATGGTCATTTCCGGTGGAAAGCTTGGCTACCTTTTTTGCCTTGATGCATTTACGCTTGGACTTAAGTGCATTGCTGACCGAGCTCACTTTTTAGCACATTTATCGTCCCGCAAAACCTGTTGTTGCTTTCGCTTCCGCTGCAGGATCTCGTTTTTATCCGGGAGTCGTTCGAAGATACTCACGGATTCGGTGCATTCACAATTACAGACATGTTCAGAGAGAATGTTCTTGATTTCATCCATAATTTTACTCTATTTCACCCTAATTTACACCACAACAGTTTTTTTCACGCTCGTGCAACAGCGGGTAAGTCGCCCTGCATCTCCACTGTGTGCTGCTGACGGCCGTTTTTTCACGCTTGCACAACAGTTTGTAAGTCACCCTGCGTCTCCACTGTGTGCGCTGTTGACGACAGCTTTTTCACGCGCGTGCAACAGGCTGTAAGTCACCCTGTGTCTCAGCTGCATGTGCTGCTGATCACAGCCTTTTGCGCTTGTGAAACAGCGGGTAAGTGGTCCTGCGTCTCCACTGTGTGTGCTGCTGACCACAGCTTCTTCGTGGTCATGCAACTGTCAACAGCGGGTAAGTCGCCCTGCATCTCCATTGTGTGTGCTGCTGCCAAGGTTTTTTTCACGCTTGCGCAACAGGAGGCAAGTCGCCCAGCATCTCCACTGCTTGCACCGCTGATGAGGTTTTATCACGCTTGCGTAACAGCATGTAAGTTGCCCTGTGTCTCCACTCCGCGTGCTTTTGACCACAGCTTTTTCGCGCTTGCGCAACACTTGCCAATACACTTGCCACTACATCTGCGTGATCACTTGGTCGAGCCGCCAGCGCTCCCTACCTTGCACTTTGCACTCACTGCTAAGCTTGCAGTTTAAAGACTTCAAGGTGACAATTAGATTCCATCTGTTATAGTAATTAGATTCACGGTCCTGAACTTGATGAAGCTATCATCTGGCATCGGGTATATAAATTTATTCATTCATTTTATACTGCTAGTAGCCCGCGTGAACCCCATTTCTCTCAAACGTGGATCGACTCAACGTTGTATTCAACCGTGCGGCTATTATTATATCTGACTACATTTTACTTGACCAGTTGTAAAGTCTACAATAAATCGTTACTTGAATATTAACCCCCGCGGATATTCTTCAAAGATCCTTGTGGATGTTCACATGTGCACGTTGGCCCAGGTTTGTGCCTTTGCCGCACAGCACGGCGAACCTCCTCCTCGAGTTCTGGCACGAAAAAAGGTTGGGCTGACAGCCGCGAGTTAAGATCAGCCACACTCACGGCAATTGGACCGGTTGTTCTTCTTCAGCAGGGTGGGTAGGTTCATTCTCTAAGTACTTTCAGGCTATTTAGACCATTTTTTGCATTTACGATGAAATGACAGAGTCGATTTTTCTAACAACCCCTATTTATTTTACTAGATTTTTTAAGTCTTTTTAACAGCCTAATCTAATGAATTTAGTGACTATGTAATCCATGAAGATGGGGCCGGGTGGATAGCGCATCTGATTTGTGTCCGGGAATGACAGGAGCAAGGGACTTCTTGTGAAGAGATTGAGAGGCAGAACATTCTGGTTTGTTGACGGTTTTCCTTGGGAGAAGGCTCATTCTATTCGGACGGTAAATCCCCAGAAGGTGACGCGTCAATAACACGGAGCTGAGACACGGTCTGGATCCACGACGCCCATTGCACCCCGCGTGGAGACATGCCAGCTGTGCCAACAATGTGAAGCCGGGCTCGGCACTGGCGCGGATGGTGGGTTCTCAGCTCGGTGAGGCTCATCGACGGCAAAATCGAGCGTCGGAGACCCGAGATAGCCATCCCAGACAGGCGCGCTGACAAACTTGAGAGCAGCCTTGATGCCGTCGATCTGCTGAGAGCCACCGAGCTGCCTGAATACCTGACACGTTACAATCTCTGAAGACAGAGAACACGGGAACTTACGACTGACGAGACTAACCAAACCCACCGTCAGTGTAATGAAATTCCCCGGGATTCCAGGTCCCATTGGCTTCGACGAGTCAGTCACACAATCGACCTGGTGTGAGACTGACTGTTTGACACACCATGAAGAAAATTTCGATGTGCGGTGCTCCTGGTCCAGATGATGGATCTTTGTGTGTTTCGAAGGCGGAGGAGTTTGAGCTCAGTCGCATCCAGCCCGCGTGCGTCCCAGGTCGAGCGTTCACAAGCGGTCCTGTACGTGACTTGTTCCATTCTTCTAACGTCTCGTTGAATCTTGTGCTATTCTGCCTGATGGAATCGGCTGTCTGATTCGAGTGCACTGCCCAGCTCATTTCAAAATACACATGGTCAGACGCATTCTTCCCAACGCTTGGGAGGTCAAGAATCGTCTGTATTCCAAGAGTTCCCAAGGCGACGTGACATCCAATTCCAGAGCTCAAAAGGATGCGGGGGCTACCGATAGCGCCAGCAGAAAGAATGATCTCCTTGACGCTGTGGCAATGAAAGCGAGGTTCCTGCATACACATCGGGATACAGAGAGAGGCTGAAAAGAGGGCCACATACCGTACTGGAACTCCACCCCTTCGAAAGTGATTGAGCCTCGACTTCGCGTCCAATTCACGAGCCTCGACACTTGTGCGTGCAGTATAATATGAAGATTTGGTCGCTGAATAATGTGTGGCCCTAAATATCCCGTTGCGGACGAGCTACGCTCCCCACCACCAATGGTGGATTGCATCCATCCTAGGCTGGCAACATACCAATTCCCAATTGCTGCCCGGAATTCATGTCTTAATCAAATGGAAAATCGTCTGGAAGCTCTTTGGTGGTTTGGATCACATGATCCTCTAGCTCCGACCAGGAGAACCCATTGAGACTGACCGAGATAGGGCCGTGTGTACCGTGAACTGCTGGATAGAATTGGCCGTTCGTGTTGTGATCATCCGCTGGTGGTGTCCATTTTTCATTCTGGTGCCATCGGTAAGTACATGCAGTGAAGCATGTAGGACATACCTTGAGCAAATAAGGTAATATCCGACTCCAAGACCACCCTTCGTCCTCGGTCAAGATGCCATAACGGTCGAAGTCATCTGCTGCGCCTCGGGTATACACCATACCATCTGTTCAATTGACTCAATACGCTTTTCAGGGAGGTGAATCATATGGTTAACTGTGCGAACTACATCCTCCAAGCAAATGCCCTGACGCAAAATTTAATCCGCACTTCATGAGGGACACAGATTTTAATTTACTGTTCAGGCAAGGGCAAGGTCTGCATTCAAAAGGGTCAATTTTGCGTTGAATTAGCCCCTATATGCGGTTTTGATCCGAGCCGAGCCATCAAACTTTGCATTCAATTGATGGCATGGCTTTAAAAGGGGAGTAAAGTTCAGCAGCCATTTGAATGCGTCTCCATTGCGCCAGGTCATGCTTTTCAAAATGCCTGCCATTTGAATGCATCTCTATTGAGTCAGGTCATGCTTTTCAAAATGCCCGCCATTTGAGCGCACCTCTATTGCATCAGGTCATGCTTTTCAAAATGCCTGCCATTTGAATGCACCTCTATTGCCCCGGTCACACTTTTCAAAATGCCCGCCATTTGAATGCACCTCTATTGCCCCGGTCACATTTTTCAAAATGCCCGCCATTTGAACGCACCTCTATTGCATCAGGTCACGCTTTTCAAAATGGCAGCCCTTTGAATGCACCTCTATTACGTCAGGTCATGCTTTTCAAAATGCCAGCCCTTTGAATGCCCTCTATTGCGTCAGGGCATGCTTTTCAAAATGCCTGCCATTCAAACGCACCTCTATTGTGTCAGGTCATGCTTTTCAAAATGCCAGCCATTTGAATGCACCTCTATTGCATCAGGTCATGCTTTTCAAATGCCATTTGAAATTGAATGCATCTCTATTGTGTCAGGTCATACTTTTCAAAATGCCCGCCATTTGAACCAAGAGGTGAGCAATGAAGAACAGGTCCACGATCCGAAGATCACTCACTTCTTGGTTCAAATGGCGAGCATTTTGAAAAGCATGACCTGACACAATAGAGATGCATTCTTCAAATGGCTGCCATTGTGAAAAGCATGACCTGACACAATAGAGCTGCATTCAAATGGCTGGCATTTTGAAAAGCACGATTGGGTGCAATGGAGGTGCATTCAAATGGCTGCCATTTTGAAAAGCATGTCCTGACGCAATAGAGGTGCATTCAAATGGCTGCCATTTTGAAAAGCGTGACCTGGTGCAATGGAGGTGCATTTAAATGGCGGCATTTTGAAAAGCATGACCTGACACAATAGAGGTGCATTCAAATGGCAGGCATTTTGAAAAGCATGACCTGACTTAATAGAGATGGATTCAATTTCAAATGGCTGGCATTTTGAAAAGCATGACCTGATGCAATAGAGGTGCGTTCAAATGGCAGGCATTTGAAAAGCATGACTTGACTCAACAGAGATGCATTCAAATGGTGGGCATTTTGAAAAGCATGACCTGGCGCAATGGAGGTGCATTCAAATGGCAAGCATTTTGAAAAGCATGACCTGATGCAATAGAGATGCATTCCATTTCAAATGGCTGGCATTTTGAAAAGCATGACCTGACACAATAGTGGTGCATTCAAATGGCTGCCATTTTGAAAAGCATGACCTGACGCAATAGAGCTGCATTCAAATGGCTGGCATTTTGAAAAGCATGACCTGAGAGGATGACCTTGTGGATCCCTTAATAAAATCAAACCTTCGGTGCGGCCAAAGGCGAAGGCCAAGAAAGCGATGGTGGCAGCTAATCCAGCGAGAGGGGGGGGCCACGAGGAGCCAATCGAAGATTGGCGACGAGTGGCATTTTGAGTGCCTCACAATGGAACCCACCATCCAGTGCATTATAATTTCGGGCGGTTTTAGCAGGGATAAGGACTCAATTATGAACCCTGTGCCTCATAATGTATTTCTTTCGGCTGTATTCCGCAGGGATAAGGGGCCATTTTGAACCACGTGGCTCACAATGGCATTTTGAACCCCGCGCCTCACAATGGAACCCACCATCCAGTGCATTATAATTTCGGCCGGGGTCAGCGGGGATAAGGAATCAATTATGAACCCCGTGCCTCATAATGTATTTCTTTCGGCTGTATTCCGCAGGGATAAGGGCCCATTTGAACTGCGTGCCTCACAATGGTATTTTGAACCCCGTGCCTGGATGAACCTCTTTTACCTTGATCATGTTTGCCCGTTCGGAAGCGCCAGTTCTGGCGGCGTCTTCGGCCGGCCGGCAGGCCATTCACCTCGCGAACGATATCGGCCCACTTAAAAAATGGGTCGATGATTTCTTGTCATATTCTATTGTTTGGATCGGGGTCATGCCTTTCAAATGGCAGCCTGGTATATTGTACTGTTAGATCAAAGTCATGCTCTTCAAAACGCAGTCCGGTGTATTCTATTGTTTGGATCGGGGTCATGCCTTTCAAATGGCAGCCTGGTGTATTGTACTGTTTAGAGCAAGGCTATTCTTTCTTTTAATCTTTCTTACTCTTATTTACTCATCAAGCTTGCTACCGTATTACCGCCATCGCACAACACGGTCCATAGCCGTGTAGCCGCAGCCATCGAACAAAATCATCGAAAGATAATTTGATCGAAGTGACTGAAGTCGTCGTCGGTTTAGGCGCAAACTTAGAGTTAAACGCCAAGAAGAATCTATATAAAGTTTGATTAATCATGCGTGTCTCGGTAGAAAATCGAGTTCAAGCAGTGATTTGATTAATCGCAAAGGGGCATGTGATGCCACGGCTTGATGGGCATGTGCCTAATTCTAGTTGCATAAGCGTATTTTGCTTTCTCTCCGTGCAGAAGTGGAATGGTTAGGGATCTTTCGCTCGAGTCACACTCCTTCTTCTGGGTGAATGAGTCTTCCAGGACGCCCACAGAAAAATTAACCACCAGCGACCCACAGTGTGGAATATTTTCTGGACAATTTGGGTGCGCAAAGCGTATTTTGCTTTTTCTCCGCGTAGAAGTGGAATGGTTATGGATGTTTACTCGATTCACACTCCTGAGGAATTCAGTCCTCCAGAATGTCCACAGACAATTTAACCACCAGCAGCCCACGGGAATATCTTGTGAATGTTGGCCGACTGTGCAAACATATTTGCTTTTTCTCCGTGCACACTGCGGGCGAATCTCCGTCATATATTTCTTACATTTGACTACACAGAGTTTGTGCAAGCAGGTGTAGATCATAGACAAGTCGAATATATGCCTGTCGACTTCTGCTCAGAATGCAGAACAGACTGGCCCGGTATGTGCCACTGATTTTGCTTGCACAGCCCAGATTTCAACCACTTACTGCCGAAGTTGTGGCCTGCTGTGGGCCTCTGATTCAACATCGCCCCAGGCGTTACAGATGAGCGAGAATCGGTTTTCGATTTCCTGGTTCAAGCCATGGCTTTGGCCCTGGATTTCAAGCCACGCAGTTCAAAATCTGGACCATTGCAAAGGCAATAGGGACACGCAGTTCAAAATGTAAACCATTGAAAAGCCAATAGGGTCATGCGCCTCAAAATTCAAACCAGTAATTGCAAGCGCAATAATGCCTCCGAGCGTGATCTGAGTGGCTGTAAATATTCTCAGTGATCAGGGCTATCGATTTCTGACACGTGCGGCTCAGAAAATGGGTGAGCTCACCGGAACGAACACGCCAAATTCCCAGGCGTGTATCAGCCGACAGATCCAAACCTTAAATACGTCAAGTGTTCCCTTGGCTCACCGGTTTTGTAGCACAAATCAACGAGATAGCGGAACAGATAGAAGTCATGGTGTCGGAGATAGGGGTTGAGATAAAAATATTTACACTGATCGAGAACACGATCCGACGTCCACGTCGGTCCACAGTTCGGCCGAAGACTGGTATTAGATGTCATGGGCGGAAAATATCAGAGATGGGGTATAATGTATGAGTTTTGGCGGTGGTTACGGGATGAAAGCGAAACCCCATACATCCCAATATCTGGGGTCGGGGTTTGTATACAGTCGACGTACGCGAGGGGGTCAGGATAAAGTCCGTACTCTGCTGGTAAGCGAAAATGACCCGTACACGGGCAACAGACAGAGGTCAATCGCACAAGACATGCCTTCGCTTCGCTCCGGCGCAACAGCTGACATGTTGAAACAAATTCTAAGGTTCAAACTTGACTTGAAAAGAAATTCACATAGTATATATTCAACCATTAACACAACATCTAGTGAACCTGAGCCCAAACGGGCCACGATAGTCCAATCAAAGTAGAGTCCCCGACTCAACTACATTCCGCCATGGTTCCATCGGTAAATCCTATACACGTATCAAAGAATATTACACAACCTTCTTCGCCGGGGGTTAAATTCCTTCTACGGGATGCAGGAGACATTCACATGTGACGAGTGTTCATCGACAATTAAATGAACACATATTCCACTTTTATAAAAAATATAGGCAAAGACTCAGCCCCGACAATGAACCACGTGCCAACGTCGTTCGCTGGGGGTTAATTTTCTTGCGTGCCAAAACCTACATTCGAGTTAGTCTGAATTCGTTGGCACCGCCTTTAGCGGAGCCCGGATTCCGTGACGAAAACGTGATCACACGTGCTCGTTCCCACGGTTTTGGCCTGTTGCTTTTCTGCGAGACTCGGCATTTTGAGGGATAACCTCACATGTAACAGTTTGGGATATCATAAAATGACATTTCATTGTCAACTAGAGGTTTGGAACCGGATTTGAGGCCTGAAAGCTCCCCAATGAATATTTCTTTGCTCATTTAGGTGTAGAGCGATGACTGCACAACCAAAATGCGTCCAATAAATTTAGCTTCTCTTCAATAAAACATAAATGGCTTATAGAGGTCAATTGAGATCCTAATGGCTGGATACTTGCTACTTTAAAGGCAAAATGGTTGAAAACGAGTCCAGAATCTCAAAGGGAAGCGTGGGAACTCCCACGTGTGATCACGTTTTGATCACGGAAATTCGGGCTACACCAAATGTGGGGCCAACGGAATCAGACTCCATATCAAGTTCTTATCGACTGTCATAAGAACTTAAATTGGAGTCTGACTACGGGAGACTACATTCGAGTATGTATGGGCAAGAAAATGAACACTCATTGTGATCTTCCAACCAAAAGGGGAAAACCCCAGACATGAAACCTCGCGCCTGCAGAGTAACCGCAAATCGTCTACGGTTGATACTTTGACTCCGACCTGTCCAGCACCACTTCAACTGGGTCTTCGCGAGGCAACTTTGCTCAAGAGAATGAAACAGGTTATGTACTACCATACACAGCAAGTCGACGATAAAACCACAGAGGACCAACAGACGAAAGAAATTTACATCACCCTCAATGCCAGCAGCGGTGGGCAGCGGCAACCCAGCCAGTATCCACGTTACCTGCGGTGTTTTGGCGGTCGCTTCCCATGGTTCCCATCTCGGTATTTTGGAACACATTCTCGCAAGCAATGGTTCGTCCCAAGTCCTCGTCCTCATTATTGTCATTTTCCTTGTTCGCCGCCTCAAAGGAAACAATCAGTACTCTCCTGAGTAACTACGCAAGGCGCCTCACCATTTTTGGCTCGACAACAATCTTAGCCACCGGATTTGATTTGATTAACAGCGCCTTCTTGACGGGGAACAGTGAAGGTGATATTGTACTCGAAGAAATTCAGGGAGGGAGGATCAAGTGCGGCGTTTATTTTAGCAAGGATTTGGATTTTCAGGGTGGACCACGGTGCCTTGGAGTCCAATGTTACGACATCCCTTATGGACGGCCGCGGGAGGATTTCTTTTTCTTCAATTGTTGCTTGGTAAACGTTGAGATGGAGTACTCGATTTCGCGCGTAGCTGAAAATAAAATGAGAGCATAATGCTTGACGGAACAAACATCACGCACCGGATGTTTTCTGCTTCACGCTTCGTTTCCGCTTCATCCCAACCTCCACTATCTCGTCTTCCTCTTCCTCCTCCCCCTCCTCCTCGTCCTCTGACGATTTGTCGTCGTCATCGTCCTCTTCCTTCTTGTCCACGTCGTCATTCTGCTCTTCTTTCTCCTCGTCATCCTCCTCTTCTTTGTCCTCCCCTGCGTCGCTTTGCACAAGTGTGAGATCCACATCGACAGCGGCATCGACATCCATCATAATCTCGTCGTCGGAGTCAAACAAATCGTGAGCAGCAAGGGTAGCGATTGACGCGGAGATTTTAAGGGCGGAAGTGCGCGTAGTCATAGTGAACTGAGCCGCCATGGAACATCCACATCAGCTCAAATTGACCAAGAAAAGAGCCGAAAGAGACAACGCGTCCTGGGCGCGTGTGAAAAAGGGTTCTGGGTAGCTGCGACCTGCGGGAAATGACGCGTTTCGTTATACAGGGGGACACCTAATTTGAGGTGAATTGGACAATTATTGGGCTAGGAAAGACGAGTACAAGATGGCGGCTGAAGCGTGCTGGAGCCGAATTAGGTCGGAAGAAAATCGTGCAATTAGACACTGAGACTAGCTGGTATGGAAAGCGGCTTCAAATGGCGTTCGAACGCGCCTACTGGAAAGAAGATTGGGCAAAAATTGAGGTCCCAGTGAGCGCGGCAAGGGAGGGACTTCTGAAGTTGTTCTTGTTTATAAAATGATCGGAGGTGCCATTACTTTCGCAAAGAGCTGTAACTTTGCAAACAGCTGTACTCGTAGCCGCATAAAGTGTTGGCGTCGGGTGGTTCTCGGTGTTCAGGCCTGCAAACAACTCCAAATAACTTGTAGACCGAAAATATGAGGAAATAGAAGATATTTGCAATGGCTAACTTATTACTATAAAAGGCAATTCCTGAGATATAAGGCATTTCGGGCCAGAATTTGAAATCGACTTTTTCTACAAGGACCGTGGGAAATTTTGGTACTCATAGTCAAAAAGTACTTATTGAGTAGTGCAGAATAGCATTTTGAACCATATTAATAGGTCATGATTTGAGCCTGAAACATCGGTACAAAGTGGCCATTTTCAGCAAATTTAGCCAGAAAATGGTCAAAATTGCCAAAAAGCCCCATTTTCTAGCCACGATTGTGAGCTCAAATCATAAGGTACTAATATGATTCAAAGTGCTATTTTGCACTACTCAAGGAGCACTTTTTGACTATGAGTATCAAAAGTTCTCACGGTCCCTGTAGAAAAGGTCGATTCCAAATTCTGGCCAAAAATGCCCTATATCTTCGGAATTGCCTTATATGGTAATATGTCAACCCATGGAACTATCTTCTATTTCCTCATATTTTCAGTCCACAAGTTATTTGGACTTGGTTGCACGCCTGAACACCGAGAACCCCCGACGCCAACACTTTATGCGGCTACGAGTATGACTGTATGTGTTTGTTTGTAAGCTTGCATTTTTCGCGATTTTTGTCGAATTCTGATCAAAATCGCCCACTTGGGCGGCTCCGAGCGAGCCCGAATCTCAATGAATTCCTGCAAACTAAGATGTGAATGAGCTTTATTTTCCAAGTCCATTTCCACGTGATGATGATGATGAATGAAATCCCGTTTATTCAGTCTCTGAGACTAGTACTAAGTCTATGTTGACTGCCAAGTAGAACCTAGAAGATGGTTGGAATCTTCCCAGGCCATGTTCAACTCCACGATCAACCCCAACTCACTTCAACAACCTCGGCTCCTCGCTCCCAGACCTTCACCTCCCTCTGTTAGCTGGGTTCGACGCCCGCCTGCCGCAATTACTACTTAAATGTGGCAAGTGCTCCCTTTCCCCTGCCAAACACGGTGCAAATACATTGCGGTGGCTGGACTAGGCCATTCAATTCCGGTGCCCTAGTCAGGAAATTGCAGCAAATTAGATGGTATCACGACATAGAAAAGCTTAAATGTGTCAAGTGCTCCCTTTCCCCTGCCAAAACACGGTGCAAATACATTGCAGCCAACTTATGACTAATCAACGTCTTTTGTATAATAGACTAGCAGGAACCGTGCTCTGCACGGTCACCGGTTCACAGGCAGGATGTACTATGCAGAGAACATTATCCCGAGGTCTGTAGTCATTAAGGGTGAATTTGCGTTCCCTCCTCCAGTTTCAAATTGTATACGTCTTATACATATAGATGCTTCCATTCAGCGGAGCAAAATGACGGTCACACGCACCCCCGTGTCCGAATTTGGAGGTCACCTTAATTCCGCCGTCCCCCTTTGTCCATGGAGAATTTCGGCGGCGATGTTATTGGCGATCAACTTCCACGTTCTAGAACAATCGTGAGACTATCTTTTTATCTCGTTCCACCTACTGTCCCAGTATCGCTGTACATGTCGACTCGCATGCCCGGCACCACCGCTGAAACAGCAAACATGAACCTTCGAACAACCAGCACATGGCCTCCCTACCTCATCTCCCCGAAACTGATACATCCGTTAGGCCGTCTCTTTATGACATGTGTGCTCGTCCCTCGCCTCAGTGAGGTCCATACCCAGCAGGTTGCTGTCCTGAGGTGTTCGTCGGACACTCTTCCGTCAAGACCCATTGAAGTCGAGGCCACTACTATTGAAGTGATGGGACCGGGAGGGTTCACCCAAAAGTTTCGCATCCTCCGAACCCAAAAGTTATTGCGGCTTCGGGCTACCATTGAAAAAATGATGGTCGAGCAAGGTCTTGATGATCACGGAGCCAGAATCTTCTGGAAAAGGAGGTCTTCTGACTGGCAATTGGTGTCGGACGATGACACACCAGGCTCGTTATGCATGAAGGAAGAGGAAATGGTCTGCTATACATGTCAGTGTAGTCGCCCCCGCATCCGCTGACTTTCCCATCTAAAATTCTCAGGGCATATCGTGGTCGTCATCAATGCGGAGAACAGCAGCGGGAGTGGCCGCAGGTATCCTTTCGGAGTGGCGCCAACATGTGCCCTTGACACCCTCCGCGGCAGACTACTCAGCCGCAGCCCGGACATACAGGCTGGCCGCTTCCGGTAAGACACGTAGCCCCACTATTATCCAGTCTAAATACTCTCTACGTGTAGCCTTCAGTACAACGACCGTGAGGTTGGCCCAAGCGATACACCGCAGACGTTGGGGGGAGAGGGCAAGATAATTGAACTGCTCGTAAAGAGGAGTAGGTCTCTGAAACATCTCATGGTCCGAACACTCCTATTTATTTTCTTTTCCTCTTATCAGTCCATAGCGGGCCGTCTCACTCAAACACATATCGAGATACTGTGGAATTACTTCAAAGACTACCCGACGATTAACTGTAATACATGCTACTCATTGGGGTAAGTTTCGCTGGTGTACATGCTTAGATGAAACAGCTAAATTCTGGCAGTGTCGTGTATGAGCTGCCATCAAACACCATGCTGGATCAACTGGCTGAGCACTGCGAGACCCACCATCCACAGCATTGCGATGCATTGGTAGCGCAGACGCGCAGGATGACCGACAAGGACATTCAGGAGTGGTTGAAGGAGCTTGATGCGGAGTGAAGTGGTGTGGAGGGGGTATACATTTTGAAACGCGTGATCGTCAACCAATTCATGGCACCTAAATGCCACTAGGTTAGAATAGGTAGGACTGATGACCATCTTTTTTTTCTGCTCACGGGTGCATATACATTGCAGTGGGTGGACTAGTAATGGGCTTTCCAATTCTGGTGCCCGAGCCGCGGGGCGTTACAAATTTGATGGTATCACAGCAGCATCTTTTGTCAGGATGATAGCGGCCTGATTACATATCGCACTTTAAGACGGTCTGGAGGAAGGAGACCAAAAGCAGCCCAACTGAGCGAAACTCCAGAGCCAAAGGCTCGCGCGAGGGTGAGTGGAACGGGCCTGAGGACCCCAACAGAGCGTAGCGAAGATGTAACTATGTCTTGTTTGCCCCCCGAGATCGTAATATCTGTCGTGGAATGCCTAGTGAGGGACATCAGTGAATATTAATCCCTTTGTTCATAAAAGGACTCCTCGCACATGGCAATTATATATGCATCTGTGTCGGCAAACCTGTTGTAATATTTGTTTGTAACAGCAAGACCTAGAGTAATAAATTGTCCAATACTGTACTTTTTCGTTCAAATCGACAGTCACGCGTCACGCACCCCTCTGTCGATGTCGAAATCTGGTCGAGGTCACGCGTCACGCGGCCGCATGTCGAATTGGTTGAATGGTTCAGAAAATGCCCAGAAAATCGCTATAAATTCAAAAATAAATATTTCTCCATGTTTTCATGCCTGGTGGGCCTGAATTTGATCATTTTCTTCATTTTTTGGTATAGGGAGTGTCTACGGCGTCAAAAAAGCCTTCTAAGTCAGGTTTCTGCGTCAAATCCATGTGTGGAAAAAATAAAGCAAAAAATTCTGGCAGTCGTGTAACACCGCGCCGGATATTTGGGCAATGTACCTGGCCGGGTTTCCAACCAAACTGCGTCGTTTCGGCTCGATGTCGAATTTTTTGGTGCTTGTCACACTGAGTTGCGGGGTATGTCGAAATGTCGAATAGGTCAAAGGGGTCACGCGTCACGCCCCCCTGTCGATTTGAACGAAAAAGTACAGTATTCTCGTTGGCTAATAGTGTTTAACCTGGTCGCACCATCGCAATTCAAGTTCAACGCTTCAACCCATCTCGTGTTGGAGTTGGGATAATCATAATTTCTTTCAGAATGGTTGGTATGCACCCTGTTTAACCCACAATTGAATTATTCCTACAAGGATTGCAAGAGAGACTTATTACTTGACAACTGAACCCCATATGAGCATTGAAAGACCTTTGAAAATTTACCATTTATAAACGGTTTTATCGGGTTTAAAGGTTGTTTACGCAAGTCTAACGGGCGCGCATAGTTGAACGTCGTGAGGACCTCGCAGCCTACCCATGCTGGGGTCGCGAACCTTGAGCGCTAATGGGAGGCTGCCGTACTTCCTGCTGTGCTCTCCACGGTACACGCAGCGTAACGCTCCGCGCGAGTGGATCGCCCCATCTGCATGTGCAGCGGGGCCGTAATTCCTGCTTGTGCGCACCACGGCGCAAGTAGCGTACCGCCCCGTGTGGCGCGAGTGGCACCCGGGACACCGAGCGAGTATAAAGGGCGAGGGGGTAACAGGAGATTCGCAGCTCCTCTCTGCCTCGCCTTTCACTACTCGCCAGGTCCGTTTTTATCTTTACCTATTTTATAGCTCTCTGTTGTTCCTGACATTTCACTGCATGCTAGTGTTAAATTCTCTCGCCCGCCGTCCTCTCCCTAGCACAATACATACATGCAGCCATTTTGTAACTACTTTCGTAACTACTCAGATGTATTCTTCGCAGGTCCGCGGTCGAATACCATCCAGAGCGCGTCGCCAGCCGCGCCGACGACGCGCTGCGTCCTCACTACTCAACATGTCCCTCAACGCAAGCCAGTTAGAACCATTTAGTAACCGTTTCCGTTTAGTTTAGCCTGATCCATACACGGAAACTAAATGGTTGGAGCCTTAAATCCCAGATGCGTCATGGATCACATGACTAATCACATGACTGACTCCTTGACGACCATCGCAAGCCATCGCCGCGCCTTGGCCGCGCCAACGTTCGACGTTGTCTTCCTCTGACTCAGTAACTCAGTTCTCCTCAGACTCCTGTCTCCAGCTCAGTCGCGTTCTCCCGAGATGGCCAGCGCATCGCCTCTGGCTCCTGGGACAGCACCGTCCGCATGTGGTCGGACAGTGGGGAGTCATTAGCCTGTTTGCGCTGCAGCCATTGGAGCCATCTGATGGCTGATTGGCGTTGCGCAAACTGATGGCTGATCGCAAATTTTTCCTGCTTCAATCCACGTCACTGCATGGAGGGCCGGATCCTGGAGGCTAGCCTTGCATTCAATACTCTGCTCTCCGATATTATAGAGGCCTTGGATGAAAAGTGGATTGCCCAACAGGGGAGATTTCGACCAGGAGGGCGTGTGCACTTGAATACCCTTGGCGATGACGTGTGGCTTGAACAATTTCGGTAAATTCTTCCTCCTAGGAACCATACCCTACCATACCAAGCCGCTCGTCGTTTAGATTTACGAGGGAGCAGGCCCATCAGCTCGTAGACGCGCTTGATCTCCCCGAGGTGATCCACTGCCCAGAAAGCCGTAACAAGGAAGATCGGGTAACAGCTCTCTGCATGCTGTTATGTCGGCTCGCCCATACATCACGGCTGGTCGACGTCGAGATGCAGTTCGGGTGGGAGAGATCCCGCTTCTCTCGGTTCACGCGGCTTACCCCGACTTTGTTGTGGAATCGCTGGAAGCATCTTCTACGGTTTGATCCCCACCGTCTTACTCCCGCAAAGCTCGCCGAGTACGGGAACATAATTCATTTAAACGGAGCCCCTCTCGCTCTGATAGCTGCTATCATTGACGGAACGCTACGTGACAATGCGCGTCCGGTGCGGAATCAGCGCATCCTGTATAACGGCTGGAAACGCATACATTGTTTGAAATATCGCGCAGTGCTGGCCCCGGATGGCATCGTCATTCACGTATATGGTCCTGTTGAAGGACGCCGACATGACGAAACTGTTTTTCAGCAAAGCGGCCTTTCGGAAATCCTCGATAAACACTTCTGGGACCCCGAGGGACGTGCTCTCTTTATTTACGGCGATCCTGCATACAGTGTGTCCGCACATGTTCTTTCACCGTATAAAGGTGCAGCAGTTACGGCTGAACAGTTAATGTTCAACTCTGCGATGAGCCGCTGCCGAGAACCGGTTGAGTGGTGCTTCAAAGAGGTGACGCAACAATTTCCATTCCTCGACTTCTCCCGGAATCAAAAAGTCCTACTATCGCCATGTGGACTGTACTATCTTGTCGCTATGCTCCTTGGGAATGCCCACACTATCCTCCACCGACCCCAGATTCCACAATTCTTCCACTGCCACCCGCCAACACTCGCCGAATATTTCAATGGGGGACCTATCAAGGATGCGGAGTTAGATCAATGGTGCCTTGATTCACCTTGGGGAGAAATGGAGGTACCAGAGAATGCGCCGGAGGACGAATAATCTGTATTTCAGCTGAATTAGCAACTAATTTTGAGGCACAAGAAAATATTTACCAGTTGTTACGGTGGAGTGCTTGAAGCAGGCTCGCGAAACGTTCAGCCTCGGTGGCACGACGATCAGCCTCTTCGCGGCGGCACTCGGATTCTTCGTAACGACGGTCGGCGGTGGCATTGGCCTGGGCTTGGACGAGTGTGTTGATCCCGTCTGCGAGCTTTCCAAACCCATTAAGTAGGTTCTCTTGAAGGTCGATCGAACGTTGTTGCAACTGCCGCATCTGTTCGTGACGTTGTTCATCAAGTCGACGTGCCTTCTCGAGCTGCTTGGCATCCGCGGCGTTTCGATGTTTGATAACTTCGACCAATTGGTTACGGCCGCGCTTCCGCTTCGGTTTACTTTCGTCGTCAGAGCCATCTTGGTTTTCCTTGTCTGATTCCGAAGCGATGGCGGCATGGCGCCGTCTAGAGAATCTTTAGCAATAGAAAAAAACCTCCGCATTCACGGGAATAAGACGTACTTGTGGTTCCTCTGCCCCTGTCTCTCACGCACGGATGCACCTTCCAACTGTGCAACATCTGTCAAAGCATCGCGCCGAACTAACCCTCTCATTGCGGCATCACGCAACTCTAAGGCTGCCTTCGTCTCGACATCAGCCTTCTTACGGGAAGCTGCGGATCGCTCGTCCTTCTGCAAATCACGCGTGTCGACCAACTCGACAACCTGAGTGAACAACTGTGACAGGTGAGCGCTGGAATTTTTGAGAATTGTTGGCGACTCACCTCGATGTGTTCGTCAACCTCCTCATCCGTACCAGTTTTCTGCAGTGATCGGGTCTGGTCTGCCTTTACGGAGACTAAGTGCGTGCGCAATACAATGGAAGGGTCTCTCAAGTACCTTGTGGGCCTTTACCAGCTTCTGGAAGCGCGCACGGCATGCAGCACCTGTGCGATTAATCGCCGAGCCGATCGCACTGCTATTTTTGAGTAGCTCCACAGCGAGAGCGTCCCATGCATTCCTGGCGGCATCACCACGTGCAGCGTTAAACGGTCGAAGCCTCTCAGCTTCCTGAAAAAGAGCCCGGTCCTGCCATGCGAGCCATGGTGGACTACGTGCGTTTTGAGCCTGTGTATTCCGCATGACCTGAGTTATGGCGTCATCGGAGTCGGGCTCTTCGGGATCGCGGCTCTGGGGTGGCGATGGGTGAGACGGAGAGGATGCATGAGATGGAACGAATGGGCTTTGTTCTTTCTCTGGAGGACCCGCAGAGTCCTCGCGCGATGGGCTACCTGCAAAGTCTTGCGAATTGATCTCCCAGTCGGGACTAGGACTCCGCTGAGCTCTCCCAGTCTCGCCACTCGCCGCTGAGCCACCTGGGGTGGACGCCGTATACGTACGGACCTTCGAGCGTGTTTGCATGTTAAGAATACCAAGAGAGTGCGTATGTGTTGTGTGTGTATGGGTGAAGTGTCCGGTGTGGAGCCATTGGAGCCATCAGTCTGCGCAATGTCAATCAGCCATCAGATGGCTCCAATGGCTGCAGCGCAAACACTCTATTGACTGAACCGTTCAATGATCATACCAGAGGCGTTACTTCGGTCGCTTTCTCAGCAGACGACAAATCCATTGTCTCTGGTTCGGTTGATAAGACGATCCGTGTGTGGGCTTCAGACGGTGGTGCCCCATCCCGAGGTGGAACAAGTGTCGTCTCTCCCTGGGAGGAGGCTGTTGGTGGGGTTGGGCAGCGGGTGACTGAGCCACTCAATGGCCACATCAAGGGCGTCACTTCGGTCGGTTTCTCCCCAGACGGCAAGCGCATCGTCTCTGGCTCCGACGACGAAACCGTACACCACCATTCGAGAACTTCATTTCTCAAACCTCAACTGTCGACATTCTTGCAACTTTGACAAAACATTTAATATGTGTTCTTCCAAGGTTTCACAGACATTTTAAAGAAAAATGTTGACAAACTGTCCCAGAAATATCAGTTAAACATTTATGTAACATGCCTCAAATACGGAATTGAAAAATGCTTGAGGGATTCGACATTTTTTATTTTGACAATGTTGTGTGTACGAAACATTCTCAGAACATTGGTCACGAACGGCGGTGTACGTGTGTGGAATTCAGAGAGCGGGGAGCCAGTCGCGGCCCGTTCAAGGGTCACACAAAAGGCGTCACGTCAGTCACGTTTTCCCGGGACGGCACCCATGTCGTCTCCGGGTCCTCACACAGTCCCCAAATGCCTAAAGAAAAAAAAAAAAAAAAAGGCAAAAAAGGCAAAAATTTCGGTTCAAATCAAGAGGTGATCACCGGAAGATCCCGAGACACAGCCTCAGGAGGGAGGGAGGGTCTCGGATCCCTTATTTCACTTTTTGGAAAAGTTTTTGGAATGCTTCAAAAATGTGTTTTAGAAGGTAAAAAAAAAAAAAGTCGTAAAAATACATATATTTAAATGCACCTGCCACGCTTGTTGGCCAAGTGATCAGCTAGCACGAGAGGCTGATGTGATACGGAGACAAGTGTCACTCATGCAAACAAGGGGCCTCCGATCTCGTTATCACACCCACGCATCAACACACGTGACCCAATTGATGGCGACCCTCGGGCAAGTGCAAGGAGGGCAAATAAATCCATTTGAGAGTGTCTATGGGCATTTTGGACATGTATGAGGGTAGTTGGAGGATATAAAAAAAAGTTCCTGAGGAGTTTGGTTTAAACTGAAGCATCACCGGATTTACATCCCAATTTGGCAGGAAGGCCTCTTTCACTCAGTGGAGCACGTTCTGGGAGTTGTAATTTTTACATCATAAAAGGAGGCCATCTAGAGTGTGTAAAACTGTACTTCAAGGTTTGCATTGGCCGATAGAGTGGTAAATGCTCTCGAATGAGTGTTTGATGGGGGCCAAATATTTGGGGGGGGGAGGGGGGTCTCACGTGTTGATCACAGTGGGTCCGATAACGAGATCAGACGCCGCTTGCATGCAAAGCATGTAAACTCAGATCAGCCATCACTTTGTCCGAACCAAACACGGCATGGGTGAAATTACTCGATTTGGGTGTGGCTGTGCTCGGCTAAGAGGGAGGGAGGGGTCAGACGGTCTTAATTCACTTTTCCGACCCTGTGTAGGAAATTTTACGGATGATCACCTCTTGGTTCAAATGCCGAAATTTTCCGGGTGTCACGCAAAAATTCGGCGGCTACCGAAATGTCAAATAGGTAAAACGGCACCCTTATTTCAGCAGCGATCAATTGATTGCCGGACTTTCCGCGGACAAATCTTGAGGTCGGAAAATAACTATACCTCTATTCAGCCTCTCAGTGGCCAGGCTATTTTTTAAAAGTCACAGAATGTTATTATCTTTATTTCTAGCTCGGAATTGAGGCTTTAATCTCTGCAATCATAGATGAGGGTAGCATTCGATGTCCATTGTACCTCTTGTTGATCCAAATCAAGTCCGCACCGCTCAGACCATAGGCGTATGCCGAAATAAACCGTGCTGCGATCATGTGCATAAAAGGTTGATTCATCGTGAGTGATGAGGATAACTCGAAACGGTTGGCCTGTATCGGGTGAGAAAAGTGGCTGGGATGAAGAATAAACCAAATTCACCTTTGTATTTCCCAGTGAGAACATAACCCTCGGGATTCTTGATCGGGTTTCCGTCGTTATCGTAGGTGACCATTCGCGGCTCATATTATTCCAGCCACCGCTTTACAAAGGCAGCACGATAGGCGACAACATCCTCGCGCTCATGGCCGTCGATGTACATGCCATTTTTACGGTGGCCATAGCGCCAGTGAAGCGGAGCTTAAGTCCTGGGAGGCGGATTCTTCAAGAGGGTCGGTGGCCAGTCGATTTTAGAGTAGGTGAATAGGATTATGAGCTGGAGAATCAATGTATGGGTAGGTTGAGAAAGTTGTCAGATGAGAGGGTATCGATAGGTCGTAAAAATGGCCGTGAGAGTGCGAAGGCGTAAAAGTGACGTTGCGTGAGGATTAGCACGCCGAAGTGCGTACTGCGTGATTTGGTAGTCGACGAATGGAGACGTAACAGACATGGTATTTGGGCACTAGCCCGCACTGGCTCGCACTGGTGAGCGTAAGACGTGGGGTGATGATTTGCTGGCGCCTTCGGCGCGTATTTACAGTACAAACAATTATGTAATTAGAAAAAAAAAATAGGAATGTGGTAAAGTCGAAATCAGCGTGTGATCGGATTTGCACACGTCGGCCATACGACCCCTCCACAGTGCGGGGGATTTTGATGTCGACCCCGACATCCAGGAACTATGAGGAGTATGGCCGTAAAGTAAGTAGGACGTCTAAAACAGAATGCGGTCCATGAGCAAGTATATAGCATGAGATAAGAAAAGAAATCATATCAGTGATGTATCCATAATATCCTAGATGCTTGGATGAAGATGAAACGTAACTGGAAAGAGCCCATGTGATAAAAACGAGGACGAAGGAAGATGGCGAAATGTAAGTGGCAAATAATTTTCTGGCAGCGTTGAATGAATTCGGTACGTGGGATGGTATATCAGGAACCGAAGGCGGATCGCAGATGGATTTCGAAACAGATGTAGAATCCACCTGGCGAATAAATGCTGCTACTTTCGCGCGCATGGGGGGCTTGGGATCCAGGCCGAAGTAGGAAAGTCCCGGCGTCGAGTCGTCATGCGATGGATGAACGGAAGACCTAAAAAGAATTGTGGGATTTCTCCTAGAGCGTTGGCGGTGTTTCGACCAATTTCCGTGTCAAGCAAACATTGTTCACCCTGCCGCTCGATTGTTTTCGCGGTTAAATTTGCTAAAATTTGGCGAGAGGGCGTATTTGACGCCCACCCTAAATCTCAGCACCTAAAAATAATTGTGCAATTTGTCCTCGAGCACGAAGATTATGTAATAGCGTTGGCGGCGTTTCACCATAACATAGGATTTTGGGACTTTACGATATTATATTTTGGAGAGGACTACCCCCATACCTCTCTACCCACCGGTACAAAAAATCTCACCTTAATACCTACCGCCCAGATGCGAAAAAATATTACAACAGTTGAGCCGCCGGTGGTTTAATTTTCCATGGCTCTTCCTGAGCACTCATTAGGGGTGTAAAAAATATTGTAAAGCATGTAAACATCGGCTGTCACTTCACGAGATATCCTCGAATGTGTCCGCCATCCGTGTCACCTCAGAAGGGGTTCTGTGTGTATTAATGTAAAATACATATTTTGCCCTACCAACGCCAACGCTTCCAACTTATCACTCGGCTGTAATCTACATGTAAAATTGGGCGGATGTAATTTCCATGTCCAATTTTAGCCAGCACTAACTGGTGTACCCGATCAGCCGTTTAATACCCGCTCAAAACCGGCAGAGTGTCCCACTTGGCGTCCGACCCAATTTATGGCTTCAATCAAACTTTTTTAGCTAAATATCTGCTTGGGATCGAACTGGTTCGTGATCGCAAGAAACGCACAATTGCACACATTGACAAAGTCCTTGCTCGTTTTGGCATGACAGACTGCAAGCCTGTGTTCACTCCAATGGCTACAGGTGCCCATCTCAGTAATGACGATCCCGATGACAATGAGACCATATCTCACATGGCACTTGTTGAGGGAGGACCAGTTGTTGCATACCAGAGTGTTGTTGGATCTGCCATGTATGTCATGCTTGGTACACGACCAGATATTGCACATACTGTGGGAATGCTTGGTCGATTCAGTGCAAATCCAAAAAGGAATCACTGGGCTGCTGCCAAACGGCTTCTTCGTTACCTCAAAGGCACACGAGATTGGGCACTCCACTTTGATGGAGCTGACCTTGGCATGGACATGACATTCTATGGCTACAGTGATTCAGATCGGTAGCGGCGGCGAGCGCCGGTCCCCTATTCTTGTGCCGTAATTCATTTGTCATTGTTGATATACAAACAAATAACATCATCACATGATCACTCCACATCTTGCTTCTGACCATCATCATCCCACAATCATCATGGCTAACAATAACGGTCGTAAAAAGGGTGGTATCTCAGCTAAAGCTATAGTAGGCAAGGCAACTATCCAGGTTTGTGATCTGGGGCTCTCCATTAATCTAATACTGACCAGAGTTTTTTATACTAGCGCACCCAAGAGCAGACTGATGCACTTCTGGCTCTGATTGCCAAGGGCAAACAGGACAAGTTGCCTAAGGAAGATGCCGACAAACTGAAGGACATGATTGATCATATTGATTGCAAGAAGGGCTTAAAACTCCCACTTGATGATGGTGGATTCGAATTTATCACCTTCCATCAGATGTATGCCATCATCGACAAGGTGCGGACCGAGAAACTCAATGACAAGGACATCCAAATCCTTGAGATTGCGGATGGTGTTGGTGATCAAGTCGACATTTTGGCTCCGCCGTTGCCGTCTTTCGGTCCGACCTACCGAGAGCTGGCCACCTTTCCATTGTTAAAGGACATCAACAGCCATGATCAAGGGGATGGATCGCAGCGGTTTCCTCCTCGGAGATTTTCTCATGGCATTGAGAGCTTTGCAGAAAGATGTTGCTGCATACAGCCGGGAACACCCAAACATCTTGGTTTGTCTTTTTGCAATCTAAGACAGTAGAACTAACAATCTGTTATAGATCATCCTTGAATCTATCATGTTTGTGGATGGTCAAAGCAAGACGGCGCAAGATTGTATATCTCTTGCCCATTTTTCCACTGTTCCTCGAATCCGGGCTATTCCACGTGCTGGTGCCGACATCACCATGGTCCATTTCACGTCCTGGACCTCGACACCAGTGGGCAAGCCTGGGATTGTATGGATAAAGGAAAATCTTCACTCTTACATGGTGTTGATCATCCATGCTATCCCTCCACGCACCGGTAAGACAATTGTCATTGCAGACCCGAATATACTCAACCTCAACCGAAAGAAGGAGACCATCTCCGAGATGTTGAACAATTCGCACATGGTTAAACTAATGGACCGTCTGTCGAGGGAGCTGCGGACATTGACCTTTTTCATCAATGAGACTTGTCCGGAACGCAACAAGGACAGTGAATGTCTTCGACTTGTGTTGGAATGGATGGATGAGGTGGTGATGAATGGGATTGCCATCACTCGAAATGCGGATGGGGAGATAACAGATATTAAGGGCTTTCAAAAGGTGATGAAGTTGGAGAAAAAGGACAAGAAAAAAGTGATTCATTAGTGTACATGTGTTCACTGTCTTTGATGAGTCTGGTGTTTGGAGGTCGAATTAGTCACTGAGCTTCTGCTAGTAATTTTAACGTGGACTCGACTGAATGATCAAAATTCCGGCAAGTGCCGGGAAGGAGTGTTCGTTTCGACAGTCAGGGCATGTTCGATGTCCCTGAAAATTTGCATGGAGACTCTTAAGCCATATTAAATGTGATCTGCCCAAAAAGCTCGGTGCACTCAGGTCTGCCGTTCGAAACATTCTGCACTGAACTCACACATCAAAATTCCGCCAAGTAAGGGGAAGATGTCGTCATTTCAATAGCCAGGGCATGTTCAATTTCCCTGAAGTTTTGCAAGGAGCCTCTTAAGTCATGTTACATGTGATCAGCCCAAAAAACTCGGTGCACTCAGGTGCGTCTTTCAAAATATTCTGCGTTGAACTCACACATCAAAATTCCGGCAAGTGCCGGGAAGATGTGGTCATTTCAACACCCAGGGGCATGTTCAATTTCCCTGAAGTTTTGCAAGGAGCCTCTTAAGTCATGTTACATGTGATCAGCCCAAAAAAACTCGGTGCACTCAGGTGCGTCTTTCAAAATATTCTGCATTGAACTCACACATCAAAATTCCGGCAAGTGCCGGGAAGATATGGTCATTTCAACACCCAGGGCATATTCAATTTCCCTGAAGTTTTGCAAGGAGCCTCTTAGGTCATATTAAATGTGATCAGTCCAAAAAAACTCGGTGCACTTAGTTGTGTCTTTCGAAATATTCTGCGCTGAACTCACACATCAAAATTCCGGCAAGTTCCGGGAAGATGTGGTCATTTCAACAGTCAGGGCATGTTCAATTCACTTGAAGTTTTGCATAGAGTGTCTTAAGTTGTATTACATGTGATTGGCCCACAAAACTCGATGCACTCAAGTCTGTCTTTTGAAATATTATGTGCTGAACTCGCACATAAAAAATCTGGCAAGTGCCAGGAAGGAGTGTTCGTTTCGACAGTCAGGGCATGTTCGATGCCCCTGACATTTGGCATGGAGACTCTTAAGCCATATTATATGTGACCCATCCAAAAAAACATGGTGCACTCACGTCTGTGTGTCGAAATATTGTGCGCTGGACTCACACATCAAAATTCCGGCAAATCCCGGAAAGATGTGATCATTTCAACAGTCAGGGCATGTTCGATTCCCTTGCAATTTGCATGGAGCATTTTAAGTTGTATTATAGTGATTGGCGCAAAAAACTCGGTGCACCTAAGTCCATGTTTTGAATTATTATGTGCTGAACTTGCATATAAAAATTCTGGCAAGTCCCGGGAGGGAGTGCTCATTTCAACAGTCAGGGCATGTTTGATGCCCCTGGTAGGAGAGAGCAAGTGCGCAGGGAAGAGTGGAGCAGAATTATCGATGACTCATTTTCTGATATCATGTGAAAGGCCGGGGCTTCAACTGGAACGAGTCAGACGTGGAGCAGAAATATTGATGACACATTTCCTCCGTCATCTGATATCACGTGAAGAGCTGGGGCTTCATATGTTATCATGTGAGTGATTTCGGAGAAATACCGGAAAAACGAGGGTTGTCGCTTGCGGAGGTGGTCAGTTTCAGCCCCACAGAACCCTTCTCTGTTCCAGAGTAGGGGACTGGAATGGTGATAGAGATACATCTCGCTCAACTTCTGGTTATGTCTTCATTGCAAGTCGAGGAGCTATTGGGTAGTCAAGCCGTAGACAGTCCATGGTTGCCCTGTCGTCAACCGAAAGCGAGTACATTGGGCTTGCAAATGCTGGGCAGCACTTGGCATGATTGAGATCCTTCTTCGAGGAGCTTGGACAGCCCCAGAAAAATCCAACCGAGTTGCGGTGCGATAACCGTGCTGCAATTATCCTTTCCCAGGATCCACAATATCGTGCACGAACTCAGCACATTCAACGGAAGTACCCACTTCGTTCGGGATGACTTGGTTCGACAAGGGGAATGTGTGGTACTATGGTATCCAACAGAGGACATGGTAGCAGACAAGGCTTTACCACATGACAAGCACTCAAAGTTCTGTCTGTCTATGGGACTACGGTCTGGGTCGAGTGGGGGTGTCAGGACCTAAATTTATCGGGTACGCCCCAGCCTACAGCCCTTGATACAGATTGACAGATGTATGATACATATCATCGGACCTAGTAGAAACTACATATAAACCCTATGCACTCGTCCTTGCCCTCATTCTTTTGATCCCACATAGCGGGAGACTGAGGGTGAGTCCATTACTTACTTCTCATACCTTTATTTACTTATTTTGTAGTATAGCGCCTTCCACGCATTTTCAGGTATTTAATACACTTAAAGCGGGTGATAGAGCCAGATTTCCCAAATTATATTTTCTTCCCACCAGATGACGTGGGGTCCTGGTTTGAGCCTAAAATGTTCTACAGCACCAAGTTCTGGTCCGAACAGGCTGGAATTTTGGGAGGGGCGACTCTGATACCACTTAAAGAGGGTGATAGAGCCAAATTTGCAGATAACTTATCCAGAGAATTGTTATTGCAACCAAATGGTCTTCAAAGCTTAGACAACAACAACTCCCTCAGTTTTCAACTAAAATCTTTGAAACAAGGGACCATGGTGTCGTTCTAGAGGCCACCTTTGAATTATGAAGTTATTTTGGTCAAAAACACGTCTCAGAAATGCTCTAATTAGAGCGCGTCGCGTCCGCACCCATCATGGACTGTCAATTAGTCACATCATTCGCACCCACAGTCACGGTGGTCTTTGTTCTCTGGCACAGATGCCGACCAATAGGTCACTTGCCAAGGCTCGAGCTAGAGCTGCAGAGAAAACTTAGACGGTTTCCAAGCTTCAACAGGTTCTCCAGCTGCCAAGTCCATGTTCCGAGTCTTCTAGGGTTGAAAGTTCTCATTCTCGCCTCGACTTCCCTGACTCCGAAACTCCCATGGCACCACCTTCAGACGCTGAGGAAGGTGTTGCTCCTTCTGCACCTCAGACTCGCTCCAGGAAGTGGACAGTATCTGAAGTATCAAAGTCCGAGTCTTCCAATATACCTGTCGACAAACCTGGGAAGAAGAACCCGGGGCCTAAGCCGAGATCCAAGTCTCTCAAGGCGCCCACAAAAAAGCCCGCACTGAAGCCCACAGATGGCAGCAACTTGGGATTAGACAAATCTGATGTCGAGCCCCTTGTGAAGCCGAAGAGCGGGTACAAAAACCCGTGTCATTCTCTTACCGCTGAAAGTATGCTCCAGAGAGGAAGAAGAAAAGCGCCATTGAATATGATTTGGACGATGTTGAAGTTGTTCCGGTCTAATTGGAGCATTTCTGGGACGTGTTTTTGACCAAAATAACTTCATAATTCAAAGGTGGCCTCTAGAACGACACCATGGTCCCTTGTTTCAAAGATTTTAGTTGAAAACTGAGGGAGTTGTTGTGGTCTAAGCTTTGGAGACCATTTGGTGCAATAACAATTCTCTCGTGACGTTATGCCCATATACAGTAATTCTATGGCCATAAATGGTAATTGACAAGTATTCAATATCCATTGTCATTCTCGTCCAACACAACCGCGGTCCAGAGTATTCTAAAACTTCGATTTTTGGCACTCTGGGGTTCTTCTGCATCACAATTTGGCTGCATATAGTCTCACTTGTAGTCAGACTCCACTAGATTTATGATAGTCGATAAATCTTATGGATTGGTGAGGTCTCGAGTTCGATTCCCACTACTCGCCGAATTTCGTCTTCGGCCGGTTCTGTCTGGGTGGGATCCCTCGGGCCCCGGGGCTCATTCAGTGTTCCACGCCTTGCACTACCAGCTGGCCAGCGGGTTCCGTCATGCGGAACAGCGCGGATGTTATACCTGTTTTGATAAGAAAAGTTGGGGCTCGGATCACGCTAGAACGGCTGGGGCATTTGGTATAGTAATACCCCCCATCGAGTCACACCCCTCCCTTGCTCACTGTCTGCCCTGTTCCTATCCCAGTGCCTAGCCCTGTTAAGCTTGACGCTTGCGCTGTTAGGCAACTGGGTAAAAACTCGAGAGGGGCTACCTACTAACTACTACAGTTTTTTGTAGTAAATTCCGGTTCTTTCGATTGCCGGCCGATCGTACACAAACATTATTGATCCGCCATCAATTCCAACAGGCAAGCTATGGACCGGAGGTATGGTGGCGGACAGAACTTCATGACACATCGCAATTTTGGTCAGAATCTCCCGGGATTTGAGATTTAGAGGGAACATAGGGTGTTTATTGATAAATTTTTCATTTCAGAAAAATCGGAGCTGGTTCTAATTTAAGGTTACAATCCGCAGATTTTGGGATGGAAAAAAAAAATTGTGTGCACCTAATTGGGCCTGCAAAGACCGAAAAAAAAATTGTATATACTAGACTCGGACCCCCAATTGAGTCTTCTTATTCCGGTTAACCTCAGCAACCTCAATCTCGGTCTTTTTGACTCCTCTATACAAGTGATATTGCTTCCAAGGGGGAACAAATCTGCGAAATTTGTGTAGGAGAGGGAGGTGGAAGGCCAAGACATGGAAGACGTACAACCATCGTGAGTGGTGTTGAAGAAGGGGGTGAAGAACGGAAAGCATCTGGTGATGAGGACCGAGTAGTGATCAAGTCTGTTGAGGGGTTGTTCTGGGGTTTTGGCGGATGTTGCGATGTGGCAGCTGTGGGGTGACGTGATTTTCGACATGGCGTCAGAACCGAAGTTTATATATAAGCGACTTGCGTAGAAAGAAAGCCCCGTGGTCCTGAGCGCCATCCAGCGTGCCATCGGCATAAATCATATTGTCTGAACATATTGCGGGATGAGTACCTCAAGGAATCAGGTTAAGGAAGATACGAACCCAGTCCCTCGACCGATTCAGCTGAGGAGATATTGTGACACATATTTGATGGGCAAAAACATCCAATACTTGCCTAGGTTGAACAAGTCCGCGACAGCGTCAACGTTTATGTACGCGCGGTATGCGACTACGCACCTGGAGCGGTGTCGTTATAGCTTAGCCCCCCTTCAGGCTAGCTAGAAGTTAGGATAGGTAACAAGTGCAGCTCACAAGGCATGAAGCACCTGATTCTCCGCACTTATGATAGCTGAATGAGACGAGACCATGTTCAGGGATGATCCGAGGGGCCAAGAGAAAAACGGATGCGCACGGGGGGGTATCAATGCATCTAAGGCATTTGGTTATCTCCGATACATCATATGGCGAACATCACCCACCACCCTGCTTGCGGGCCATTTCCCTCGAGTCAGCTGGTGAGTTGGCGACTCAAGACATTTCGTTTGAAGGAGAGATGACGGCCTCACTCGAACATAGAGACTGGGAGAACTTAGTAAGATGGAGAGCATGGGAACCCCGCACCTTTATGTTAGCTTGAATTGATGGCATTAATGGCGGGGCTGGCGGGGTCGGGTGAAAAAGTTAGCTTATAGATAATGTTCCTATCATCATTCTGAAGAGCTTCTATAAAAAATCTGAGTGAAAATATAAACTGGAAAGTGTTCCTATCTGCTTTTCACCTCAAATGGCGCAGTTTTGGAAGAATTGTGCAAAAGATTGGGAATGCACAGCCACAACACAGCCACATCGGGCCGCCCCGAATGCTGATGGATCCGAGAAGAGCGAAGCTTTCATCATCGGGAAGGCGAAGCAGCCTCGCTGTTTTGAGCGGCGCAATGCTGCTGCCTTAGGCTTTTATTATCGCAATAATGTGAACGCCTGGATGGTCACGGCATTTTATCAAGAGTGGATCTTGTCGTGGGATGCCGAGCTGCGACTAGCACACCGCAAAATTGTCCTTTTCCAGGACAACTTTCCGCCCATCAACCTCCGCCTGGTCTGACGAACATTCGGGTCGAGAACTTTGTAGCCAATCTCACGGTGTATGTCCAACCACTCGATGCCGGAATCATACGAATTATGACAAAATAGGGGGGTGCGCATTTTTTTTTGTGACAGACTGTACTATCGCCAGATGTATGACCTCGGGAAGGTCATGCGCATCGCCGAGATCCCAACCTAGTGCGGTACAATATATTTCTTGACATTATTTAGCCCCTATCTTACTTTTCCCTAGCACCGCATCATTGCATTGGAAGGTTCTCGGACCGACGTGGGGGTGGGCGTGTTCAATACATGTTAATCGTCGGAGTCGTCATATATGCAATCAATTTTTTTTTTGTTTGCTTGCTTTCTTGGTTCACGAATTAAGAGACTTTGGAAGATCATTGGTAACAAGCTTTACGACCGGGCGACAGCTTGTTGTGGGCTCCTCATTTGAGTAATTTAAGAACATATCTATATTCATATGTATACTCGGACGAGTCAAATAGGAAGCCTCCCTTATGCACTACACCATGAAAGATATGGCACTTAAACACCCAGATACGATCATATTAGCCTTCTATTGGTGTTATACCTTCTCCGCTTTCTTTATTTTGCCTCTGTGGCCAAACCACTATCCATAGATGATTCAAAGATTGATCTGTTTCAATAAATTAATATGTATATAAAACATGATGAAAGATGACTGGAAATGACAGTGAGTTAATACACACAGTGCTTACTTCCCATGGTAGACAGTAGAAGAATAATAGTCTAATGACAGTCTGATTGTTACTTCTATGTATGGTCTTTCTGGTCCTTCTCTCTTTCTCTGCCGAGCAGCCCCGAAGGTCTTGCGCTCGAAACTTGTTGAAGGCTTTATTTTTGTTGTCATGACTCAAGTTCTCTATCACTTACTTAAGTCCTATAAGTAAGGACTTAAGATGCCTCACGTATGTGGATCTTCTGGTCATTGTCATTTCGCAGTCAAGTTCAGAATTTTCCCAGGGTGCACATGAGGTGGACGTAAAAGGAATTACGGAACAAACTCAGAGTTGGTTTCCTGAACTACTCACGGATATACTTATATACAGAGGCAGGCGGCGACATACCGCCCCTCCCCACGTGCCGTTTGTTTGTTCGGCGACTTTCTCCAGTTTTCTTCCACTACTTCTCAAATTTTGTTCATCTACTGCCCCCATTCAATACTAATGACCCGCAGGCGCCAGCTATCTCAAGACCTGAGATGGTCCCTCCTCAAGATGGCCAGAACTCATGATATCAACTCGATCCACAAACTGACAGGTATTGGCAAGCGAACAATCGAGCGTTTGATGTCAGATTATCGAAAATATGGAATTGCCGCACACTGGGGACACAGTTTGAAAGGGAGAAAGAGAAAGCTCTCTACTCAAAATGTTGAATTACGTATATTTCCGATCTGTACAGACTTGTCCACAATCTTTGCGTCTGATACGCTTCCGCAATGATCCCTATCTGCAAGAAATGAGGGAGCTCCTTGAACAACAAGTTGGTGTTGAAGTTTCAGACTCAACAGTATGGCGAAGCCTCGCTCGCAGTGGTTTTACCATGAAAAAGGTATATTCGAGCCACATCCCGTGCCCGTGGCTGAGAGGATGTACGTGGGGGACCCTTTGTCCCTCCGAATGCACACAGGAGTGACATTGACCGAGAACAAAGGCATTACCGCTCATTCTGATAAGGACGCTGTACTAACCCCGTAAAAGAGGACAGAGGAGAAAAGAGGTCGCAAGAGGCGGCGGTCAAGGAGGCCAGCGAGAAGCGCCAGATTCCGGAGAGTGAGCAGGAAACTATAGCCGGTCCGTGACTTTCTGGTGATGAATGATAGCTAGCTAATGGCAGCTGCCCTGCCAAGTGGAGATCGAGTCGGGCGTCAGAGTGCGTATCAGGCAATATCTGATAATGCCTTCTCAGCCGCGATCTCAACAATTTGCAGCTCATTCCCCAACTTGAATTGGCAGAGAATGCGTGTCCCTGTTGTAAACATGCCCACTATGCCACATAAAATAACCTAAGTGATTGGCCTAGGTGGGATCACCCACACGTTTTGTCTGCGTCGAACGCAGAAGATGTTAGGAGTTCGACGCGCCATGGAAGAAATTTTTGACTATGACGATGCCCGTTTGTTCTGGTTGGTCGGCTTGCCAGCCGGTATGGTCTTTACTCTTATTTCATCACTACCAGGAGGTCTCCGGTCTGGAAAGTGCTGTTGGACGAGGATACACCAGACACTCTACACATGAGCAATCGAGAGAGGATATACTATGTCGGTGAGCCACTCCTCCGCTCCCCTCTCACTCCAAGTTCTGATGTGGTCCATCTGGATTCTCAGCGCATATAGTGGTGGTCCACAAGGTCTCTTCCTGTGACCTAAGCATGGATGGTCAGAAATACACATTCGGGATAGGGAAGACCTGCTCCCTCGATTCCCTTCGAGGACAACTATCGCACAAGATGGCAATTAACTGTCTGACCGTAAGTACTTGATTGAAGGATTTCGGATTCCTTGCTAAATATTTCTGTCCAGATATTGATTTCTGCGATGGAGGATTTGTGTGAGGAATGGTTGATTGGGGTGAGTCTTTTTACAATTGGCTCAGATCGCAATGAAAATGGGTACAGGTGTTAGGAGTCGCATCTTGTCTGCCTTCGCGGGCACAAAAAGAGACCTACATCGCAATCAATAAACAGTATATGGTTAATATTGCCAAAATTGAGGAGAAAGCCGCCAACCAGGTACGTCGTCTCTCCAAATCGCCTTGGATTCAATTAATATTGGAGCTGCGTAGGCCAATTACTACATTTGCCCCCTGACCGGTATGCGCTACCAAGATATGACTGTGATGGCCCAAACGGCGATGCATAACTTGGGCAACTCCATTACTAGTTCGATTGGTGCCGAAAAAATGGATAATAAGCGAATTCCATCACCGCAGGAAACCGACTTTGTGCAATTCTTCGGTCGAACCATGGCGCAATGGCAAATTGCGTTGGTTCAGACTGTCTCTTCAGATTTATTTTGACGGCCCTGGTCCTTTTGAAAAGGTGCTCAAGGCTCTCCATGCCAATTCTATGCCTTGCTCGTCTTGGGAGAGAGTGAGAGAGTGTTTGGGCACAAAACGAGGATCGATTTGGTCGCCAGAGCTCTCTCGCTCGGCCCGTGAGGGACCGCGCTCGAGCCGGCCTACAGCGAAAACATGAGGTACAGGAAAAAACTAAGTAGGGAAAGCGGTAAGGGTGGGAGAAAAAGAAATCTAGTCTATCGAGCTGTGTGAGTGTAGGTAGAAGATGAGGACGAGAATCTACAGAGATGAAAGAGCATATATATACATATGTGGGACAACGGAAGCCGATAGGGTGTCTCGCCTGCATAGACCGTGTTTGGCGCGTCAAACACCTCTCTAAACAAATGCAGGCTGTCACCAAACAGTGTGCCGAGATTCTGTATCAAAACAGTATTTTGGCCACTGTGCAATCATTTCAAGCCGGATTTTGACGGGGTCGTGCTGGCAGGATAGCCAGCGAAATTCTGGTTCAGACTGTCTCTTCAGATTTATTTTGACGGCCCTGGTCCTTTTGAAAAGGTGCTCAGGGCTCTCCATGTCAATCCAAACAAATACAGGTCGTCACCAAACAAATGCAGTCTGTCACCAAACAACGTGCCGAGATTCTGCATCAAAACAGTATTTTGGCCACTGTGCAATCATTTCAAGCCGGATTTTGACAGGGTCATGCTGGCAGGATAGCCAGCGAAATTCTGGTTCAGACTGTCTCTTCAGATTTATTTTGATGGCCCTGGTCCTTTTGAAAAGGTGGCATGCTATCGAAAATCGGTCATTGCAGCATGAAAGTACTTGAAAAATAAAGTATACTCACATTTTAGTTGACTCGATTTGATACTCATTTGAGCTCACACGGAGGCTCTCAAGTTCGCCATTTTGGGCGAAAATGGGCGAAAATGCTCCCAAAAAAGCAAAAGTGACCGATTTGCAGTGCCCATTGCGAGCTCAAATGAGTATCAAATCGAGTGAACTAAAATGTGAGTATACTTCATTTTTCAAGTACTTTCATGCTGCAATGACCGATTTTCGATAGCATGCCAGCCCACAAAGTCGGTTTTTCAGAACACCACAAATATTTTTATTGCACAACATTGAAGTAGGTATGGTATGGATTTTTCGATGCAAACGAGCTTAGCATCACTGAATGTTCATGCTACAATTTTGTTTGAAGGAATTCGACGATGAAATGATGTCAAACCATGGCTCGGCATTTATTTAGAGCGCCACTGTAATTAGGGTGTATGTAAAAAAGATTGGATCTCTTTCAGGAAGAATAAGTATCTGGGGGTCAAAAGAAGGGCTACTTCTAGGCTACCCCAAAAATGTTATATTAGGCTGTATGGAACAGAGAGAGGAAACAGAATTAGGAACGAGAGGGGAAACAGAGTGATGTAAGTAACGCTGTATGGGGTGCATCAGGACAACGGGAATGTGGGTGAGGCGATGTCGGGTTGGTGCAAGGTATGGTGGGGAATTATGTTGTGGAAGTAAGGTAGGAGAGGTAACGAGGAGGGAAAGGAGGAAAAGAAATACGGTCTTAACTGAATCTACGAGTATCGGTGATAAAGCGGGCTGTGGCTTTGATGAGCTTGGGGTGATTGAGGAGGGAACGCACATCCACGGCACCCAGTAGACCGGCCCCGTACGACGCCATTTGGAGCGGGGGGCGTAGGTGTTCCCAGGCTGGGCAGTGAAGGAGGAAATGGGTGCGGGTCTCGCTCGCAGCACCACACGCGTCGCATGACGGAGACGGGGCAAGGCGGCACCGGAAGCGGTGGGCGTTGAGTGCTGAGAAATCGGTACGCAGACGGGGGATGATGGATATGTCGCTTCGCGACGCCGAGGAGAGGTAGGGCGAGCGGAGAATGAGCGACGGCGGCGAGTCGACGATTTCACGTAAACCGCGGCCCGTGGACGAGAACTTCCACATGGCGTCCCACTTCTCCAGGACGGCGAGGTCGATCCGACGCTTGCACGAGGTGAGGGAGATGGTGAGAGATGGGGACGAGGGTAGGCGAGTCGAGGCTTTCGCCGCATCGTCTGCCAACTCGTTGCCAGTCGTGCCGATGTGGGCTGGGGTCCAGAGGGTTGTTATGCGCAGGCTGGGGAGGCGGGACATGGCGTTACGGACAATCTTGTCGAACGCAATGGCTCGGGACTGTCCGGCGCGCGGCGCCGTGGAGAGGATGCCACGAAGGCCGGCTTGTAAGTCCGAGACGATAAGGATCTGATCGGCGTCTCTACTCAGCGCCCGCTCTGTTGCCCTCAGTAAGCCCTTGATTTCCCCCTCCGCCACCTGTCCTTCACCAAGCGGGACGAGGATTCGCTCCAGCACCTCGGATCCGACGACTCTGACCGCCGCTCCCCCCGCCGAGCCCTCCAAGAGTGATCCGTCAGTGTACCAGATCTCATCCAAGTAGCGGTGGTGTGCGAGGTGAGCGTCAAGGGCCGCGATGGCTTCCTCCTTCGATGGGATGTGGGTGTTGACGGGTAGCGGTTCGACCCATGGAGGCCCATAGGTCGGCATGATTCGCTCCATCCCCAGACTTAAGTCAACGTCGGCGAGCGCGGACACGGAGGTCTGAGTGGGAGGTGCGTGAGATGTTACGGGGGGAGCAGTCGACGAGACTTGCCTACCGCTGGGAGGCGGAGGCAGCTCATCAACTGCCCCCACTCGCTTTCCACGGGCGCCGCTACCCTCAGGGCCTGCGCGCGATTCCGTCGTAACATCTGTGGGGGGTCCGGATCGTCGCGGTCGAATGCGTGCGCCGCGCGGCGGGACTGCTGACGGCCACCGTACGAGGGGGATGCGTTCGACGAAGTGCAGGGCGGATGCTCGGTGGGTGTACTTGGGCGCGTTTTGAATGGCGTCGCGGATGAGCGGGGTGATATCGTGCGACTCCGGCAACGTGAGATATGAGGTGATGCGGTGGAGAAGCTGCGACTCAAGGCGCAAGGAGACCGGAAGGATCGCCGCTTCCTTCTCCAGAGCTGAGAGAGATGCAGTGCGGTAGCCCCCCGTGATACAACGAGCAACGGTCTTGTTAACCCGCTCGAGAGGTTTGAGGGCCGGTGCCGGGAGGGGGAAGAAGCAGTTGACCCCGTAGTCGGCGCGCGGAAAGACAGCCACCCGTGCGAGATCGCGTACCAGGATAGGTTTGAGGCCCCAGGATTCGTGAGTGAGCGCCATGGCCGCGTTGAGAGCCCTCGCCGCTGAGCCTGCCCGCTTCTTGATGTGGAGTTCGCCGTTGAGCTTCGGGTCGAGCCAGACCCCAAGCCATTTCACAGAATCCGACGGGTAGATGTGTTCGCCGTCGAAGGTAATGTAGTGGTCCGATAGGTCTGCTCGTCCGGGTGAGTGGTGCAAAAGTTCGGTTTTCGTCTTCTCAAACGTAGCGTGATCACTATGCGCCCAATTCACGGCCAGTTCAGCCGCCTTGTTTAGCGCGATGACGTTCAGGGATGGGGATTTGCTCGCTGTGCTGAAATTGGTGTCATCGACGAACCCGTAGCGCCAGCTGAGGGAGACGTTGATGGTTTTGAGTAGTCGGAGGAGACGGACTTGGTATGGTCGCACGCAGAATAAAAAGTTTGGCCCTTGCAACACGATGACGCAGGGCTCAATCATTCTCCAGCAGGCCGTGTCGGTTTTGCGGAAAGGTGTGCCATGTTTCCTGAATGCATACGTAAATGTGTCGGTTCCTGTGAGAAACCACAAAATGTGTCGGTTTTTGTCTGATGTGCTTCATAGTAGTCTGTTGTTAAGCGCGGGGTCCCGATTGGGGTAAGGGCTTGTTATATAATCAGCACAGCCACACCGTTCTTCGACAGGCGACCGCAAAACTAGCATCAATATTTTCAAGAGATTCCAGCATACAGAATGTTTGATTCACCATTGCAAAGCCCCTCCAATTTATTTGGACTTTTGGAGTGCTGTTTGAGGCTCGAAGTCCAACACAAGTGATAGTCACATGTCATGCTTCGGCGCTTCATCCGCCTGGATTCTGAGCTCTAGCTAAAAAATCTGAGCAGGCAGGAACATTCAGTGTACTAGTATAGATACATCTGCAGCAAAAATTAGTTCAAGTATCTATCCTGTAGGCACAAAACATCGAAATCCGGCGGCGTGGCTGTGCAGATTATGTAACAAGCTTTTACCCTGATCGGACCCCCGCGGTTAATAACAGACTTCAATATAACGAGGTACGAGTTCAGTATTATTGAAGTCTGGCTGCGAGAGACTAGCTTCATAGCAACCCAGGCCAAGCTTCATACAGTGGCGATGAAAAGTTCTGCACGCGGCAGAATCTCGCTTGTTTGATGTAATCAAGGCCCCAAATCGTTTAGCTTTTGGTGAACTTGATGTAGCGTAGGGTATGTAGAGTGCACACAAAAAAACTCGAGTCAAGCGGACGTGGCCTGGGCGAGATATGAATTGATTTAATCACATGGCTCAAAATGCTGAGACCAAACAGTGACAAAGTGTCCTCAAAACTCGACGAAAAGCACAGAAATATTGCTTCAAAAAATACATGGGAGCTAATAGCGAGGGTATCCACCTCCAGCATCATGAAGAGCTCGCACGCTATCAGGCATGGAGTCGTACAAGCGGTTAATATACCCCATATCCAGGTTTGCCCACTCTTCCTGAAGAACTGCCCATAACTCCTCCAAATTGGTTGGCAGAGACTCGCGACGGCGTACCTGACAATCCAACTGCTCCCGTGCATGCTCGATGATATTCATATCTGGAGAAGACGGTGCCCATCAAAGGATTTTGATGTCGTTGTCGTGAAACCAGTTGCGTGCACGGGCTGAAGTGTGCTTTGGATCGCCGTCCTGCTGGAAAGCAATGCTGGTACGGTCGATAGAATGGTCTGCACATGTCCCGAGGAGAGATTCCTCAAGTATCTCGCAGTATTGAACTGCATTCATGCGGCCCTCGACGCGATACAGCCGGCCCGGGCCAAATTCCGTGAGGCACCCCCACACCATGAGACTGCCCTCACCGTGCTTCACGGTCTTCTTGATATTTCTGGGTTCCAGCTCTTCCCCAGCCCTCCTGCGACAGTACTGCTTTCCATCCGACCCAAAGAGGTTGAATTTGGACTCGTCGGAAAAAATAACGTCCCGCCAATCATCTGCTGTCAAATCCAGCATGTCTTCTGCCCACGCTCGCCGCTTTTGCACGTGAATGCGGCTTAGGAATGGCATCGGCCGGCGTACACGACCATGGAGACCGATCTGACGAAGCGCCTGTCGAACTGTAGAGGCCGGTGCGGTTGGGAACAGAGCTTGACGGACGTCGGCGCCGTCACGAGCCTCGCCCGTGTCGATCAATCTGGTCGCGTGTCGCATGTCACGTTCTCTAAATCGTCGCGGACGGCCACATAATGGTAGGGATCTCCGGTCTTTTTGACTTGGGCGTAGTTACGGGACGTGCAGGATCGACTGAATCCCAATTTGTCCCCAATCTCTTGAAAATCCATCTTTTCTTTCTCGCGCATGCACATAATGCGGGCGCGCTTAGTAGGTGTGCAAACGACCATGAGATGTGTCTAGGAACCACTATTGAGTCAAATCATAACAAAGGAATAGGCAAAAACGGCACCACGGGCGCGTCTAGGTGGTGGTTCGCGAAGGAATGTGCTGTGATGTCACCGTGACTGCTCAGATCATTGCCATGTCTGAGGCTGTCTGCCACGAGCTTAGCCTGCCATATGATCCTCGCATAGTCCTCAAAATGCAGTCTGCCAATGGTTCAGTTTCCCCGTCTCTCGGGAGATGTCGGGACCTTTGTTGCCACTAACATCGCATGTCCAGTAGGAATGATGAAGGGACGAATTTCTTTCCCCGGGCGGGAAAGATGGCGTTGAAGGCGCGGAGGGTTGGTTTCATGTGTCCTAGAGGCCAAGTTGCGGCCGGCGCGGCTGGTGTTCCGGCTTGTGTGAGGCCGGGGAGAGGAGTTCGAGCGTCGAGAAAGCCGGTGGTGGCCAGCAAGGTGAAGTGGTTCTGGGACGCTGAGGGCAATAACTGGGCTCCAGGATGAGAAGGGAGGTCCACTAAAATGTGTCCTGGAAATAAGGTGTGGTTCTGGGTCCCCGAGGGTAATTGTTGTGGGCACCTATTGACCTGCAATGGCATCCTATATACTAGTAGTGAGATTAAGTCATGGACGGTGGGTTTTTGGCAATTTCTCAGTGATGGAACATCATTTTGGCCTAATCTAAAGTGCTGGATGGACATAGGACACCCAGAAACACATTTCAGACCCATCAATTAGATCAAAAAATATTGATACATCACCATAAAAGGCAACAGACCGAAAATGCTGATTTTCAACTCTGGAAGAATTTTTTTCAGGAAAGACCAAATAGACCAAATTGTAGTTCAGGTAATGCTCATAGGTTTGCCAAGTTGAATTGTGGCAAAAGGTCCATCTGTTCATGAGCTACAGAGCCTGCAAGTTGGCCATTTTTGCCTATTTTTGCTATTTTTGGCCATTTTGGCTCATTTTTGGCCAACTTGGCGGCTCTCTAGCTCATCAACAGCCATGCCTTTTGCCCCAATTCAACTTGCCAAGCTGATTAGTATAATGTGAGCTACAATTTGGCATATTTGGTCTTTACCAAAAAAATAGTCTCATCGAGTTGAAAATTGCATTTTCCGTGGTTTTGAGATTTTTTGCCTTTTATGGCAGTCCATCAAGATTCTTTGATCAAACTGATGGGTAATAAATGTGTATCAGGATACTCTACATCCATCCAGCACTTTGGATCATCTAAAAACATGGTCCCATCGTGGAGAAATGCCGCAATACTCACCGTCCATGACTTAATCTCACTACGAGTATAAGGTTGCTGCACTGCCACCCGCCCTTGGTCAAAAAAATTACTTGAACCCAGATGTTTATCGCAAGGAAAGTACAATAAATGGGGCTTTTTTGTCGGATATTGTGAGGGTGACCCCTTGAGAAATCATAGACAAAGATTCTGCACAGAATCACTTAATCTTTTGGAGGTTCGCTTCCGTCCTTTACCCTGCTATAATACTACTAACATCTCTTTTCCATCCGGTGCACGGAATTGGATATCTTCATTCTGGACATGACCCATTTTACGCCTACATACTTTGCTGCGGGTGCTTCTTGATATTGTCACTCTAAAACTGTATTTCGGTGCTTTCTATATGCACGACCAAGATAAGCAGAGTCACAACTTTTTGCTACTGGGTTGCTTTTCTGTGTCAGAATTATTAGTTTCCCACCTGTCATCCTCATTGCGGCATCCTCCTCGATTAACCGTACTACTGCATATATATACTCGTCATCACAAAAAGTAACCGGACATTTGGTTTTAACAACATATGACCTGAATTTTAACCATTCTTGTGGCTAGATTCTCAATCTACAGCATATTTGGCATATGTGACATTAAAACCTCCAGTGCAGCAGCTCATATCGAGTGCAATATTAAATTTTGGAAATGATCGAAAATTGATGGTATTTCCTTTTTAAGCAATGTTCCGATGGTACAGTCTGTCACCAAAAAAAATGCGGACCCCCCTATTTTGTCATAATTTGGCAACTACCTAAGATTTTGAGCCAAACTAAGATGTCACATTGTCGAGAGAGCCGGCGCCGACGTTTTGCATATGTTGATTGCATCATAGTATTCTGATGTGCATTAGAAGAGGCCAAATATAAAAACGTGTATTTTTTAGCTTGATAAATGATTTTTTTGGAGAAAATCTAAATCACCCAAATTGTAGCCCGAGATGTACTAAGCAACTTGCCAAGTTGAATCATGCAAAAATATACAGGCAATAACTCGTTACAGAGCCCGCAAAGTGGCAAAAAAACAGCCAAAAATGCCCAAAACGGTCACTTTGCGGGCCCTGTAACGAGTTATTGCCTGTATATTTTTGCATGATTCAACTTGGCAAGTTGCTCAGTACATCTCAGGCTACAATTTGGGTGATTTAGATTTTCTCCAAAAAAATCATTTATCAAGCTAAAAAATACACGTTTTTATATTTGGCCTCTTCTGATGGCACATCCGGATACTATGATGCGATCAACATATGCAAAACGTCGGTGCCGGCTCTCTCGACAATGTGACATCTTATTTTGGCTCAAAATCTTGAGTGGTTGCCGAATTATGACAAAATAGGGGGGTGCGCATTTTTTTTTGTGACAGACTGTAATTCTGGGTATCCGAGTATCTGATAATTAGCCTTACGTCCGTTGGAACCCACACAGAAAATTTAAACAGTGGGAGGATGTTCTCAATCCTTCTGTGAATAAACTAAAAAGTAGCCAAAATCACCCCCTTCATCAAAAAATGATTTACATTTCGATTTTCGCAGCAACGAAAGTAGACAAGAAGCTAATTTTTGGTGTCCCATGTTGAGGTATGCATCTGTGTCAATTACCAACCAAAAGAGTGCTAAGAGTTGTTGTATACTGCGGATTTTTAAAAAGGGTTATCTTGTAGCTGGGGCTGCGGTGAACAGACCGTTGAAGCCCAAATCATTGGTGCCCACCCATGTGAGTATAATTATCATACTGCGCACACTTTCTTACATTTCCCACTCTTCATAGAATGCTTTTTCCAAGCTCGCGGAGCATGGCTTCGATTTTTATGAGATGTTTGTGCCGGATTTCCTACATGAAGTTGAGCTTGGGGTGTGGAAATCCTTGTTCATTCATTTGGTCCGCATTCTTCACGCCCACGGGCCGGCTTCTGTGGATAAATTAAACGAGCGGTAACTTCTCATTTACCTTGTTTTATAATCCAAATCTGATCGTCTTCTAGATTCCGCAAGATGCCGACCTTTGGACGAAGCACAATCCGTCGGTTTCACGGGGATGTGTCAGACATAAAGCCGGCGGCTCGGGACTTTGAGGACATCCTGCAGGTAAGTGCAAGCACCGTATCCGCTATGCTTATCACTAATTCAAGTCTTTCTTCAGTGCAGTATGGCCGCCTTCGAAGGACTTCTCCCTGAACCGCACAACTCCATCATCCTCACCCTGATTTACACCTTTGCGACGTGGCATGCGTACGGCAAACTCCGCATGCACAGCACCGACACGATTACCTCGTTCCGAATCGTCACAAAGGAGCTGGGATCGAAAGCCCGGCACTTTCAGAACACGACATGTCGAGTGTACGTGACATATGAGCTGCCTCAAGAGCAGAACCGCCGCGCGCGAAAGCAGGCCAAGAAAAATTCACAAATGCCAGGGAATCCAGTTGCTGTGACGATATCCAAAACGCGCAAGCTGTGGAATCTCACGACATACAAGTTCCATTCAATCGGTCATTATCCTGACGCGGTTGTTGAAGTCGGAACGACAGACTCGTAGTCCACTGTCCTCGTGAGGTTTACTTCGATTAGATTTTAATTACGTCTCATTCTAACCAAATAGGGCGAGCTGGCACACCGCGCTGCGAAAAGGATGTACGCAAAAACAAACAAACGCCATTTCGAGAAGCAAATTGCTGCCCAAGAACGTCGCCAACGATTTTTGCGTATAATTCAGCAGCGGATAAACCCTAAAGCTGTAGACCAATCTCCAAAGGCACCGCCAAAAAAGTCCAGCACAAAAGGCGCTGGAAAATTGGCACCAGAGCACGACATTCTCCGCGCACCCCTCCCCGACAGCGGTATTCGATTTCTGAATCGAAACGGACCTTTTTCCATGCTCTGGACCTACCTGACGACTATCCTGAAGATCCCGCCCTCGAGGTCTATTTTATTCAATTTATGTTGGATCGCAATTAACCCTAAGTTTATACCTTTCTCCCGGATCTGAAAACCCACCTCCTTGGCCGCCTTCTTGGAATACCATACACTGGCGATGAAGATCAATTTTCCGATCAGGATCTGGCCGACGTCAATATTATACGCGAACGATTGTACATCCACAAACTTTTACGCCTGAATACGAGACGCTCCAGGAGCAACGGGATAAAGACACCCGTTACACTGCATTCGTTGACTCCCTCCCTGCAACCTACGCCAGGTCTGCTACGGCAAACTTACCGGATGGCGGTGTGGTCGTTCCAGACCCGTACGCCGTATTCTACAACTCTGGGACCGTTCCCAGTGATCTGGTAGTCTCCATGGAGTCTTCTGCAACCAGTTTTTTCAATGCCTTTTTTCGACCCTTTTTTCGCTGAGTCAGACAACACTGCCTTTTTTGCCGTTGACCTTTCACGACGAACCTTTTTTCGGTCGTTTTTTGACTGTTTTTTGGACCTTATTTCCCTCAAGAAACTCCACGAAAAAGACCTCAAAAAAGGCTCAAAAAACCCGTCGTGAAACACCCCATTATTAGAAGAGGTAAATGAAAAAGTGTTGGCGCGAGTTGAATCGCGCATAGGGTGCGGTACCCGGTAATGGGACGAAGGCATTTTCTCGCCGCTACAGGTACCCTTGACCCCGATTCTTTTGCACACAGCAAGTATAACATATACAGAACATCATATCAGGATACCAGACCCATTGCTGCGTGCGATCTCAATGGAGAGCAAAATCAATCCGAAATGTCCAGAAAAGTGAAATCAAATCTGACCATTGGGATGAGACTGAGTTGAGAACATCCCATTGGGGCCTCTGGGGGCAGTGGATCGCTTTGGATGGCCCTTGGGCATAGGTGGGAAGGAGCAAGGAGGCAACGAGGACTACATACACGAGGACTACACCCGCTGAACCACATACTGGGGTTTTTCATTCAAATCGACAGGGGGTCACTTTTGCAAGCCGAAAATATCACTGTCACGGTCAGCCCCTTCTGAGCCAACTGTGCGGCACGCCTATGTGTACACTAATGCCTGGTGGTTCTTCGGGGACCAGATGGTTACGGAAAATACACTCTCGATAGTCGGCAAGCTTTGAGACCCAGGTCATAAGTCTTGTATGAAGCTGAGGCCGGCAGCACAGAGTCAGTTTGCAGATGTGCCGACAAAATGTATTCATCCGACCTGTCCTGCCGGAGGCCCGAAAGGCGGCAAAAGCCATTTCACCGTACTCAAATATATTTGAATACGGTCAGACCCGTATCGTATTATATCCATATCATATCGTATTCATATTCAGTCGTATTCATATTCAGGTGAAGGTCCCGGGGCCGTATCGTATTTGTATGTATTTGAATATATTCAAAATATATTTTGGCGTATCGTATTTTTGGCCAGCACTAAATGATACCTGCTGTCCCATAGCCATGAAGGGAGCTGCACTTGGGGCAGGTGGCTTTTCCCGGCTGTTGTACATCTTTCTGCCAGATAGCGTCCAACACCTATTAATCATTAATCATTAGTTGGCACTCGAGGGGCTGCGACCCAGCACATACCGGACCGGTGGCCCATACCTCGTTGTCACCATCTTGGAAAATTGTGCTTTGATGGCGGCAGAATATTGCCGCGCTTCGTAGCTGATGATTGGTAACGTTCGGAGAGTCATTAACGATGGAAAATATTCAAAAAATGTAAATATGTCTCAAAAGCACTTTACAACGTGTTTCCGACCTAAAACATTTCCCCACCGGAAAGTTTTTTTTTTCGACCTGGCCGGCCAACCAACCACCCAGGGTGTTTTCGGTTGGCGACGGCGACCTTCTCGCCGACGGACATCATTGACTCGGCAATTCGACTCGGCTTTTTTGCAGCCGACTTGAAGTCAATGTTAATTACTATGTGCCCTACGACTGGTCCCCTGCTCCGCCTCAGCTCGTTTATGGGGTCCAACAAAGGCTGATGTGCGTTTTTGGAGGACCAGCCAATCACTAATTTTTTTTTTTTTTTGGATTCCACGACGTCAACGGCGATTCACACGTCAACCGCGCTTGGTCTCGGCAAACGACTTGTGCTTTTTTCTCTTCGTCCTTCAACAGCTACGGCTAAGTAATTCAGCAAATGCCGGACGAGAATTTTGTGATCTTTTGGCCTATTTGGGCTCCGAAATTGCAATGTTACCGTTACAGGTATCCCAAGTGTTCAGTTCAGAAGTCCGTGTTACACGTTACATGAACACTCGGTCGAAATGATACAGTAGCATATTTGAACCTCAAGGAATATCTCAAGGAAAATAGAATGTGTTGGATTGGTCCTGAATTCTTGCCGGAGTTTGAGTGCAAAAGAGTGTGTTACCTGCGGCCGCAGGCAAGGCCTGGGTCAACAATAATCACAAGAAAAATTCCAGGGTCATACGAACCACTTAATATTACAGCTAATGTCGAAACCGAAGGCGCGAACGAAATTTTTTTGGTTTGGGAGGTTTTCAGAGAATTTTCAATTGCTCAACTGGGACTGAGTTGAATTTGGGGGGGTCTTGTACAATTGAACCGCAGTCACAAGCTGGGTTGGAAATTGCACTGGTTTAGTTAAAAATGAAACCCTTCTGGGTTATAAGCGAGGTAAGCACATGTCTGGCGGACAAGAAACTCGCCAGCTGTCCGACTTATTTTACGAAATTTGTCCACCAATTTCGGACGTGTCTTGCTGGTTCTGCGGGGGCTGCGGCGCTTCGTGTTGAGGAAGGTACAGTACGCGAGAGGATTTTCTTGCATTTACTTTGCAAAGAAGAGTTAAAGAAGGAGAAAGACGTTCCATTTACAAATAAGAAGTCAAGCATTAATGGTCATACCCACCGGCAGACCCGCAAGATATCCATCTCCTGATCGGCGACAGTATCGCCATGAATACCCTACAAAGTCGAGCACCCAAGGGCCCTCAAATCTACCGAACCTAAAAACTCGGATGATGACTGTGACCTGCATGTCCTCAAGCTCACCCACAACCCGACCTGGGACGGAATTGACCTCCAACCAGTTTGGCGAGAACTGGTGTATTCCTGTGTAAATCTCACTACACATTAAAGGCTTCCGAAACTTCTTCTATTATTTAAAACTTGGAGGATGTCGTGCGACGTAGAGTATATTTGAACCACATCCCATAAATGGAGAATAAGGTTGAATTGCAGGCGGGGTTTACCATAAAGAGATGCCCGATCGTTGACCTGGCCCAAAAAAGGAAACCATCTGAGTTTGGTTGTCGCGAATGGTACCAAGCGACGTCCACGGCAGGAGTCAAGTTCTGCCTGGTTGATGTGGACGGCGCAGAACTCTGAGGAGGTAACTATGGGGCACTCATCCTTGTAGTGGTCGAGTCCTAGGCACTCGGTGCAATCCATCGGGCGAGATCTGCCCGTGCAAGTGGGGTTGAAGAGAGTGGCACGGCCACGGCAGTCGACGACGAAAGTGAAAGCAGTGGCAGTTAGATGAGCTTTCCAGGCCTTGATCGCATCGTCCTGCAGGGGAGGGAGGTGGCATGTAGAGGCGAACAGCATTCTGGCGTTGGGCAGCAGGCCCGCGACGGGTGGGCATCCAGGCTTCACCTGGGCCTATTCGAGTAGGACGGCCGAGTCGTATCGGGGTGCATCGGGAACGCGGTCATGGTGCGCTTGGATGAGAAGACCTCAGGGTCGGTGGTGAGTTTCTTGAGGAGAGCGGTGAGAAATTCGGTGCGGGTGAGTGGAGGTGAGTTCCCTCCAGAAAATGTATATTGAGCAAGTCAGATACACTACGAAAGCCTTTTTCTACCTTAGTCTGATCAAAGATTCCTTTGTAGTGGAATCAGTTTTTTAGCTAAATAAAATCGAAGCACGACAGCAACCTTAGAATTAGCGGTGCTACAAAACTGGTCTTTGACTGACAAACCGCGATATGTCAGTGATCGGCGGGTGGCCGTGTGATCGCTCGCGTTCCGTAGATTGATCCTGGGACAGTGTTCGATTCGGTTCAGCACTCTTTCCCGAATCCCGAACCAGAAGCTCAGGTTCGGGTCAAAAAACTGCGAAAACCTTCTGAACCTCTAACCTTCGATTCCGGTTTCAAACGCAGAACCGAACCTGAAAATTCCTTCCTGCTCCAGATGAGCAAATTTTAGGCGAGGAGACCTTGACCATGATCTAGTAATAAACCTACCTATCAGCTGTTGCAGACCTGGAGGAAGACATGGGCCTCTGCAGCTGGAAGGTTGGCTGAGGTCAGGGCGGAGGAGGGGGATGGGGACGCAATGGCCGTCGACTAGGTAATGTCGCCGCTAAGTGAGTCGAGCAGCTCCAACGAGCCGCCCGCAGCTGTCTCGGTCGCATCTTCTTCGTCGTTGATTGCTCTTCCTCCGCCATACCAGACAAAGATATGCCTTCGCTCCGCTCCGGCGGAGGATGCTGATTCAAAAAACATGGAGATCTCGAAACACGTGAATTCAACAGGACCGCCAACACATAAATCTGAGTGTAATGAAGGGAATTTTATAGCAGAATCATCGGGACGAAGAACTGTCATCGCTGCATCACTGAGATAATCTGGAACAACGAATAGTGTCATTCCGTGGACAGCCGTATGAAGAGGGACGCACCATGATTTTGTGACTTGGTCATTAAATATACACCCGATTTCGAGAACTAATTGAACAAATAGAATGCGCACGAAATACCTAGCCATCAGATGCGCTTGATTTCCGTATCGGTCCCTTCAAACAGGCGACTGGAAGGGCGGTTCATTTTGGGTCGACGCATGGTTAGTTTACAGGAGGTCCAGACAACGAGCATCTGTCGATGTTGTGGTTATCTTTTGAGCGGCTTTGAGCGGAAATGACATACTTACAGTAATATAACCGTATAAGTCATCCTGGTGCATTGCATCAATTCAGAATATTATCGTTGTCCGGCCGTTTGAGCCAGAAGATGCGGTTTATGGTGGGTGTTCCATAGTGTGCTGTCGGAACGACTCTGACCGGGCGGAAACCACCCGCTGACCGGGCGGAAACTACCCGCCAGGTCAAGGAAGGCGAGGACCAGGATGGTACGCCTGTTTGGAGCGGGGGAAAGTAAGCCGGCTGAATATAAGTGCAGCGAACATATCATTAACCGTCAGTAAGTAAATGATTAAAGATGAAAAAGAAGTACAGTCGCGGGGCTCATAATGCATAAGGTCATTATGCATAATTCTCATAATGCATAGGCTTACCCATCCACCGAGTTGGTAGGCGGGAGTTTGTGCAAAAAACGCATACTGCATAATGCATAGGGTTCGGGATAGGTTTATGCATTATGAGGCTGACATATTCTAGCAGAATTTGAGTCTTACTTTTCAAAAACCTCGCATCAACATTCATTGTTCAATTATTGACTCGGAGATAACTCCGAAACACGGTCACGGCTTGCAGCGACGTGATATTAGCAATCAAACATGTAGTCAAACTCATCCAAACATTAAAATTTCACTCCAGAACGGCTACTACAAGCTTAGTTCTTACCCTGAAAATATAGCCAATACTCGCTGTGACCAAAAGTAACCGGAAATTTGGTTTTGAGAGTTTCTGTCTCAAACTTTTCGCATTTCTGTGGTCAATTTATCAATCTATGATTAATTCGGCATAGATTGACGCATTTGGACCTGAGGTGGAACCTCTCACATGTAATATATTATGAAATTTCTAAATTGATCGAAAATCGATGATGTTTCCCTCCTTCTGATTGTCTTGATGGTATTTCTGGGTACATCAAGAGCTGATAATTAAGTGTGGACCTATAAAAATATGCACCCAAAATTTAGGGGGTTTATGTGCTTTCAACATGGCTCCATGAATAAATAGAGGAGGGAAACAATTGCCACCTTGATCAAAAATTGATTTGGATCCCCATTTTCACAACAAAAACAATGCAGTAGCTGATATTTCTTGGTTGCACATGTGAAGGCGTGTTCCCCTTCAAATTGCGGAGAAAGAATCTGCCAAAGGATTGCCATATTCTGCCGAAAAGCACCTACAGTATTCCAGTTACTTTTGGTCATACAATTTCGAAATTTGATAATATATCAGGTCTGAAAGATTGCACCTCAGGTCCAAGTGTACTAATCCATGCCAAATTAACCATAGATTGAGAATCTGGCCACAAGAATGCAAAAGTTTGAAACGGAAGCCCTCAAAATCAAATTTCCGGTTACTTTTGGTCATAGCCAGGAGATTTGCATCGTGATTCCGGAGGGCCCTGCATTTTGTTGGATGACTAAAATTGCGTTATTCGGAAAATATCGAATTTTTGTGCAGGACATTTGATACAGTGGTTCGATTGAGCTAGTTTTTTTATACGATGGACTAACAAGTGTCCCAGAAGGCCCCACATCTCCGTATAAGCCGCATACCTCATAGCTCAAATCTAGTACAGAGCGGAGAGTTGAATAGAATTGTATTCCTCAATGCCTTTAAATCATGGTATATATACACAATCTGCGGCCGTATTACAGAAATTGGCAGTAACGAAGGCGCGGATCGAGAATGTTCTGTTTTGGGATGTTTTTACAGAATTCCTAACATCTCAGTGGGTTTTGCACCCATTCTCATAAAACCTATATTGAAATACTCAGCTAATCTATGCGGAATTAGTGATAGAAAGAAAGTTGTAAAAATATTGCATATTCAGAGAACGTGGTTTGAAGGGCCTTTTCGTGGATGAATGCAGTTTACAGGCATCCAGACACGTCCAAATGATGTGGATTTTTGTTTGGTAAGGCTTTGCTACATTTTGAAAGATGTGATAGAGTCAGATTTGCAAAGAGTTCAGCAGTGAATTCAAATATCACAATATTTCCTGATTGCAGTGTATTGCCATTGTCTCAATGTCATTGCCAGCATGATAAACTAGTATATTGAAGATTGCCACTCTATCACCACTTTTAGAATGCATATAAGTCTTCCCTCACAAAAATCTAGGTCATTTGAACATCCCTAGATGCCAGTAAATTGAATTGACCCCCAAAATCACCCCCAAACCCAGCTCACCGACTATGGTGTGGGTCACCTAGCTGCCGCTACCCCGTGCTTGAGATTTTCCGGGCCGAGTTTTGCCTCTATTTCTTATCCCTCTTTAGAAAGTGATTCTTTTGATGATACAAGCTGATCCTAAAGAGGGATTTGTATTTAAATCAAAACTGAAGGAGGTAAACTTTTTTCTTGCCGTCGAATTGGCCACAAGCGGGGGAAATAGCGGAAATGTGGGCTGATTGTGGCTGTGTACAGGGCCAAAAAAAATTCTCCGGCCAATTGGCCACTAAGTTTGGGTAGCGGCAGCTAGGTGACCCCCACCATATATAATATTTTCACAATTTTTTTTCTATCACTAATTGCTCACTAATTGTGCACGAATTACGCCGAATTATCTAGCTACGTCTCATTTCAATCTGTGCAGAATTCATTGAGATGTCGGCGAATCGGTCGTGAGGATCAGAAAATGCCCAAAACAGCATTTTTCTGATTCACACCTTCGGTACTGCCATCTGCTGTAATGTTGCCGCGACTCAAAAAGTCGAGTCACGACTCGAGAAGTCGACTTCAAAAAATATTCGACTCCACTCAACTCGACTTGCTCAGTCCAGGGACCGCATCTGGCAAAATCTTCCCGTCCCAGGTGCGCAACCAGCGTCGGGGGAGTGTTTCCCGGTCACGATCCGCTTCCTGCTGGGTTTGGTGAAAAACGGGCTGAAAGGACGCCACCTGTCTGGCACTGGTTTGGTCGAGTTGGAAGGGCCCACGCTGATTCATGCGTAGCTGTTTCACATCCAGGAATCAGTCACCGCGTTGGTTTTTACTTACACTCTGGTACTTTGTCATGCATCGTCGTTCATTCTCTTTCGGTCCTGATATGTCTCACATTGAAAAATCACCTACTTTCTTGTGCTTGGTGTTTACTTCTTCTCTGGTATTGTGTTATGCGTCGACGTTTATTCTCTTTCAGTGCTGTAATCGAGAAATTCACTAGCTGGACTCTGTGTAATACTCCGTTTAGCGCTGAGTAGGCGATTCAGGATATACTTAGCTGTAGTGCCGCACTTTCTACAGATCAAGCAAGGGTCTGGCACAACACTGAATTCGCTGCCATTCCAGGAACACGGAATTCAATGGTGTTGAAGGAACCCGCTGTGGAAGGGCGAGCTGAACCCCTCGTTGCATTCCCCCTCTCTGTCTGTTCCTGCGTACTATACAACCGATCGCATCCGCGATGGTCTATTTACCTTGTACGTAAATAGGGACAATCATTACCTCCTCACACCCGAACCACCATCATCCCCGCGACCAGTGTATCGAGTACTCCACCGTGGGTACGTCGCCAGTGAACACAGAGCATCCGAGAACGAGAATATCACCCCTCCCGAGCCCCATTGAGCTATATTCACACTCCACGCCCGCACGGCACATTCCCCAATTTCCTCCAGATTTCTACACTACGCTTCGAGGCTTCCCCGGGACCTTTGCACCGACATTTTGCTTCACCTCTACCCTCCAGTATCTGGACGACCGACCCACCCATCTGCTTACCAGCAGAGAACTCGTCACTGCGACACCGCGGTTAGTGGTTCGGGTGGTTAGCGGTCAGGGCTAGAGTCCGGGTTAAAGAACACAGGAATTCACTGCTGCTGAAGGAAAAAAAGTTCACTGCCGTTGAAGGAACAAGAAATTCACTGCCGTTAGGGTTAGAGAACATGAATATTGTAACGGAGGCATGGCTTGCGCACTGTTATTTTCCCACCAGTTGCAACAAATATATTCTGTGTGACCCGTACAATGTATGCCAGACATTTTGACGTCAAAATCCTGTCGCAGGGATGTGAATTGAGCAATCTTCTTCAAGAACATGAATATTTTAACGGGCGCATGGCTCGCGAGTCGTTATTTTCCCGTGATTTACCCAGTCGCACCAAATATATTCAGTGTGACCCGCGCAAGGTATGTCAGACTTTTTGGCGTCCAAATGCTGTCCCAGGGATGTGAATTGAGCAATCTTCTTCAGGAACATGAATATTTTAACGGGCGCATGGGTCGCGAGTCATTATTTTCCCGTGATTTATCCAGTCGCAGCAAATATATTCAGTGTGACCCGCACAAGGTATGTCAGACTTTTTGGCGTCCAAATCCTGTCCCAGGGATGTGAATTGAGCCATCTTCTTCAAGAACATGAACAATTATATTCTGTGTGACCCGCGCAATGTATGGAAGACTTTTTGGCGTCCAAATCCTGTCCCAGGGATGTGAATTGAGCAACCTTCTTGAAGAACATGAATATTTTAACTGGCGCATGGCTCGCGCACTGGTATTTCCCCGTGATTCACCCAGTTGCAACAAATATGAAGGAACACAAAATTCACTACCGTTGAAGGAACAAGAAATTCACTGTCGTTGAAGGAACACGGAAATTCACTGCCGTTGAAGCAACACAAGATCACTGCAGTCGAGAGAACACGAAATTCACTGCAGTTGAGGGATCACGAAATTTTACTGCCGTTGAAGGAAGTGGAACACGAAATTCACCGTTGTTCGCTGGATTGAACGCAATTTCAGAAGGAACAGACATTGGCCGCCGTTGCCTAAATGGCTGTCGCTGACGCACATGGAATTGATCGTAATTGGAGTAATATGGAAGGGCTGCGGTTGAATAAAACGAACACACACCCATGCTCGTCCAAAGCAAACATAACATAACTTTCTCAGTCACGTCTAACATCTCAGTCTGACAGTCATGTATGTGACCTATCGAGAAATGTACAGCCACACGGTTTACGATTGCACTTCTACTACAAGGTAACTACTAGAGGGGCGCCGAGCGAAAACCCCCGACGTACTCGATGAACTCCAGCACAGCATCCAGCTCTTCCGTGGAGTGAAGACGCGCGAGCAGCTGCAGCATCATGTCCCTCGCCTGATTGTTCAGCACATTCGGCAGCAGCGACCGCTGCATCATGCTCGTCAGCAACATCACCTTGAGCGAATGGGCACTGCCCAGATAGTCCCACTCATCACAGAGATTGGGCAGATGGAAGAAAGGGTCCAACAGCATCGTGGGCCACACCTTGAGACAGAAGGTTCGTCAAAAAACTCGGGATAACAGGCGCTGTTAGGAAACTCACAGCTTGTGTCACCAGGCCCGCCAAAAAAACGGGCAATCTCGAACGTGCGCTGCACCTCCGCCTCCACCTCCTCGATCTCCGCGACGGACGCCACGGCGGTGTCGTTGCTAACCTCCCCCCATACCTCTTCGGCAAGCATGCCCACCGCCTGTTGAGCGCTGGCAGCGTCGGTGAACCGAAACCAGAGGTAACTTGACGGGAGGTAATCAAGCAAATCGAGGAAATTTGACTGAAAGAGGCCAACTTGGGGGAAATTCGGGCCAAATCTGCCGAATTGCCAAAGGAGGGTTTCCTTAGGCTCGTGACCAGCCTGCCTACAAAGAGCAACAAGTGCGGCGAGCGCGTTACCATAGGCAGGCTGGTACTTCTCGAATACTGTGCAAGGGCTGAGCGCGGAGTTTGAAAAATTTCGGTTTTTCTCATTCTGAGCTCAAATCAAGTTATTTTGATAAATTTCAAAGGTGAGTGCAATTTACATTCAACCTCTCTCCAATTCTGTCTCATCAAAATTTTTCACAAGTGCGAGGCGAGTGTATACTGAACGGTCAAATCTTACTGGGAATTGATGGGATGCATAGCCACAGTTATGCCGGCGATCGGCTCCAGCCAAAAATTCAAACTCCGTGCTCAGCCCTTTGGCACAGTTGAAAGGCTACTCCTGGACTCCTGTAGGCCCACCACTACTTATTTATTCCCTCCGTGCGTCGCAGTTGCATCTGAGGAACCCTCGTTCTCCAAAGCCTTTCCCAGCGGAAAAATGGACTTGCCCACTGATTACAATTGTTATTTGCGGCATGAATCATATACTGTACAATTTCGTTCAAATCGGCAGTCACGCGTCACGCACCCCCCTGTCGATCACGAACTTTGGTCGATGTCACACGTCACTCGGGCCTCTGTCGAACCTCCAAGCGGTCACACAGGCCCCAAACTGCCTATAAAAATAAATAAAAAGGCAAAAAAGGCAAAATTTCCGGTTCAAATGCCGAAATTTTCGAGGTGTCACGCAAAAAATCAGCGGCTGCCGAAATGTCGAATAGGTAAAATGGGTCACGCGTCACACCCCCTGTCGATTTGAACGAAATTGTACAGTATGTGGGAACTCGAATGTCTAACTGAACGCAAACTGCGCGAGGAGCAGATCCAAAATGATTTCGGGCTGGAAATGGATGTTGTGGATCAGTATGCTGTAACGTGTGTCGCTAGGCTTTCTGGTGGTTCGATATGGACGGAAGCGCGCCAGCGCGCGGCTATTGAAACAACCAATCTTAACCTGGACAAGAAATTCTTTCTTCTTCGAAGCGTGGGCTGAAGGCCCCCTCCTAGTCAATTGGCTCAGTCATGATATCTGTTTGTCCACCGATTCTTCGCGGGAATCCCCCATTTAGTGGGATCGCAGAGCGCGCGGATGCCGGTGTAGGTAGTCTAAGCACCCAGGAGGGGTACGATGGAGGAGAAAGCCTTCGAAAAGGCACGGGGAACGCCCCGACTCCCAGCTTTCGTCTGGGTACGGGTCGGTGCCGGCGTACCCGCGTCTGGGAACCACAGCAGCGGGCGGCCACGTTCCCGAGCCCCCGCACCATTAGTCTCTCGTAGACAAACGCTACAAACGAATTTACCTCGTACCTCGGTTGTTTGTACCACACCATGGGAGCTCAGTTTTATGAGGTCCTCGGCCTCAAACTTCCCCTCGATGATGAGGTCCAGCACGGCGGACCTCACCCGAGGGAACCACATGGGAAGGGATTTGAAGGTGGGGGATGCAAAGTTGTCGATCTCACAAGCAGTATTGTCCGTCTGCACAGTCACACCCCCGTTCCCATTACCAGCGGTCCGCGGTGTCGTGTCTGCACGTGCAAGGAGAGCGCGGAGCGCGGCATTCTCCGTGGCCGTCAATGGCGCTGTGTCGTTGTTGGACATTGATGCAGGAAAAGACTAGTGATGACGAGAAATAAAATAGCGAGGAGGATGTAAGGAGCGCGGGGAGCAGAGACAATGAGTGTCGAGGAAGAAAAAAGAATGACAGGAAGCAGGGAGTACTACAATTGACAGGGAACAGACAGGAGTACAGCAGTAATGAATGCTCGCGCGCATTCCCCCATGGGTAACCCATACCAGGAGAGCCAGAGTCACGCATGTTACGCAGTGTGACGACCATCACGCAGGACACAAAATATTTTTTCCTGAACAAACAAGGCTGTTTCCAGGTTCAAATTTGCTGGAAGATCGGTTTTAAATTAAGTAGTTTCTGGGGACAGAGAGCCCATAAAATAGCGCAATGATTCCAACAGTCTGGGCTTGATCAAGAAAGCATCAAGTCCGTCAAAGATCGAGTGCAGTGCGAGAACTGCTAACTATTTTCTCAGGCTGAGTATATGCACCACTAAAGAAACATCCAATGAACATATAAAGGATCCGACAGGTCGGGAAAGCTCGCTTCGCAGACCGATTTGCCCCGCCAGCGTAATCATGCTGACGCTTCTCCCAATTGGGAAGCAATTCATTCTTCACTTTCAGCCATGATTTCGGTACCAATAGAAGCGTACCATGAAATCCTTTCGCTTGGTGCTCTTTTTAGCCCAATTGCTGAGGAATTGAATGCGTTTGAAGCGATTTTTTCCACAAAAATCCGTAGGAGCAGCAGGTGCGCGAGGCAAACACTGCAGGACGGGACTGTTCAATTGAACACAAAATTGAACCTTTGAAATGCAGAGGCACAAGGCCGTATTTATCTGTGACCAAACCGAGCTGTCGGATCTTAATCATCTGGTGGCATCACATCATCTTGCCGACATCCGAGACCCTATTGCCATTTGATTGTAAATTCTCTACCTCATGGGGGGTGCAAAGCAGCCATAAATTATCCATCGCTGTGGCTATGTGTAACTCAGTTGATTTGTTATTTTCCTTTTCCATGAGCTCTGGTGAACCAATTGAACCAATAACGGCAAGAAATAGTCAGAAAAATGCCCTGAATAGAATGGGTGCAGAGCGCTTTGCAAAAGACACAAACCAAACACTGGTGGATTTATGTTCAATTGATAGAATAAGTGCCCGGTCGGTGGACAAGTCGAAGTGGAAGACAATCAGATATTAAAAGAATGACTCTGTCTCTGCCAAAAAAATTGTGGGACGCACCTCCTTCCACAACAAACGAATTGATACCCGGAAAATCCTTGTGCGTCGGAATGCCTATCATGCTACGTGCAAACGACGCCACGGAACTTTGTATGACCAAGGGACAGGAAGGAGTTGCATGTGGATGGCACGCATCAGAGGGTCCTGCCGGCCAGCAAGTGTTAGAAACCCTGTTTGTCCGGTTGGTCAAACCACCAAGAGAAATCCAGATCGCAGACCTACCTGTCAACGTTATACCTCTTGTACGGACAGTCACGCATATCACTTGTCTGCTAGCTGACGATACCCTGTTGTCTGTTCTGAGGGAGCAAGTCGTGTGTCTGGTAAACTTTGGAATGACCGATTATACATCACAAGGCAAGTCGAGGCCAAAAAATCCTGTTGAACTGACTCACTCACTGCAAGGACCATAGATCATAATATGTGGCTTTATCTCGTGGATTCACTGCGGAAGGAACAGTCATCGTACAAGGGTTCTTGGAAAAGAAAATAAGGTCGGGTATGTCGGGGTTTTTGCGCCAAGAGTTACGTGAGCAAGAAATACTAGATGAGATCACCAAGTTGCGGTATGAAGGGCGGCTTCCACGCTCAGTTTCTGCGGGATCGCATCTGACACCGAGGCATTGCTGACCGAAGGAGTGTGAAATTTGCGAGCGGGAGATTCTCCTTACGTACCATAATTTAATCCCATGTTCAACGCAGGTTCGAGCGGCCAAGAAGAAATCACATCCACCGTATGCGCAAATCTGTGGCGTGATTATGCGATATTTCTGTTCGATTCGTCTCTCTATGTCAGAGATATTTCTATCTTGATTTCGCAAGACAGTACCATACCGTGGTCCATCAAGCGCCAACGAACGAAAGCCTAACACAGCACTTCGACTCGCTGTTACAGATGGACGTGATCAACTATTATGCTTCTTGTCGTGCCTATCATTGATGTTGATTCATCTGACGCTGACGATACCTCACGACAATGCAGCAGCACCTTGTTCATTCGCGCGAGGTTGTTATATGGGTCCTGGGATTTTTCTTCCGCATAATTTAGGGGCTGTTGTCGTAATTCGCGGTTATCGCAGTGAGCGGTCAGGCTCCACTGATCGCGTGGAAGGCAAGACAGTACATTACTCTTGGTTGAAGCTTCGTGCTAGCCTAGCAAACGGAGAGATCACTACATCACCAAAAAGTGAAAAACAATGCACAGCCTTGTATAGCCTTGCAAGGCACGCAAAGCCTAAAAGCCTTGGCAGCATTGCGAAAAACTCAAACAGGTACAGTATCTAAAGAATCTATTTTCTTTACATAGTCAATAAAAAGCCTGAAAACCTTCCGAATTTGTACAATGCTGATTCGGATGGACCATGTCATTAGAGTATGCATGGCCGTCGACTCATTTAAATCCCACCATACAAATGCCGCAAAAAAAGAAGTATTATTAACCAAAAACAAAGAGTACATGCATAGGCAAATCCGAGAGCGCAACGGCGAAAAGCGAGGCACGCGGAGGTACAAGCTGCGGTCAATGCCGTACGTCTTGAAGTCAGCGCGGATCTTGCGACAATATAATCTTGCGGTTCGAGATTTGAAGCATTTGTAGTCCTGATTTAAAGGAGGATCGGCATGGACTTGATGACAGGACATCTTGAAGAGGCACAGACTTGAAGACCGGGTATGTATGCTTGAGAAATACTACCACGGGAGCTTGAAGTAGAAGGATAGGCTTGAGAAGGATAGACGAGCTTGAAGACATGTTTGCGGAATACAGGCCTGCTCCAGAACCATGCCGCTGGCAAGAAATGCAAACAGGGAGATGGGAGAACTTGCACGATGAACCCAAACTCCAAGTTTTGACACCGTAGGAATTCTGGCTCGTACTCGAGCACCTGACTACGTTTTTGCCCTCGCCCAGCGGCCTTTCGGGTGATCATGTCGGGATAATAATCTGCTTTGCATGTGCCACAACGGCCCCACTAGCAAATCAGCAGAAACCCACCGGAAGGTGGAATCCAACAACCAAACACGTCGATCTTTCCCCTTGCTCCTTCGGCGCAGGGAGGGCACAAGATTCCGATCAGCGGCAGGACAAAACTTGCAATTGAGCCTAGGAGTGCATAAGATGCGCCGTGCCGGTCGAAAGAGGAAGGACGCAGGGTCTGCCATCTCATCCGTGAGTCCCAGCAACGTATAAAGTCTGTGAAGGTCACGACAGAGATATGCTGAATATTCTTCGGCCAAATTTATGCCAGTTGCCCAAGCCTGGACATTGTTGGCTTCTTCATGGAATGCCCTCGTGAGAAGTGTTTGAATGCTCCTCATCCACGCCGTGAGCGGGGATTGGCGGCGAGCCTCATTCATTTGATTGAGATGGAGGCGGACAATGGGATACAGGGAAATCACAACCCCTAGGACGTAAATCGCTTGCTGAGCGGCGAGCTCTGGCGGGAAAAACAGCTGGAGGATCCAGATCAACTGCTGAACAGTAGCAGCCATGAGGAAAAGTCTTGAATGATCGCTCAGACGGAAGTATTTAATGCCAATAGATTGCATAATAAACATGCAACTACATGATGGATATAGGAACTTGAATTCCTGGAACCATACACCAAATGCAGGAAAGCATATCATTGTTGCAAGAAGTCATCGAGTTTCAGAGAGAGGAGTAAAATTTGACTGAGATGTACTGCCTCGTAGTATGCTGGGCCAATTGCTGCGACAAGGTCAGCTCCAAGGGCGGTACAGCCGCGAAAGCGTTATATCACGCTGAAGGACGTAAAAATGTCGCCAGCCATGGTCCAGTTGATAAAAAAAGACAAAGAAATGAATGAGATATTACCTCTGTAGCCAAGTCCGACGGCACGAATGATGACACCGATGCGTTCGGGCTGATGGAGGCAGCGGCAATAAGACAGATGTGTTTAAGAGGTCCTATGGTAGAGGTACGTCGTCGAGACCTAAGGATTTGAGCAGGAAATGAGAGAGAAAGAATCAATTTTGTTAGAGGCTTGGATTAGCCTAGGTGATATTTTGATCGACGTCGGACGGGGCGACGCCGACGCGTTCGAGCCGGTTGAGACAGTGGCGACAACGCAGACGTGTTCAGGAGGTCCCAGGGTAGAGGTCCGTCGTTGAGACCTAAGGATTTGAGCAGGAGATGAGTGAGAAAGAGTCAATTTTGTTAGAGGCTGGGATTAGCCTGGTGATATTTTGATCGACGTCGGACGGAGCGACGCCGACGCGTTCGGGCCGGTTGAGACAGTGGTCCCAGGGTAGAGGTACGTCGTTGAGACCTAAAGATTTGAGCAAGAAATGACTGAGAAAGAATCGGGTTTGTCAAAGGCTTGGATTAGCCTAAGTTATATTTTGATCGACGTCGGGCGGGGCGACGCCGACGTGTTCGGGCCCGCGAAGGGAGCGACGACAACGCAGACGTTTTCAGGAGGTCCCATGGTAGATGTACATCGTCGAGACCTAAGGATTTGAGCAGGAAATGAGTAAGAAAGAGTCGGGTTTGTCAGAGGCTTGTTTTTAGGCCTAGGTGGCTTTGAGGTCCATGTTATGGTGGTAACGCCGACGTGGCTGCAAAAAAACACACATAAGTTGTATATATAAGTTCCAAACATTGCTAAGTATCGTTAGTTCAAGAGAAAAGGTCTAGAATGCGTGAGTTATACTTACTTCCAGCCTCATTAAAGTCTGCTGAAAATTACACCAGTTGGTCTATGTATGAAAAAACAAGCCTGAAAGAACCCCGGAGATTATAACCCATAAAGCAGAGAGCAGCAATAAATACCCGAGACTCTCGAGTTGTCTCCAAAGTTCGAGTTTTTTGCGGGAAGGTTTGATCTTGCTATGACAGACAGGTCCCCGGTCGTTGTTTCGCCTTGACACAGACAGGTCCCGTTGTTTCGCCTTGACCTTTGATTCCGCTACTCGTTTGTGCAGCCCGCAGTCCTGTTCAAGTGCGAGCAGAAACAGAGTGAGTTGTGGGTCCTTGTGGACGGAGGCAAAATGCGATTGCCTTTCTCGGACGACTTCCGCTGTGGATACGCAAATTTGGCCAGGACTGGCCAAACTTTTTTGACCCCAAGTAGATATTAGAGTTGAATCTAAAATGAATTGATACAAGAGCGCGGTGGGGTGCTTCGCACCCCACCACTTCGGTTGAATATCGGATGATTGATGGCGGAGTTTAAATGGCCTTCAGACGGACAGAGAAGCGTAATCTTATAAAGAGGAGGACGAGTCCACCTAAATAAGAGTTGAATCTAAGGAGCAGTGATCTACTTGTCCAAGTCCTCGGAATCGAGATCTCTCGCTTTGGCAGCCTGCAATTCCTGGAGCTTTTCCTTCAGACGTTTCAGCTGGTGATCCCTCTTTTCCGCCTTCCTCTCCTTCTTCTTACGTCTGTCAGCATCATCGTCTCCACCAGATCCCTCCTCACTACGAGCGCGCTTGGGTTTACTAAGGACCTTGGTGGCCTTGCGGCGCTTGCTCGGGCCTGGCTTGTTGTCTTTGTCTTCAGCAATAGCGTCCTGGATAAATGCTTTGAAGTCTTTATACTTCATATCACCGTAGGAAGCTTCCAATTCCTGGATCTCCTGATTCTTTTCCCCCAGACCACCGCGCTTCAGATAGGTGGCAATTTCGTGGTCAATCTTGAGGCCATTACCGATAAGGGCATGAACCTCGTTTGTGCTGGATTTCTTGAGACCTGTGGCGAAGATAATCTGGTCCTTGACAAAGGTCGTATTGCGGTACTTTTCCCAACCATCAATCTGGCGGCGACCAATTCGTTAGCCTGGTAGTCTGAATATCAAGTTAGCCATATGTATTATACAACGTAGAGGAAAGAATACGGACTCGGGGGAATAAGGTATCCAGGTTTGAAAGCAAATATCTCAAATTTGCTAAAGAAGGGGTCAAAGTCGCGGTAGTTCTGTACCGCATCCGAACCCAATTTATTGGTACGTTTGCGAAGAGGGTTCTCAACGCCAACGGCAAGACGAAGGAAAAGCTTGAACTCGTCGGTGGTAATACCCTCTTAAGTTCAGGAGTGGCTTTCGCTCTCGCCTGGGCGATTTCCTTGGGGCGATCACTACCTGCTCCAGTGAGGCTGATAACGGGAGCCTGAGGCTTCTGGGCTTGAGAAAAAATCTGAGAGAGAAGTGAGAAACATACCGCCTGTGTAGGCTCATAATACAAGCCAGCGACCCAAATCTTTATGTTCCTCGGATAACGCCAGTGTATGCACACGATCGAACTCCAACTCCTTAGGAGTTGCGCCGTCCACCAACTCAGCAACCTTGCCGAGGGGCGCATCCTGCTATTCGCTTGAGTGAAGCCAGGACGACTAATCTTGCCGGTACGGTCTTCTGAATCCGACATTTAGCTTCAAGTAAGGATAATGAATTATAGAACAAACTCTTGATAGGTGAGAGACCCGGGTGGTTGAGGGCTCCAGGGACTAGCACTCTGAGGTCTGCCTCATGCTTGATGCTGCCGTCAGGAGCAACAGATTTCTTAATCGCAATATTATGGAGAAATGTCTCTGCAGGTGGCAAGCTCTGGTTGTTGGGATTGGTAAACTTGACCAGGACTGTGGAGAACTCGTAAGGTAGGAAGAACGAAGGAAGATCCGGACGTACCTGTGCCTTTGGCGGTCGTGGTGGAAGTTTGAGGCTTATGATCATCCTTCTCTTCCTCGCTATCCTCTTCACTATCCTCATCCGAGAGTCTTGAGAGTCCTCTCCAGGGCCGCTTGTGATACTGGAACTCTTGGTAACAGGACTCAGATCGCCGGAGAAAGGCATCTTGTTTTTCCCTTTCTCTCCCTCTGAAGGGCCTCGTCAGTCAGGCGGCGGCCTCCCCACTCATATCTAAAACAACGTACTCTTATTGTCCTCATTGTTGGGAGAAGAACGCAAGGCACCAAATTGAGCAGGAGGGTCGATGGTGACTTTCTGCTCATGGAGCGTCAAGTTAGCCCTGATAAATGTTATTTGAGAGGCGAAAGAAGTTTTATACAATGAGTTCAATACCCAGTGAGAACCTGAGCCGGCTTGCGCTGCTGGATAATATCTTCAGCTGTTTTCTGGGCGCACTTCTTCTTGGAGCCTTTTCCGCTCTTTTTCTGATTCTGGTTCTTATGTGCTTCGTAAAGGGCTGCAAAGCGGGGATTCTGCTCCGGAGAGTTATCATTGGGAGCAAACAAGTGGTGTCGGATGCTGGCTAGAAGAGTATCTTTCACGAGTAGCTTCCCGCTGGCATCTTTGAGACCAAGTCCCAGCGCGGAGCATAATGTCTGCAGCTCTTTCTTGCTGTATTTGGTGATGTCGGCGGCGAAGACCTCGCTGGGGGGAGCGGAGGCAAACATTGGCGAGAGCAAAAGATAACAAATCACACCATTTGCAGAAATTTGAAATTGGAAAGTGGCGGAGACCAGCTCCCGTACAACGCAAAAGAAGATTGATCTATTACTCGTATCTTATTACTCGTATCTTAAGCAGATGCCCTGATTTCGTATGCACCTGTTACATTCTTCCATTTTTCCCACTCCCTGCCGGAAGCTTCCGTATGTGCATCCTATTACCCATTTATTTTCGGGGTTCTCATGCTACCTGGTGCATCAGAAATTAGCTCGGTTCAGGGAACTGGAAGCTCCACCGTGTTACTTCGCTCTTTCTTTCTTCGTCACCCCATCATCTCCTCCCAGAGAGCTTCCCTCCATCACTCTGTTCGCCCTGTTTCATCCCCGGGATGCCTCTGCAACTCACCTGAACACCTCATAGGGCTAAAAGAGTCCCCAATCGCCCCGTGTCCGTGAAAGTACTCGAACCGACCTGTGGGAGGGTGAGTATGGTATTTCTGCTAAGTTTTTCTCTAATGCAGTATTTTCATCATCCAAGCAATGTCCCGCGGAAAAAACACCCGAAACAGGTCGCTCTCAAAGCCAGTCACGCTCGGCTAGAGCTGGCTTACACTGTTTTTGGCCTATTTTCGATAAAAATGGCCACTTTCTGAGAGTGATTGCAAGCTCAAATGACATGGTATTGACATGATCCAAAGTGGAAATCTGCACTACTCGACGAGTACTTTTCGACTGTGGTAACAGATTTTTCCCACGCACCCTCTACAAAAAGTCGGCTTCAAAATCTAAGCAAAATCCCGTACTCTACGAGAATTGCCTTTTATGGAAGTCGGTTAACATACCCAAATGTCTTCTATTTATCCATACTTCTCTGTTTGGGTTCTGGGGGAACAGATTGAGCTGTGACCTGGCCAGTCGCAGTCTCTCTCTGGCCAGTCGGCGACTTCTTGCCTGGGGTGAGGTAGCAGCATAACCTGGCCAGTTGAGTTGCCATTCATCCCCATGTCAGGATCAGCCACCCTGATATAGCTGTCGTTGGTTGGTTGTGGGCTGTGTGGCCCACCTGATGAGTTCAAAAGAACGAAACCAACCCTTGACAACCCAAGACACTGTACTCGGGGCCTAGAGTTCTAATCTTTAGTCTGCCTACGGCAAAGTGCTTGCACTAAGAATTGCCGTAGCGCAGACTGGTCACGAGTCTACTTTGAACGCACCGCTATTGTGTCAGGTCATGCTTTTCAAAATGCCAGCCATTTGAATGCAGCTCTGTTGCACCAGGTCATGCTTTTCAAAATTCCAGCCATCTGAATGCAGCTGCTCAATCTCGGCATATATATATTTGATAGATACTCACAGCGCTTGAAACGGCACCACAGTTATGTTACAGCATGCAATGAGTTCTAAGTAACTTGCAGTGACATCCTTGAACGGCGACCTCATCAGTAAAACTACATAAAGGTCTTTGACGTCTTTGGAGTCTTTGCCAAGACGTAAAAGACCTCAAAGACCCATTTTCCCCCAAGACGATGTCTTTGGCTATGCAGATTCAAAATCCTGGCCAAGAACTTTCATCTTGAGCAAGACAATTAAGACGCAAAATATTTGGGAAAGATGCAGCTCACTGATGAAAGATACTGCTCCAAGATGTCCTCAAAGACTCAATCATCTCACAATTTTGCGTAATTGGGCATAATATTTTTATATATTGAGAAGGACACGAGATACAGGTCTACAGTGGTGCTCATTAAAAATGTGCACCGCAGTGTCGACCATATTGGGGCCACCTGGTGACCCCGGACAACTTGTAGACATGAAATATAGCCAAATATAGGACTTCTTAGCACTTTTCTAATTTTCCAAATATGGCAATTCAGAGGATAGCCACAGGGTACTGAGGGTGGCTGGCTATGGGGTCTCAGGCTATATAGGCCCTGAATGAAGTGACTGGGCCGCGAACGTAATCACTTGTTTACATTGCCTACTAGTACATTCAATCTACCGCCTCTGTTTGTTTCCTTCTCTCTTCTCGGGTGCTAGTCGGGCACGGGTCCCGTTGAACAGCATTTTTTAAATGTATGTAATAGGGATTGAGAATTCAGATAAAGTCGGGATATTGACCCGAGCACCCGTGACTTATGAAGCGCGTCGCACAGTTCCAAGCATGCACGAGGATAGTGTCTCAATTGCCCTGTGGCTGGTCGGTATAAGGGGCCTTTTTCTTTCTTTCTTTTTTTTTTTTTTTTGAAAAACGCTCCATTGGTCGCGTTCGTTGCGCACAAAAAAGTTTCCATATCTCACACCAATCTGCACCCCTACCACCTTGAAACCTTGAAATATCGATTTCCTGCTCATTCTTACGATGGTTAACAAAGTTACTTGGAAAAACTAACTTAGCCATACAAAACTAACTTTACTTTACTTGTGGCAGACAAGTAAAGTAAAGTAAGCAAAAGTGACTTGTAAGTAACTTAAGTAACTTGTAAGTAACTTAAAGTAACTTTAAGTTAGAAAATGTACCAGCACGCTAGAGTAAGTTAACGACTCTAGGGGTCGTAACAAGTGTTGATTCATGCCCTTACGCCCATAGCTTGACGAACTTGGCGGGATTTGAAGCCATCTGATGGCATAAGTTACTTTGTCTGATCGCATTGATCTAACTTGGCGGGGCAAGTTACTTACAAGTAACTTGAAGTTACTTGAAGTTACTTGAAGTAATTTGAAGTTACTCAAAAGTGATTTTGATTAACTTTATCTGCATTGAGCTCAAAGGTACCAATAGGTCAATTGAAGTTATGGGTGGAGTAGGCTACTAGGGTTGCACACTGTCACCGTATTTACGGCTGTGACGGCCGCCCGTAAACGGCGACGGCCCCGTCCCGTCGCCACCTTTGCAGTAGAAATATACGGGGCGGGTACGGGACGGCAAAAATACCGTCCATCTCATGTCCATCTCGTCAAGCTTCAACTTTTGACGGCCGTGGACAGGATTTCCCTGCCAACATATTGAAACAGTCCAGTTTGGTTTCCAATCAGTCATGAAACTCCTCCTTTACCCTCCTCAGCTGTGCTTGTATGAGGGAGAATTAAATTTCTTACCCAGAGCGACGTACTTACAGGGAATGCTCTTCCAGTTTCAACACCTCATCTGATGTCAGCGCATCACTCAAACTGGCATGAAAATGCCGTCCAGGCCTGTGAGACTGACATGGGGAATAGCGAATATTCAAGAGAGTATACCCAGCGTTGGAACAAATTTCAACCACAACAAACATGATTTTCTAGCCCAACAGGGTGCAAGGTCTGCCATCCCGTTGTTCCACGGGTGACGGCCGTATTTTTTTGCCATCCCGTACCGTCAAAGGTTCAAAAAATCTAGAAAGACGGCCGTGTTTGTGACGGTCCGTAACTGTCGCGACTTCCATCAGTTTACGGCCGTCGCCGTAGACAGGACGGTGTGCAACCCAACTTACAAGCTTTGAATTTGACGTTATAAAATCAAAGCCGTGCCATAGTACACTTTACTTAGATATGGACTTTGTTGTTTCCATATTTGTCATCTAGTACATGGACGTACCAAAATCAATCCCGATTCAGTGCCTGCACAGAACAATACTAAGCTGAGTCCAGCCTCAGGGGAACAATTCGAGACTAAGTATTGGCCAGGGTTGCAATGAAACTGAATAGAATTGTTTCAAGGAGAAACGTACCACAATCGGAATGTAAATGCCCGTTCGCTGGGTCGCAAGACACTAGCTTCCCACTACTTCATGCTTGAAATTTTGTGGCCCCAGTTTTACTATCCCTCTAGCAAAAGTGTTTCTTTTTGAGTGTGGGCACAGATCTGCTAGGGGGATTTCAATTTAAATCAAACTGAGTGAGCCGAATTTTTTTTTCTGGGTGCATGCGGGTGAAAAAAAGAAAAAATCGGGCATGCTAAATTTTTTTCTCCGGCCAATTGGGCCCCTAATTTTTGGTGGCAGCTGGTGATGCACACCATAGCAAAATTTAAAACTATTTTCATTATGACCATTTTGGCGTATCTGAGTACAAAACACTCAAAATGACGACATTGCTCGGCACCTTTCCCTCAACCTCATCATCGTCGAATCATCGATACCACTGTACATTGCCTTTGCATAGCAAATTATGTCTCTCCATCCAGCCAACTGATTTTATTATCTGTTTTCTTATGCAAACCGCTGTAAATCCAGGGTTTTTACATTTTTGAATTTCTGTGATCAATCAAGGGGGAGGGGGACCACGGAGCGATCCCCCGAACGCTTGTATTGTTTAGATCGTGGTCATGCCTTTCAAATGGCAGCCTGGTGTATTGTATTGTTTAGATCAAGGTCATGCCTGTGCATTGTTTATATCGTGGTCATGCCTTTCAAATGGCAGCCTGGTGTATTGTATTGTTTAGATCAAGGTCATGCCTGTGCATTGTTTATATCGTGGTCATGCCTTTCAAATGGCAGTTACCCCCCCTGATTCACTTGGAATCCCTAGCTTTACTCCCGGGAGATATGGGGCCATATGATTCTCAACTGCCATTTCTCGACGCTTTTAGCCGCCCTTTGAGCAAGGGCAAAAAAATGTATTTCGGCCGTCCTCCGGAGGGACAAGGGACCTATTCTGAACCCGTGCCTCACAATGGCATTTGAACACTGTGTCTCACAATGGCATTTTGAAGCCCATGCCCCACAATGGCATTTTGAACCCTGGCCATCCGGTGCATTATATAATGTATTTCGGCCGGGTCCCGCAGGGATGAGGGAGCACTTGACATATTTAAAGTTTGAATTGACACCCTGCATTCCGGGTTTTAATGCTCCGTCAGCAAATTTACTTGGGAGTGGGGGCGTTCACCAGGGTTTAAGCAGGGCTTTCGAACCATACCATACTCAAAGGGTCAAACATAAAATTCAAGTCCACCAAAGTTCGCCCTGTTTGTTTTCAACTTTACAGCACTTTGCAGTACATAAGGTGCGAACCGTTTTTATTTTATTTTATTCCATTTTGGGCCTTTTTTATGCCTGCGACTAGGACAGTCGCGGCGGCTTCAATTCTTATCTGTTTGCCTTGTCCATAGGCTCAAACGACGCGCATTCAGAATACGCAGGGGATGGCATCCTTAGATCTTTCATCTTGTGTTGAAAACCGCTGCTTGAGCACTCAAATCAAGTTTTTGTCATCTTTTCTGCTATTCCAGCAGGAGTGTTTCAGATATCAATATCATACGGGAAGCGTGAGCGAAAACTCACAAGGACCGCCCAGCCGGGTTTTCACTGCGCCGTTGGCCTTTTTGTAAGCCTTGAGAAGCTCTCGGGCCTTGCCGAGCTCTTCCCTGGCGTTGACAGTAGTGATGACAGGGGTACAAGAACGGCGGGGACTCGAGTTAATGTGTCTGGAAGGGCGGTAGATGACAGTTCTAGAAGAGCTGGGACGGGGGGATTTGTCTTTGTTTCGCTCAAAATCACCGCTGGACTGTGAAGATTTTCTTGGGCAGAGGGTGTGCATTTTTCACAGTTGGCGCATCAGATGCTCCACATGCTGCGCTGATCACCGGATCAGCGCATCTCAGCTGTCTGATCTCATCGGTTCACACCAGCTGTGGCCATCAAACGGTCCACGCACGGGAGCCGCCATCACACACCTCGCTGAACTGTTGGATTTAAGCACGTCCGCGCGCCCGCCAAACGCCAAATCTGCAAACACTATGTCTGAAGATTATTGTTGAGGCTAAGTGATTCCAAGTCAATGTTTTCTACCGCTTTCGCTACAACAATTTCTAACTCGTACCTCGTTTTGTTGCAAACAAAGGCACCGTCGCCGCCGTTGTTGTTTTCCCTGGACACAAGGGCTGTAATAATCGAGGCAAAACCCACTCGGACCAAAAGTCTTAAGCCGGGGCCGACATCGCTTCCGGATTCCGAATCTTTATAAACAGTCTGCGTACTCTGCAATCCCTCATGATAGATCCCGGACTAGGCGCCATGTTGCACGCGGCGAGCCTCATCGAGGCCCACAAGCACTCCCCGGAGATCTCGCAACTAATTCAGATGGAGCTGTCTCAGTCAATTATTGGTTCGGTCTCCATGAGTCTGTCACTAAAAGCAATTTTGAAAATCTTGCGCCGCAGACTACGTAGTGGAATGTGTTGAAAGGACTGTGAGTAGTGCAATCCAGTCACCACGCACACCTGGTCGCACCCGGCCTTTACGGACCTGGTGTCTACGGTACTGGCGCGCGCAGAGGTGGGATAGCAACGCTGTTGGTGGCTATTGTATATGTGGACAGAGCCGGGCCCCATCTGCAAATTGCAGTGGAACAATGGGCCTTAGAACGAGTTTTTTTCTCGGTGCTCTTATCGTTGCTTCCAAGTATCTCAACGATGTGACGATGAAGAATGTTCATTGGGCAGAGTGCACTGGGATATTTGGAAAGGCCGACATTAGTCTCCATCGAGCGCGAGTTTCTGGAGTTGCTGGACTTCGAACTTCGAGTCAAGGAAGACTCTATCATGCTGCACCACCGTGCAATTATGGGCCCCAAAGCGTGTTGCGAAGGGGTCGGAATCGGGTAAACGATCTTGATTAAACTAGTGCTACGCGTAGTGAATTTTTATTTATTGATGTCCTAGGCCTCTGAGAGGTTTATTTGTTTCCTTGAGAAAATTATCGCTTCGTTATCCCATAGTTTTCTCGTTCTGCATGCCCTGAGATGCTTCCGACATTAGCTGTTATATTTCTGTGGCCATCCCAGGGCCTCCTACCAAAGAACTGCTGTTCAACCGCATTGATGAGTTGATTGCCTTGCTTGTGAGGAGCTCGGCATCAAAATTTTAGTTCTGGGTGCCGCATCAGTTGAATACCTTGTATGTACCACTTCTGCGTACAAGATGATTCCACAGACTCGATTTTTCAGAAAACCCCCAAATATTTCATTGCGGAGGAACTAATGAGATGCCGCGTGACGGAGCCTAAATTTCGTCAAGCCTCGTAATTTTCCCAGGGTTGGATGTATGGCCGGCATTTTGAAAAGCGTGACCTGAGGCAATAGAGATGCATTCAAATGGCTGGCATTTTAAAAAAGCATGACCTGGGGGCAATAGAGATGCATTCAAATCGCTGGCATCTTAAAAGGCGTGACCTGGGGCAATAGAGATGCATTCAAATCACTGGCATTTTGAAAAGCATGACCTGAGGCAATAGAAATGCATTCAAATCGCCGGCATTTTAATGGGTTATCCCTGCCAAAAGTTGGGGTCTCAAAAAAGTATGGCTTACTGCAGAGTATGGGTTAAAAAAGTATGGGTTAGGACAGAGTCGACTGTAGTGCACTATTTTCTTTTCATGAGTTGGATTTTTATCAAGAGGGAGAATTGGACAAAAATCATCATCACTTTTCTTGCTGCAGGAGTGAATCATTATTATTTCCACGTGAATTGCTAATGGCGTGTGCTCAGCCAGCTCGAGCCTTGCAGGGTATATAATATTGTGGCCAGGAACTTACGACAACGCGGAATGGAAGGCAAAGGGAGCATCATTTGTGAACGGTATGTCAACCAGAACTGAAAAAAATGGGCATACTTACATTCGAGCAGCCGTGAGCAGGTTGGTTTCACCCGCGGCGCCAGAGCGCCAGAGATCCTTGGATCACCCACCTTCTCGGAGGACGTGGCACCGCGGATCGCCGAAATGCCAGCGACGCGGCAAGAAAAGAGGCTACCATACTTTCCTTTTTTCTATTGTGTGCCCCCATAATATATGCCCATGATATACGCAAACTCTTCTGAACATCCTTGAATATGGAGAACAATCTATAAAAAACATCTCACAGGCAGTCGAGTCTCACACTGATGGCACGCGATAAGCGCTTGCAGTGATTCCGGCGCCTCGCTACGGCCTGACGGACAATTCGAATGGGTGAGGCAACGAATAAGGTGGACTACAAGGTTCTTGTAAGTCCCATGACAACAGTGTTGAAGGACACAAAAGGCTTACATGTCGATGCATCTGTTCTGGCATTCGGGCGTCTTCCCAGGTCTTCTTCGCGTAAGTAGTGGCGCATTGTGATACTGAGATGAGTCTAAAGATGCAAAATACTCGCTAGCACCAGAAAACAATCGACTTACGCGTCGTTCATGTCCGGCTACTGATGTTCTCGGATATCGTCTGGCATAGCTGAAAAAGCGCTTTATGCCGATGTTACGCGCTGCGAAGACGATTGGGTTACTGTTTGAGATGGCCAGACGCGTCAGGAAAGGTAGGATGAGAGCGGGACGCGAGATGGTGGTGGGCGAGAGCAAGAAAGCGAAGCGCGTAAACACCAACAAACATCGAGCACAGCCACCACTCGCCGTAGATAACTTGTTTTTCTTGCGCGTCCCGAAAATTTGAAATGCAGTGGTAGGCAAATAATTTCAGAATTGTGTATGGGATCCCCCAGTTCTGGGAAGGTTTTTTTTTGAAATTCATTCCCAATTGCTAGCTGCAGTTCGTTCCCCGTTGAAGACAATACATTGCAAGCAATAAAGGTCCGTTTTCAAGGGTTATGTAAAGACGAGTCCACATTAAAAGTATGCTGCAGGATAATCGTTCCAAAAGTTACGCAGTGACCGTTCAGCTAAACAAATGGCCTTGGAAGTAGGATTTGTATTTGACGATGGTTTTCTCCGTGTTCTGTTTCCTCTGTGTTTGGGTTGGAAATCCGGCATCTATAGAGCAGCACTGAAACCGATATTGCAATTTCTCAGTCCGAATTCGTGAAGCACATCTAAAGCATGTCGGTGAAGCACACCTGAAACATCGACTCTGGCTGCCCCTAATGTAAACATGGCTATTTATAGGGAAGGTGGAAGAATTTGAGGGAGGAATAAATGTGCACTTTGACCGCCATAGCTAATGGAAGAATCAGCATGTCACACTAGAGCCACTTTTGTGGGTTGTTCTTGGGAAGAAGAAAACTCCTTTGGCCCTTGCATAGGTGGCTGCAATCTTGCAAGGGTTGTTAGAAATCAGCATGGACTTGAATCGCGCAGTGCCATATATCTCTCTATTTGACATCTTTTCGGCTCTAGAGTACGCCATTTCACAGCTGTGTGTAGTTTCAACCGTCTCAATCTTTTTGCTGCCTCTGGGAAAGCCGATGTCAGTTCGAAGCCTAAATTTTCATCTCGTTCGAAAAGAGACCGGTACTTGCAATATATCGATGAGACGCTACGTGTCGATTTATTACTTCACATGGCAATGGCAGATCCTAACAGGGAACGCGAATACTCTGAGTCTCTGACGCTTAAGGGCTGGCGAAACTCCTGAATTTCGGTGTGAAATTTCGACTCGGTCCTTGATGCAGGATATCGCAATGGTATTTCCGTCACTAATTGTCTGAAGTGGTACACCGCACCACACTGGGCGCCGCTACGTGATTTAATGTTCGACTTCGGCCTGGAGCCAGGGAACATGGAGAAGATACAGGCGGTCGGGTTTCCGGCGACATGGATATCGACAATGGTGGTGAGGATAGCCGGCTCGAAGGAGGGCGCGGCAGAGGGAGACAAGGATGATGACGCTAGCTATAAAGTATATACTGAAGGCTCCAGGATAGATGGCTGCATCGGCGCCTCGGCGGTCCTATACAAGAACGGCACGGAAGTGGCGGCACTGCGGCGGTACCTGGGCAAGGCAGAAGACCACAGGGAATAGGCGGGATACTGGCGATGGCACTCCTGGAGAAGCAGGACCTGGTCAGAACTCTGGCACAGATGATCAAGTCAAAACTCGCCTGATTCGGGTCACGACTGGAAAAGCAGTACAATCGGGAAAGGACAGCTGGACGAAAGGTCAGTAGATTCTCGCAGTGCCGACAAAACTCACCAAGATCTGCCAACGCTGGCGAAGTGTCCAAGTCCGAATGAACCGCCTACGTCCCAAAATTGTCCTCGAAATCAGTTTCCGCGGAAAGTGAAGCATAACTAAATGCGTACCCGGCTGAATACTGCAGTTGACAAATTCAACGTCACAACTGCAAACGGAATCACAGATTAGTCGAATCATTGACAAGGCTGTAAAGCAAGCACCTCACCATTCAATCGCAAGCCCTACTCCCCACGAACGTGCGAACACGCCGGTGTCTGAGATCCGACAGGCGGGCGAGCATAAGTAATTTTTGGATCCTGCGGTGACAAAACTCACCATGGCCTCGTCTCGTCTCGGGATCCCCCACGCCGTCTCTGAAACACCTACCTACCGAATCGCGAGCTCCGGATCCAAAATGCGGGCCGCGCGGGGGGGGGCACTTTACTCGATCCGCGTACTCGCACCCAGTCGAAGTGCGTGCCCGGGCCTCGAGTACGCTGCCATGTAAGTATCAGTACCGCGAATAAATACTTTGAGGTCAAAACACGTGTCTTCCGAACCGAGAGCCACGGCAATCGAAGACTGAGAGTGAGACAACTGGAGCCTTAGCAGGAAATCAAATAAAAGCATGCAACACTCGCCTCGAGGCTGCGCGACAACTCAATTCGAGTCTTGAGACGACCCATTGCCACGCGGACAAGTCGCTCGTTGGTCGGCTCAGCATGCGAGATGAACATGAATGTACCATGAAATATTCCAACACTCACCTCCATTGAGTCTTGTCGAACTGATCGGGATTGAATGTTATTGAGTTCATCGAAAGGAAGCTCAACAGAAAAAAAATCAGTTCATGTCATATAAGCAAAACGAAAACTCAGAACATACTTCTTGATACTCAGCCCTCCGCGCAGCGTTGTGTATGTTATCTTGTGCAGAACAAGTGTATTGCGTGAAGGTGGGTGGGGATTTTCAGCAGTGACACGAAGTGTAGGGGGGGGAAACATCGGTTTGGTGGTTCTTGTGGCCTCGTTTCACTGTACAGGATGCATCCAGATCATACACACGTCCTCACTGTCCATGAATCGAAAGAGGATGATGAAGCTTTTATGTTGAAGTAGTGGCTCGACTCGCCATAAAGTCGGCACGTTGGACTTGTGTCCAACGTGCGTAGACCTACGCCTGTAATTGCGTACTATCCATCTTTTGTCCTCCATCTCCTTGTTTACATTTACTTATCGGCTTACCCGGGCACTTCATGCCGTCTTTACTTATATTGCCTCGCTACACAAGGACATTCCTCAGCCGTTCACTTTATCCGTGCCTGTCTGAGGTTTGTCCCTTCGTACTCTTTTATTTATTCTTCTTGCTTATTGTGTCACAGTATTATTGCTTTCAGGTATATGATATAGTGTGTAAGTGCGAAAGTGGCGACAATAAGCGAAAAAGTAGTAACTGGAGGTACGCGCGGATCGTTTTACGACCTGTCGTATGCGGCAGGAAATGCAGGTGAAATCACTGACTTCTTACCGCAATGTATTCGCGGGGACTCCAAATGAAGATCAGTTTGTTGGCGGCACTGGGAGCAGCGGAGAATGCTGGTGAACGCAAACTCGCCGTCTATCAAGCAAGAATCAATCCAGTTGTCAAACATGGGGCGATGGAAAGGGACTTGACCGAAAGGGCATTATCTGATGCCCAGGCCGATACTCCGAGCTCGCGCAGGCCGGCGCGCTGAGCGAGATGAAAACACGGATGAACTGTCAGGGACCAATCCGCAGGATGTGCACAGACACGGACCCCATTTGTATTACCGTCCTTCGGCGGCGGTGAGACGGCCGCAGACATGCGGGATCCAGTTGCAGATACAGCGAGTAACGGGGCAGGGAAACTGAAGAAGAGGGATCTGTCCCTTCCCATGGCGTGTTTGCGCGTTGCCCAGTTGTGGCGCTGAGTAGGGGCGTAGGCAGCTGCGGGGAAGTCTATGGTGCAGGTCACCTAGCTGCCGCTACCCCGTGCTTGAGATTTTCCGGGCCGAGTTTTGGCCAGATTTCTTATCCCTCTTTAGAAAGTGTTTCTTTTGACGATAGAAGAAGATCCTAAAGAGCGATTTCCATTTAAGTCAAAACTGAGGGAGGTAAAAAAAAATGGCACATGAATTTGGCCACTAGCGGTGGAAATAATGAAAAATAGTGCCTATTGTGGCTGTGTCCTGAGCCAAAATTTTCTCCGGCCAATTTGGCCACTAATTTTTGGTAGCGGCAGCTAGGTGACCTGCACCATAGTGTACATTTCAAAAGAATTGAAACAATTGGGGAATGTTACTCTCGAAGCACCTTGATATCAATGTTATACAGCATCATATTCTTGCTACCAGGGCGGAATTTGCGGTTGAACTTTGAATTGGCGTTGGGGCGGAGCATTGTGTATCCGTCAGTCTTGAGGTTGCGACGGAATTACGTATGATCGAACAGCCGTCCATCAATGCTGGATGGCAGCAAGCGTCAGTGAAGTTGCGTTTGAGAGCGTTGACTTCGGTCTTGAGGCTTGATCGCGGCGCAATAGAGCTCCGCAATGTTTTCGTGGAACAAGATGTAATTCTAGGGTGATAGTATGATAGATACTACACTTGGGGACCTCAGGGTTACGTGAATAACGCCTCTGCTCTTGAGTTGGTCCCCATGTTATGGGGGGAGAAAACAGATATCCTCGTTCAATGAAATCATCGAAGACGGTATACGTACGCTGAGTGTCACCACTGTCCTGGGCATGAATGAGTGAGAATATACATTCGGCAGCCGTGGAGAATCACTGATTCTGGTGTGGAATAGGCCACAAGAACCCAGTCAGGCAAATCTAACCGATACCTCGAGCCTCTGCGGGAAAGGGGAATTCCTTTGGGTAGCCCTGCGCCATCTGGTTAACCAAGCAGGAAGCCCTGGCTGCGTGATTTTACGGCGGAGTGTGGTGGTAACTGCACAATGGATTTCCTGGTTTTGTGTACAGATCATTTAGAATGGATTTCTCTGTGTGGCATGAGGAATTTACAGCTAATGTCGGAACCGAAGGTGCGAACGAAATTTTCTTGTTTTGCTGCGTGGGATATGCGGGAGGTTCGGCGCCTCCTAACCACCCGAGTTCGCCTAAGAAACGATCTTACCAAATACTGCAACACATACAATTTTGTACAATCTTCGGAGCATCCTCAGCATTTCTGTACCTGCGCCCCCTTACCGTGTCCAGACCTCCGCTGCGGCAGAACAGGATTGTGGTAGAGCCCCGGGGTCGCGTCGGGGAGCGCTACCGACTATGCTGCGTGGCGGCGAATGCAGACAAAGGGCTTGGTACACGTGCTACTACATCACATGCCTACATCCCGAACTCCCTACCACAGTATGTACAGTCGAAGCCCTCCTAACCCATAGCTCTATAAACCCATAATCCCTCATACCCCATAGGAATCCAATAGAACCATGCTTGTCCGGCAGAAATAACCCATAACTCTCCAATAACCCATACCCCATAGCCCGATGAGCTGAATTTTTTCAGAACCCATAGGCCAAAGTGCAAGTCCGATAGAGCCGATGCTTTCGTAGATCATTCCGAGTGTGGGTTTTGGGAAGCAGACATGTAAATAAGGTGTCATTAAACCATGTATTTGACCTACTGGTGCTGCATTGGTCAGTTAACACTTATCAGGTGTGGAAAATTACGATTTGATGATGTCAAAATGAACTTTCGGCCGTTTCCGGACTTCGGCAAGAATATTTGTCTTTGTTTGTCCTGCTCTACCAACCCATACTCTCTCATAACCCATAGGATTGGTCGGTAACGGAGGGGTATGGATTAGGAGGGCTTCGACTGTAGCCCAAAATTTAGTTTCAGCTGGATAAACAAGAAATCACAGCTTTAAGGTAGGGCAAGGCCTTGCCATTATTGTGCAGGCTGGACTGAGCTGTGTGCACTGTACTGGCCATTGAGAGTTGCAGTGAAACAAAGCAATTGATATATCCAGTTGATTACATCCCGGGCGACGTACAACAGATACTTATAGGCAGTCGGGGCGGGGAAGGAACGGAAGAAAGTAAGAAAAAAAAAGGATTGCGCCCCGGAAGAATCGAACGCAGACGCATCATAATGCTAATGATGCAATCATTGCACCGAAGCGCACACATAACAGCTAGACTAGTGCTTTGTATATTTCCAGTAATATACGCGGCAGTGGAAACGGCACTGGCCGGCATTATTCTGCATCGGCTACCAGCGGATGCCAACGCGACCTCCACTGGATTCCAGTGGCAATCCGCACGGCGTTGGACCGCCACCGACACCCAACATCCTCCACTGCATCTCAGTGGACCTGTAAGTCAATGAACAACAAGTGCAATGTGCTCAATATCACTATTCCCCAATGGAACTTGTTGCATTCCACTGTCTCTTGCTCCAGCTGGCTGCCAATGTACTTGACTGAGTTCCTGTGGAATCCATCGGATCCTGTTGGAATATATTGGTCCCTGGTACAGGTCTTGAGCCAGACTTCATTGGGTTCCACCAGCCGCTGCAACATAATGTTTCTGAATAACTGAGATTTGGTTGGTTTTTAAGGAAGTGGGTACGTTTCAGTGTGCTATTATTTCCAGATCAGAGCTCTCATCCTCAATGAGACACATGAATAGATCAGACTGTGCAGCCCAAATTAAGTACTCAGGCCCTAAAATCCGGACACTGGTTTCCGTCCAGGAAAAATCACGATGGTCTGCCGCCAAGATATTTCACCATACATTTTTCGTGTGTTACGACTGTTGGAACATAGATTTATTGGTTGAGATAATCACAAAATTTGAAACTGTCAATCGCCTTGATTAATCCCTACTAGTACTGCTTCTACCCAGAATTCATCGGATAGGCCCAAATTCTTCTGGAAGACCTGCTTTTCAACCTTTTCAGCGTAAATTATCATCCCTTTTTAATGTCCGTCTTCCCTGCAGGTACTGGGACATTGCCGTGTGGCAACACAGCTTGCAAGGTCCCTGTCTGTCTGCCATGCAGTGCCGTGGCCAAGATATTGGCAGGGATGATATGACAGAAGAGATCAATAGATATGAAACAGGCACAACAACCTGTTGTGGAATACAGTGGAATACGGTGGAGGTTGGTGGATGAAGAGAGCACAAGATCCAATGATGGCCATTGGAGATTGCCGGAAGTCGGTATCTTATCTTGCCGAACTATGGGAACCATCATCCAACAATGTCCAACAGCGTACGCCAAGGTACAGCGGCGGCCATTGGTGGCCGCCAATGAACTTTCCACCGGCGGGTATATTACTCTATATTTCACCCATGCCCGGAGCTGTGAAGAGCGGCCCAGGACCGGCCGAAGAGATTTTCTAACGCATGTTGTGCAGAAGCGTACAGGAGGGCCAGAAAGGTGTAAGGAAGAAATTCCATCATACCCAGGCCGACGCGTCACGAGCAATATACCGTAGGAGCACGGTTTCACCGTGGAATTCGCAGAACTAATCAGAGTGCTTCATCAACCGCGCCTATGGATGTGCAGCCTGTGGAATTGCTATTTATAAACTGTCGAGATGTTGAAAACTTGGTTCTCCGAGACCATAAACGTGGGGCTCGAATGTTGATTGGATGAATGTGCCGTGCTATGGACGGGAATATGATACGAACATGATAAGTTGATGGGATGAGAACGGAATGTGGCCGGAAAGACCACCAGACATTACAGCCATTTGCGGAACATAGGGCCCGGGTCGGTTTTTTAACATTTTTTTGGCCGTTTCCGCCAGAACAGCGGTCAATCTCATGTCCCAATTGGTTAGCGAAGTTGGCGGAAACCCTGAAAAGTGATTCTAGCATCCAAACTGTACCTTGGGTCAAGAAGGAATTCATTCTAACGAGTATTATAAACTTTTAAATCTGTTATAGTTCAGGATTCATAGCTCCAATTGGCTTGATTGTGCCGTTCTTCATACGAACCGGGTCATCACCAAAACCACCTATTTCTTCCCAGAACCCCAATCACAGATATCCAAAAAAGTGGTAGAGAAGTTCATACATGATCACTCTTCCCAAGAAAAACAGATTGACTGTGGTTTGAGCCAACTACAATGAGGTTTGTCCGAATTTTGTCTGGTACTTTGCATCACTATTTCCGAGCCCAGGAAGACATGGAATGCGCGAGGGTTGTGTTGGAAATACACGAATAGTATGCCTGAAGTGTAATTGATCAAAAATACCAGGGTTCATTGGGCCTCAAGTTGGTGCATCCTCACATAAGACCAAAAGGCCGTCAAATACCATTAATGGAAGTGTACTGATGTGACGGATGCGTGAGTTTCACGAGATACGGCACACGGGAGATCAGGGAATCGACCAGAATGAGTGTTGTAAGTGGTGGATTAACCGGAGAATCGGTATCGACGTTACAGGGTTTATATACGAGATCATGGAGGCAGTGCTAATAATGATTACATCAAGCAGTCCGCGAAAGGAAACATAGGTTGAATGAGCGGATGGCGATCGTTCGCAATGGAGAATCTGTGGAAACAATTAATCAGTAAAGAATGTATGAGAATAAAGAGAACAGAAAATAAATGGATGGGGACGTCACGAGGTGACGATCACACTCGTTACAACTGACCAAAGACATAGATGGAAAGGTCTACCAATCTGGGATGGCTCGGTTGATGTTGGTCAAGGCAACTATTTCATTGGTTGGTAAACGAGAACTCACAGGTCAACAAACAGCTAGCTTTTTACTTGGGCGTAGGAACCATTATACATCAGAAGAATTTCAAGAGTATTGGTGGTCTTCTATGCTCCGGGACCTTGCACGGGAAGTTTTTGTGGTTGAGCTTAATCCAGATTATCTCCAGATTCCATTGCTGCAGAACAGGGTGACAAACATGAACATGAATCCCATGATTCAGAGGAAGTGCAAGGCATGATCATTCCAGACAATGAAGATGACGGGTTCATTTTTTTTACATCACAAAACTGACAAGGATGAGACGGATCAAGAGAAAAAATATTCCAAAATGTTCAATGACATGTTCTATAGACCGCCTGAGCTTGATTCAACATGCGTCTGGGATATCTTGAGGAATTATGTCAAGGAGAAGAAGCCAAAGTCCAAAACACAAAGAAACACTTACCTGAATTTCAAGCCAGGACATCCTGAGTACACTACACATTGCTTGAAGAAATTGGATACACGAGTAGTTCCTGTTCTATTGGGTTATCGTGTGCCTCGTAACGATTCAGAGAGTGACCAATTGAAGTATGCTGTGGTTGTTCGGATGCACTTGCTGACCTGAAAAATACCATGTCTCCAGAGCACACAGGAGTGGTACTCAACATGCAACTGTTGTATCAGACCCGTATGCCAAATTCGATTTTGCAGCGAAACGTACCAAGAGACTTGGAGAATTACGCAGAATGGCCAAGGATGCAGGTATCGAAGAAGATGACAGTGATGAAGGATACGATCCAGTTTGGGAAAACGCAATGCAGACCGCAACCAATCCCGATGATTCGGAAATAAGCCTTGAGAAAGATACCAGGTCTACTCGTGATGCAGACCAAATTGTTTTAGTCGCAAAAAAGGCTGGGTTTTATTCCGTGGAAAACGCACCAAGCTCCGAGAGATGTGAAAAATTTCAGGAGCGTTCGAGAATCGGAGATGATGATGATCTCTTCGAAGCTGCCATGGCAGCCAAGGACCTGTTGAAGGAGAAGGATTTGCTTATCAAACGCCGTCTGAAAGCTGCTGAAACCAATGGAGAACAGAGCTCTCACCATATTCGGACATCTGAAAGGATCCCCCTGGCTCTTTTTACGACACTTGCAGAAGAAGCGACGAGGATGCAAGAAAGATATGAAAGAGTTTCACAGAATTCAGGTTCAAATTCAAGCACACCTTGGCTGTCTTTAGGCCCACATCAACAGTTGTGCTTTACTCTAGTTGTTAAACACACGCTGAACGATGAGCAGACACGGGCATTTCTTCTCCTAGCTGACAAGATTTGGCGCGAATTAGAAAGCGGCCGCAAAGAGCCCCCAATATCACTGCTTTGTACAGGAAGGACAGGGAAGTCAGTTATATTCCAAGCCTGGAAAGAGTTCTATGATATCACCGGCCATCCAGAACGGCTGCGTTTAACTGCTCCAACGGGTGTTGTCGCCAGTGATATTGGTGGTTGTACCATTCATTCCGAAGCAAGCTTGCGCGTGTCTCCGGCTAAAATGAAATCAACTCCGAGTCTGCGGATTAATCTCGAGCAACGAATTTCCCCCCTTGAGACTCTGATTCTGGACGAGGTTTACTTCCTGAGTGCGCAGGACCTAGGACGACTTTCAGAATATTTATGCATGGGAAGAGGTGACAGATTACATATGTGGAGGATTGAATTGGGCCACGTGTGGTGATCCTTGTCAACTGCCGCCTCTGAAAGGGAGTTCTTTATTTGCCCACGAAGTGGTCCAGTGTCATGCAAGCGACAACCTGAATGTCCTAAATGAGAAAAACCGTCAGGAAGTCCAGGGCATACAGGTGTGGCACCAGGGTGAGCATGTTGTGGTATTGGAAGAAATAATGCGGCAGAAGGGAGATCTGTTATTGATCAAACGTTTAGGGAAAGGTACATGCACGGCCGAAGACAAGTCCGTCCTAGACAAATTTGTGTTATCGAATCTGGAGTGCAGCGAAGCCACAGCTGACAAGAATTGAGGCCGTTAGAGGGGCAATGGTCTCGAGCATCAAAATCTGGCCAAAAATGTTTTAAAAAAAACGACCCATGCCTTACGTACCGCAATTAGCTGTAATTGATAGACACTATACTCTTGAATTCGGGGATCATTACTCTCTTTATAAAATTACGCCTGTCCGAAGCCTTTACACTCCGCTTTAGGCTAATCAGCTCCAGATCTTTGGAAGATCAGCTTTTAACTTTGAGAGAGGCGCCCAATCAAGCGCTAAATTGCTGCATTCTTCCTCAAACGTATTTGTTAACACTTCACTTCTATATAAACCCGTAGGTACACCGATGTACTTCAGTTTGATCATTGTATTAGTTATCGCATCCAAGTTCTTTGAACGAAATACTGGTTCTTCTCTCCTATATCTCATCCTCCCGTCCTTATCTCGTGGTCCTCTCGGAACTCCTAGTCACCTCCGACTATTCATCCTTGCGGTCATTGCGAGTCGGGTAGACGCTCGCTGTCTGTAGTGATTAGCATACTGACCATTCTTTGGTTTTGAGCTTCCGATTTACCTCTCGGAACTCCGAGCCAACCTCCGAGCCCGTATATAACACATATGAGTGACATGGCTGACACATGATTGACATGCCTAGACACGCGGCGCGTCAGTGCGCGTCAGTGCCGCGTCAGGGTTGAGGTTTTTCAGAAAGTTGTAATGAGATCATAGAGCGCCCCATGGTGGATAGCTGAGTCACCGGAAACGTCAGGTAAGCAGCAACTTGCGCAACTTGTGCGGTCTCATCCCGTCAATAGCTCCCGTCGGTGGAAAACACTCCTAGACCCCATCCTGGGATCGGTGTGCTGAATGCGAGATTTACTCCCCATGTATCTATCGCTCACACTTTCGCGCTCGGTTCCTTCAATGGCCCGAAATATTATATGCTTCAATTGCGCGTCAAGTACATGCGTGCTATGTAAGGCAGGCAAATTGAAAGAAACTAGGGGTTGGAGGTGCTGGTCCATAGCACAGCCATCAAAGTTTCCTGCGTGAGTTGGAAATCCGCTCGGAGGTGTTGATATACAGAGTTGAAACCCGGATCCGAAAAAGACCTGGATGCGAAAAATATCGGTTTATGGACCAGGTTTTGACGGATTTGAGTCAATTATTCTTTGTATTACTTGTATGTGAATTATTAACAATCCTATATGCTCAAAAGGTCCCATTCAATTTGTCTGCGAGCACAAAAGATTGAATACATGCAAAAATCGTAAATTTGTGGCTGTGCCACAACTCGTGAGGGAGAGAATCTTTGTTATGGGTGTCTGCGAGATTGTCCAGACCTAAAATCGTGCACGGGTAGGCTTAAGTAGTCCCTCTATCACCTCGCAGTCACAGCTTGCCACGAAGTGCAATCAGCACGTGTATGCGACTTGATTTTTCGGATCGGGGTCCTCCACCAAAATGGGTCACAAAAACGGTGAGCTCATGCTCCACAACCACAGACCCTAAAAATCTGGAAATATTTGGGCATACACTAAGAGGTAATAGCAGTGCATTCACCAATTTTGAATTACAATTGTTTCCGTTGCCATTAACAAATGCGCCAGAACTTTATGTTTTTCGGATCTGGGTTTCAACTCTGTACTGTATAATTTCATTCAATTCGGCAGTCACGCGTCACACACCCCCTGTGCCGCGACGAATTTCGGTCTCGGTCACGGGTCACGGCGCCCAGTGCCGAATGTAAAATTCGTGACATCCGGGCCAAATCTCTCCTGGAGGTGCAAAAAGGCGGAATTTTTGTGGTCAGAAAAATCTGGAGAAATCAAATTTCGACAAGACAGGCCGTCGCTTCGCTCTGGCAACGAGGACGAAGAGAAAAATAACAAAACCAAATTTTGAACACAATACAGAAGTACAATCCGACCTAATTTACCTGACCGCCCGGTAAGACCGTCTGAAAAAAGACCGTGAGGACGAATTTGGAATCAAAGCCAAGGCACTCTACATCGGATGGAAAAGGAATTGAGCGATTGGCCCTTACATAAAATTCTATATCACTGTTGTTTACGCGGCAGAGCTGTCATTACCGTTGACAGAGTTCCAGTGTTGTTTGTTCCATTATTTTTCTGGATATGGACTACCAATTCAAGTGAATCAAAAGTTTAAAAAAGTTGGACAGATTCTGCAAGGATCATGGCATAGGCAGGCACCATACCAACCGCAATTAACCCCACCAGAATGGTGTAGCAGAGATTGCGAACAGAATCATGGCGGACCATGTAACATACACCGATCGAAGCCAAGTTCCCCCCGGCATCATTTTGGGATATACTGTGGAAGAGATATTGAAAGGATTACATTTATCCAGCCATGTCATAAACTTCTGGCTCTGTCACATGTTTCCTAAGGTATAGATGTTGTCCCTTCCAAAATATTTGGTCACTGGGATATGTTCTGGGCATGCTAGAATGCATTCAGCCCCAAAACACAAATTACCTAATACATAATATTTTCACAAATAGAACCCACTGCCATGGGCAAAAGGCCAAGTCAACAAAATTCTATTAATTGATCATACTCTACAGCTGTTTGTGGAACTGGGCGCGGCTCGTTGTTTTTTCTTTCCAATAAACTTTGCGTCGGATGGCTCTCCTGAGCTCAATTCTCAACCGTATTCCATTAGAATATGAGCATTATGCTGGCATTGAAAGTCCGGAGGGCATGACCTCCTCGGATTTTCTGATGGCTAATCAAATTGCTTGATTGGGAAAATATCCGTGTTTTGAGCAGGATGGCTGTAACATTAGCAATCATTGTTCAATTGGCTTGATTTTTTGATATGATGGTCATAGGTGTACCAGAGGGCACCAAATACCAGCATTTTCAATGGGACACATAAATCAGATGCAGTCTATATTACGACAACACCGAATTCTCTTTTCAAAGTCTTGAGCCAAATAAATCATATATAAAATGCCGGTATTTGGTATGAAAGCGACACAAAAAAGTGTTTCAAACATGCGTACTATGAGGTCTATGGCTATGGCGGTTCCATAGGACTACTATGAGGTCTATGTCACTATGGCTATGGCGGTTCCTTGGGACTTGACCTGTACTATGACTGTCTATGAGATTGGACCCCCCCCCCCTCCCACGTGTCTATCATAGACAGCTGTTTGCTTTCACCTCTATCACGACTTTCTTGGGCTATCTGGGTCTATCCAGCAATTTCAGATTTTCCTCATGCAACTGCATCATGCGTGGCAGATACCTGGAGATACAACTTCTGAAATGTATCACTTACGCGGCTTACCGTTAATTATAAGAGCTTGAACATTTCCGAACCCGGAGCCTGTGGAAGGGCGAACAATCCAGCAAGAACTGGGGAGTCCCGGATGAAAATGAAACGGTGGATCTTGTCACAGATCAGCTCATTCCATAAAATTAAGTCGCGCACTTTGGTTATTGCAGGGTGGGGCTTTCGGCCAGCCCAGGGGGCAATGTATTGCACTGTTTAATTGGAAGCCACGCGTTTCAAATGCCGGGGCTTTCAATCAGCCCGGCGCGCGATATATTGTGCTGTTTAGTTTGAAGTCACGCGTTTTAAATGCCGGAAGCCTCCTCCTTGAAGGTTCTGTCGCGAGAATACATGTTTCCATTTGCATTCACCGGGCAACCGCTGAGCTTGCCGTTGTTTTATATCACGATCTGAAGGACGAGACCACCAATATAAGATCGAGAAGTAGAAATAGGATCAAAATGTCAACACGTTGTGTTGTACCGGAGTTTGAGCCCAATTTTCATCGGCCATCTGTTGTGTCAATTGATTGTGGATTCTCCCAGAGGCCAAACGTGCCAAACACCGCTGAGTTTAAATCCTGTTTTGCTATTCTTCACCTTGATGTCGCTCACAAATGTCAGCTGTGAAGGAAATGTGAAGGAAACACCCTCCTACATAGTGGCATATCAAATTTGCGAAATAAGGGTATTTTCGCCTGAGTGACTTTCTGGGCGGTATTTCTTCCAGCTTTATGGCTTCAAAAATCGTGATTGACTTGTGTATTCTGCATAGAAGAGTAGAAAGGGTATACGAGGAAATTTGGGCATTTTTTGGGTCGTGAGAGCGGAAAATTACCCTTTTGGGAAGCCTGGGCTAGGTCCTGTCCGGACAAAAACAACGTGATCCCGAGGAAATCTGTCCGGACAAAAATATAGGATTTCCGGAATTGTCAGGGGTCCTCACACGGGCTTTCTGTGCCGAAATCCCAGACGACATAGTTACTTGATGTCATGACCCAGATGAAGCTTTCAGAGTTCCCAAAAGGTTTGAAGGCACAGACTTTGCGGGATTTGCGGGACCTGAAGCTCTTGAGGGCAGAGTGGGGTCGGGGAGGATAGTATGGCGGTCCAAATGCACATTTAATCCCACGCGCAATACATGTCCCAAAAACACATTTCCGCACACTATGTAGCCCAATGAGCCAAAATCCGCATAAAAATCAGACATGTACTTACATTGCGAGAAATCAGACCGTTCCGCAATCGCGCAAAGCCGGGGTCTCAAAAAATGCAGCGCAAAGTCGGCATGTTCCGAAACCCGCGCAAAGTTGGGGGAGTGAAAATTCCGCGCAAAGTCAGGAGATGGCGATTTAGCGCAAAGTCGAGTCCATCCCCAGATCATTCTGCAACCAAGAAAGATTCTGAATTCTCATTTCAATGACAAAGTAAATTTCAAAGCTTGGAACGCTACAGTCCTAGGAAGAAATAGGATGAGATTTCTGAAGGCAGTAAAGTGAAGATCATGCAAGACAGAGTTATGATTCTTGGTGGAAGTAATGTAGCAGTAACAGGTACTCAGAATCACAAGAAATCGAGTCGTGACTCATGATCATTTCGAGCTCCATGGATCGAAAGCGGCCTTTGGCACATCAAACCCACGCTTGGGACGCGCCGGTTCAACGAATTTGAGGGGATGGGAGGGGCCCGGAGTCGGACCGATTCCAGATTGAGCAGAGGGGTTCGACACGGGGGAAATAATCGAAACACTTGTTGTACTGCCCGAGTGGGTAAATTTTGGGTGATACTCCGGACGCGCAGTGTCCTGAGTGACTGAATACAGAGGTTGGTATAAAAATGATGGTACCTGTGCCCTTGCACTAACCTTCGCTTGTCTTGTGTCGCTTGGAGTCTTCTTCATCCGAGGCATCGGAAAGAAGAGTTACTGACCGTTTGCGGCGGCTTTCCAGAAGTTTTGAATACCCTGTTCAGATTCTGGATGAGTTGTGATGGTAATAAACCGACATTACATCGGTGATACTCACATTGTTCGTCATCCAAATTCTTCCAGTGTTCGGCCCCAACTTCCCACTCATTGTGACTTTCTTCCAAATTCACCCGCCCCTCCGAGTCGTTTGAGAAATCCGATTTGATTTCAGGCTCCGACTCGTAAGGGCCATGGTCCTGAGCAGGCATCCCGAATCCCGACGATAGAGAGCTGCGGCAGCTTGTTGACTGTTCATCATTGAGTTCAAACTTGATCTCGGCATCGGCGATCTCGGGCTAATTGACCAAGTTGAACATGATTGTTCATAAGATTGTCCGACCTCACCTTTGCAAAGCGAGCACTACGACGACGATGTTCCTCTGTAGATGTACCCGGTTCCTTCTTAACGATATCTTCGGCACCCGAATGCTCTCGCTCTTCAAGTTCCGACAATTCCGACTCTGGGGACTCTGAAGAAGAGGAGACCTCGGCTTTAGCCTTTCCCTTGGCTTGGCGACCAGAAGACTTGGATTTCGATTTTGTCTCAGTATCAGATGGACTTTCCGATGGAAGCCGTTCGCCCGCGCGGGCCTTTTCGATTGCTCCGTGCCAATCTTTGTAAACGGCCGAAGGTACGGCATGACATGTAGCTACAAACTGTTAAATTTAAGAACGGCAGACCAGCGTGTTCGAGCTTACCAACTCGAACGGCACATTCACGCCATCCACGAGCAGCCGAACCCTTCGCTTCCTCCATGTCATTGCTCGTGTACTGTACAATTTCGTTCAAATCGACAGGGGGTGTGACGCGTGACTCATTTTACCTATTCGACATTTCGGCAGCCGCCGATTTTTTGCGTGACACCTCAAAAATTTCGGCATTTGAACCAGAAATTTTGCCTTTTTTGCCTTTTTTATTTTTATTTTTAGGCAATTTGGGGCCTGTGTGACCACTTAGAAGTTCGACAGAGGCCCGAGTGACGCGTGACATCGACCAAAGTTCGTGATCGACAGGGGGGTGCGTGACGCGTGACTGCCGATTTGAACGAAATTGTACAGTACGTCTCACGCTTCATCGCAAAAACAGAAAAGCGATCCTTTTTGACGAGAACCCAATGGCACTTCTTCGAACCATAAACCAGTAGACCGTGTAAATAGGGCGTTCGGAGCGTCCGAACAGTACGATGGTCACGTGAGTGTGTCACGTCACGCGTCACGCGGCAAAAATTTCGAGTGCTTGTTTTATTTCGCTACGATGGTGGGGACGTCTGGAAGAATCCCGTGGATGTTGTGGAACCGTCCGGTTCGTGCGACGAAGCGAAAGAGGGGTGGGTAGAGTTTGGTGGAGCCGAGCAGCTTTGTGATAATGGTGGCATCTCTCTAGTCTCTCGCAGACAGACACTTCAATATTTTCTGATCTCGTTCCTCGATATATTGAAGTCTGTTATCAAGCAGTGGGGTCCGATCAGAGTAAAAGCTTGATACATAATCTGCACAGCCACATGGACACTTTTCGATGTTTTGTGCCTCCGGACTGAATATTAAAACTAGATTTTACGCCAATAGACTCATGGAAGTGCTCTGAACCTCCCTATGTGCTTAAATTTTTTGATATACTGCGGAACGGGGTGGTAGAAACCTCAAGTATCTCACGTGACTGCGCACTCTGTTGAAGTACTGAACCTTCAACAGTGCTTTAAAATGCTGAATAAATTTCAGAAGGCATGGAATGGTAAGAAGGTCCTTTTGAGTGGTTGAAACGGGCAAAAACCGCTCATAGTGGTCCGTGGTTGGAGGTGCAAAAGGCAATGTGGCTGTGCACATTATGTAACAAGTTCTTACCCCAATCGGGCCCCCGCGCTTAACAACAGACTAGCATCTCTCCCAGCTTCTCGTACCAGCTCGCGGCGAGCGTCGCGGTGTATCACCCAAAAGAGCTCAAAGCAGGTTAAAAAAATACAGTCGACACTGTGTCTATCCTCCCTGGTGCATTGTCTTATTCCGTGTCCTCAGTTCTTGTTTAATCACGGTTTGTTTGTGCCCAGTTTATTTGTTTGATCGGTGTTGGTGTCTATCAAAGAAAACTTTCTAAGTCCAAATTGCCACATGGTAGGAGCACCTGTTTATCTTTACCATTCAAGCTTTCTTAACAGCTTGATGGTGCAGGGTTTGGGGTAGCCATACTGGCATTTTTGGGGCCAACCACGTCGATGGTATGTCTTCACTGGGTCGTGGATGTGAGTCATGTGCCGCTTCACAGTGTCCCGCAGGGCACCAGAATTCCGAGGGAGCTCTGCACTAAGAAAAGCATCAATCTCCTGGGAAGACTTGGGGACATTCTGCACGGCAACAGCTATGTGCTCGTGAGGTAGTCCGCGTTTTTGGAACTCTGTCACCCGAATGGAATACAGAATCAGCCCGAAAATGGTTCGAATATCCTTCATGAGGGCTGAAAGATACTGCTGAAACACGCGCATGATCAGGTCTGGTCGGTCATTCGCAGATTGTCCTGCGTGCAATTGAGGGGTAATCTCGGGCCAGCGGGGGTTGATCGTGAAGGTAATGAACAACGTGACAGGACCGAGCGCTTTACGGAGTGCAAGACAATCAGAAATATTCGCGGCTGACCATGCTGGTGAATGAACGAAAGTGGACGGCAGTCGAACATCATCCAGCGGTTCTTCATCACCCGTGCCAATATACTCGGTTTCATCGGGGTCAGAATGCTGGTTGTGGCGTATGTAGGTCAGACGCGCCTCTTCAATAGCGCTCCAGGCATCAACCAAGTACTCTCCTATCAGATTTTAATGGTTAGTTATCTAAAGATAATTCAAACGCTCACCGGTGAGCCGAGAGAACACGGACATTTGTTCAGCATTCATGAAAAATCGGGTTCGATACCAGCGAGCCTGGCTGAATTTTTTCCCATCGGAGCGAAGATGATTCGGGGACCACCCCAGCGTGCCGTGAGGCAAGAGTAGCAGATAATGCAAAGGCTCTGTGAGTGGGGAGAGAAGATCGAGGAATACCGGTTCATCATTCCCCTTCCGTTTAATGACCAGTCGGCGTCGAGATGGGGGAGATGCGGGGGCGAGGGAAATGATAGCGGCAATCTCATCGCAGACACCGTCGGGGTGCTCAATATGGAGCGCGATATCATCTTCGTCATCTTAAAAATTGAGCTTTTCGAGCTCGGCGATAAAAGGATTGACCTGTTTCAAACCTGCGAGTGTGCCGCTAATCCATGAATTGGGGATATCGAACTCGGCGCCCTTTTGAAACATCGCCCACGGGTCGTGGATGAACCAGCGAATAGCATGCTGTCCTTCGTGAGCCGGGAGCATTCGATGATAGATACGTCCGCCCGCTAAAGTTACTGCGGACACGCCGTCGGGAAATTTCATGAAATCCCCGTCATAGACCCCAATTGCAGTGAGCGAAAAAATGTTATTTAATTTGCGGGAGAGGGTCGGAGTTTTTTGATCCCCAATGAAGTAGTCCCATTCCTCTGGGTACGGGGGAAGTGGCGGTTGCCAATGAACACCTTTCGGCCCGCAAACAAAACACTTGTTGTGTATGGTTTCGCCTGTCAATGCCTGTTCGTACTGATCGCTGCAGCTTTGAGAGAGTGAGGAAATTTTATTGTACCTGGATACCGCATATTTTACATTTTCTATTCCATCGCAGCCCCAGTGGTTGAGGAGATTGAGAGGTATTAAGAATGGCAATGCGATCCCACCACTTTGTGTTAGAGGAGTTGGATGCAAGCTGAGAGCGATGGTGATGAGCGGTGAGATCAATGTAGCGAATTTCGGCACGCTGAGCATCATCAAGAGCGAGACGATGCTGGGCTCGTCTCTCAGTATTCTCACGACGAATTTGGGCGGTTCTGTCCTCGGACAAAGTCGAACGCGACATCCTTCGAGCGCCGGTGTCTCGCCTGCGCCTATCCTCGCGATCAGAATCGTCTTCACGACTGCGGCATTGTCTCTGAGCTTCGCGTCGAAGGCGATACCGGTGTTCCCCATCCGTTTCCCCACGGTTCTGTTCTCACGACGAATCGACCATTCTCAAAGGCAGCAGACCAGATCGGCCGGATTGACAGGTACAAAGCCCAGAGTGTTCACCGTGAAACAGTAAACAGTGAAAGACCGGCAAGGAGACCGTCAAGCTGGAGCAGCAGCGGGCTAGCGCCGAGCGGCGAGATTAAGAAAAGCAACGTCACATTTGACGTGCATGAAGGTAAAATGCAAGTTGGCAGCGGCAGACAGAGGGCTAGACCTGAGACAGGCGCCTCTTGTCGCAGCGTGGAGCCAGAAGGGAATGAAAAAGGAAAGGGCTCGAGTTTGCCGCGGCCGATGTTAGATCGGAGATTGTGGAATTCGAAAAGGCTAGGAGCGGATAATTTTATAACTGAGGTGTCGGCATTAGGATCCGGAATGATAAATTAAAGGCGGAGTTTAAAAAGGCTTCAGACGGACAGAATGGATTAGACTCGTGAACCAATCGACATTAACGAAGGATCTCAGTGAGAGACGGGGACGTAAGCCTGAATTACTAAAATCACACAAACAAAGCCAACAATCAGACGAAGAGTGCACAACAGGGAGATCGTCGTTAACGGACCGGGCCCTCTTGGTACTGTTTTAGCGGGGTTTTGAATGGCCTGCCATTTCAGAGGTCCTGACTTTGAAAAAATCGACCTGGGAGCTTCTGAAATGCTCTGAAAAGTGTCAAAACTTCCTATACCAAAGTGGGGCAGAATTTGATTTAAAGTCAATTGAGCTCACATTGTTTTGGGATCTTACACCAAGTCGAGCTCGTTGCCGCGCACGGACCATTTGACGACGACAACGACATGAAATCTGCCATCAAAAAAACATGTGGGGCTCATTGGATAGAGAATTCAAAACCATCAATTATTCATACAGGAAGTTTGAGCACTTTTTTTCAAAGTTGGGGCATATTTTTCACAAGTACCGACCTCTGAAATGGCAGGGGAAGCAAAACCCCGCTTAAAGTGCGCCGAGAGGGCCCAGCCGGTATCCAGGACTGTCGTCCGAGCGTTAGCGAGTGATGGATTTGGCTCTATTTACCTGGATACCGGATGGGGACGAGCCTAAGAATGGATAATTTTATAAAGAGGGTGACGTGTATATATTATTGACGCATATAGGTGAAAAACGTCCCAGGACTGGCTCACAAACTGCTGCTTCACCGGTGTTGCGGGGATCCCGCCCAGCGGCGGCATCGCCTTGAACGTTAGTCGGGGTTCTCGGCCTTCGGACAAAGTCGGATCGAGAACCCGAGTATGATTGCCGAATCAAAATATCTTGGTTGGCGTGCTTTATCCAAAGCAAAGGATGACTATGCACGTTAATACAACTGATGGCATTTACCTACAGGGGTCATCTGCAGAGGACATGTATGCCCCACGTCCGCAGACGTCTGCAGACCTCGACGTCAACACATTATGCTGATCCCCTGCCGACTTCTGTTCAATGCAGGAAGGCAGCCATTTCTCCTCTCGACACCTATGGGGGCCGCCGGGGACTTGGCCAAGGGTTCAATCTGGTCGTTATCGCGCCCACCAGTCAAAACACACCGCATTTGCTGCGTGGCTAGCCGAATTGGGGCATAACTCCGAATTAAACAGATTGCGCCAGCTCGAGGTTGACAAAAGTATTATAAAGCCCTTGGAGAAGTAATGTACTTTATGAGTAGGTGAGTTATGATTCTCATATGGAGGACAACGTCCCCATAATCCATACATCTAAATAGGCGATATAAGTTCGGGCCTGGCGCAATTTGACTCACGAAATCCGGAAATACCAAAAAGCTACAGGGTTATTGATGCGTTTCAAAGGCTTGTCCGAGAGATCACCAAGGATATCGAGGTTCGTGGTACGAAAGATACTTACTTGCTTTACCACTGACTCTGATTTTTCAGCAGGATGCACGGCTCCAATCATTTCCATAATTCATCCCTAGACCATCCTAGAATTGGTAATATATGCATTTCTTTAGATATGGATGGGATGGAGGGGAAGGGAAGATATGGGTTCAAAAAATTTCCCACACACTCTGGAGTTGAACTTAGAATTTGTCGTGCTATCCCCGAATCTTGGAGAAATTTTATACCACATTTCTTCTGCTACTCCCGTGCTCAAGTGTGTATGAGAATCTCTAGGATGTTTTGGGGACGAACTCTGCATGCATACGACATTCTAGGACGTCCACTAAGCTGCCAAGTGGCTTATTTCTCTCGAGAAAAATGCCGTGGCCTCCCATTGCCTATCGGGCTTCATTGCGGCCTTTTGGAACCCTTGTTCCCGGGCGCGCTCACGGACGTAGTGGTGGTGGAGTTCAATATGTTTCCCACGCTTGTGCCCTTTGGTGGATTGCGCGATGGCAATTGCAGCAGTACTGTAGAATTTCATTCAATTCGGCGGTCACGCGTCACGCACCCCCTGTGCCGCGATGAATTTTGGTCTCGGTCACGGGTCACGGCGCCCAGTGCCGAATGTAAAATGCGTGACACTGGGCCAAATCTCCGTTGGAGGTGCAAAAAAGGCAGAATTTTCGTAATTTTTCGTCGCGAATGCCGAATTTTTGGAGGTGTCACGCCAAAATTCGTTGGTTGCCGAAGTGCCGAATCGGTATTTTGGGTCACGGGTCACAACCCGTGCCGAATTGAATGAAATTCAACAGTATTGTCACAACCACGCGCAGTGAACATGTACTCCGACTCAGCAGTTGAAAGTGCCACCACATGTTCACGGTGAGCTCCCCAAGCAACCAAACCACCAGCCATAGTGTAAAGCTCCCCTGAGGTTGAACGCATTGTCTGTGAAGCCACCATAGTCAGCATCAACATATCCAACAGGTTTCAAGCTAGCACCACGATGGAATGTGATTTTATATTCCATCGTGTTGCGAACATAGCCCAACACATGGACCATTTCTTCCAGTGAGCAGGGCCAGGGTTGGATGCAAAGCTGCTGAGGATGTTGACTGCAAAACCAAGATCTGGACATGTCGCAATCATAAGGAACATCAAGCCACCAAGAACAGATCGGTAAGGTTTGTTGGCCATAAACTGCCGATCCTGGAGAGAAAGCGGGTTTTCAGATTTTGTTAGACTGACTCCAGGAGATAAAGTGGTTCACTTGAGCAGACAGTTTTCCATTCCATAGCGTTTGAGCAAGCGTTCACAATAAGCAGGTTGCGAGATGGAAATGGATCCGGAGGCTGAACCATGTTCAACTTTGATCCCGATGACATGAGTCACACTGCCCAAATCCTTCATGTCATATCGCTCCCCTAGTTCCTGTTTGGCCGCCTTAGCTTCCCCATCTGATGCAGAAATCTCTGTGACATCGTCCATGTAGGTGCTGGTACTGGACAATTTCATTCAAATCGACAGGGGAGTGTGACGCGTGACCCATTTTACCTATTCGACATTTCGGCAGCCGCCGGATTTTTGCGTGACACCTCGAAAATTTCGGCATTTGAACCGAAAATTTTGCTTTTTTTGCCTTTTTTTTTTTTTTTTTTAGGCAATTTGGGGCCTGCATGACCACTTGGAGGTTCGACAGAGGCCCGAGTGACGCGTGACATCGACCAAAGTTCGTGATCGACAGGGGGGTGCGTGATGCGTGACTGCCGATTTGAACGAAATTGTCCAGTAATTGAGGTAGGCTGACCATCCTCCCTGAGACGGACTCGCACAGATTCATCTGCACGTGAACGGCGATAACCCAAGTCAGCATATGTCCCATCCAATTCCTCCCACCAGTTGCTGGCACCCTGCATTGTTCCATATAGGCTAAAGTCCAGCTGGCAAATAAGATATTCACTCCCCTCAACCAGTTTCCTTGGCAAGGAAATTTGTCATAGTAACAATCAAGACCTGCGTTGCACATTGAGTATCAAAATGCTTTATTATAGTGAAAATTCACCCATCCCGAGAGGAAGTAGACTCAAATCAGAGTCTTGAATCCGAGGAAGATTGTCCTCTCAAATTGCGCCCTGAAAGTCCCGTTAATCTGCTGGGATCCATCGCCAATATCATACAATCACCTTTCTATTTCGGACGCACGTTTGGCTATGATTGCACACCAAGATCCCGTCGGTGATTGGGAGAGGGGTGCGATGGGAGGGCAAGACTTCTGGGGACGTGCGGATGAGCTCTTAGACAAGAAAAGAAAACGGGAGATCGATGGTTGGTCAACTCGCCACTTCTAACCTGCAGCAGGGGAATCTGGATTCAGTGATGGGGCACGAGATGCATGTTCTCAGCCTGCTGGGATGCTGAGCTCTGAAGGTCGAGAAGGTCCTCCAAGTGTACAGAATCTGTAAGTTGAATTATGGTGCAGGTCGGTTTCCGGACCGGTGCTTACGAATTCCAAGTCCATGCATTTTCCAAGGCAACAGGGTCACACATTTGAAAATACCAAGGATTGCAGTGATCGCAATAGGGTCACGCGCTTGAAAATGTCAAGGATTACAGTGAGGTGGACCCCACCGAACGCGATTGAGCCCGGTGAGTAATGTTCGGTTTGAACATATATTTATGACTGACCCGAATCAGGAACAGTAAAGGTTCTATCGAAGGCTAAACGTTTTACTGAAAGTTGGAAGACTACTCTTGGTTCATATTGGAAGGAAACCTTTGCGGATCCTGTGACAGCTAGCCCAAACTGGAACAATTGCAAGCACGCCGTTGCTCGTTCCAAAGAGCCGTGCTTACCCAGTTCCTGGGTATTTTTTGAAAAGACCAAGGGCGATCATGATACCCGAAGGATCCATTTTGAACCAGGGAGCTCTCCTTCTCATTGAGCTCTTTCTAGTTTCTGATGTGAACGATGATCGGTTTAAGATGCCGCTCTTATTGAACACCGGCGAAACTGTTCTTGTCAAGCAAGAGGTATGTTTGTGCAACCGGACATATCCAAGAATATCGGCCGGTTTTTGTCTTCGCCCTGGGTTTCTGAGCAGGACTGTGTTCTCCCCTTAAAGCATGAGGGATTAAACTGTTTCCACCCCAAACACGGCATGTATTCGGCATCATTTGAGTGCACAATGTGGCAATGTTTGTGCAACCGGATTTTCATTGATCCAATGCAGAGATGTGAATTGAGAGTGGTGTTTGATGGTCTAGATTGAAAGTGTGAATAGGGTTCAATCCAATGCAAAATTGTGAATTGTGAGCAGTGTTTGATGGCCCGGCCCAAGTCAGTGAGGGCGCGTCAAAAACGCGTTAATCAAGTTGGAACAAGAGAGGGAAAAAGAGAGAGAGTTCATGAGAGTTATTGGATCACATACCAGTGATTTTTTTCACTGCAAACGTGTCGTAGCTCTCTACCATCGTTGATTGTTTTTGAATCCCAAGTTGGCTGTTGACAGTTTACTGATTTCCCAGGCCCTAGTCTTACCGGAGGAAAACCCTCCAATGGACTAAGGCCAACCAATCATCTACTCTATGTATCAAGATAAAAAGTAATCATATTGACGACGAACTCAAGGACTCAAAGGCTACAATGACGAGAATGGAAAGCACAACAAGCCTGAAAATTTTAATAACTTCCTAGGGACGGAGGGGAGAGAAAATCGAGGATAGCCAGGTAAGTGGTTTCTCGGAATGACTCCGTGAGCCAAGAGCCCACAGATAGTGAGGCGCGTTAGAAAGAGTGGTAATAGCGCGACCGAGACAGCCCGCATATCCTCGTGGTCGAAATCGAAATCAATTTCGAGGTCGCGCACATATGAGGCAATGTGTGTGGGATGGCCGAGGGACCTGGCCAAAGTCTGTGCGTTTGAATTATGCACACTGAGTGAGTGAAAAAGAAGCCGCTGGCTGGAGAACAGGAATTTGCGAGATGCCAATGAGCACGATCTCAGACTGGCCTTCCATCTGCCTCCCCTGGGACACCGATGTTGGAAATGATTGTGTCTATCAGCTCTGGCGCCAATCTGAGGATGGACATTGCGATAAAGAAGGGGGCAAGGGCGAATACCAGATGCTGTGGCAAGAGGCAAGAAGAGTGCCAAAGATCGTTGTGGCTCCTTTGCCGAGCACCGCCCCACAATCAATTATGAACCCCGTGCCTCATAATGTATTTCGGTTGCGTGGTGTCGCGATGTCGCGGCTTGCTGTTTCCGGCCTAAAAATCCGTGCGCGATCGAGCTGGAGGGGTGAAATCGAGAAGGGACGGTCGAAGGGGTGATCTCGTTTACGTGGGCAAGCTTACGAGGTCACTGGGCGGACTCCGGAGGTGACACAATGCCACCATGGCATGCCGTCTCATTTATTGAGCCATCTTTTGACTCGGCCGATGGAGCGAGGAGGAGGAGGAGCAGCCGACGACGACGACGACAAATTCTGTCTGCGGAGCGTAAGAGTTACAATCGGAGAGGCGGGGGCCAACACGACGCTGGTAGCGAGCGTTTCGTCTTGTAAAGACTCGTCAGGTGGCTATGTCCCCCAAATATACCACACGCTGTTGATTGACGCCTTGGGCGTCTAACAACTAAAGCCGTCATGTGAGTCGCGGAGATCTTTCACTCAACGCGCTTTCCTCAACATTGACGCGTCATTTTCTCAAGTACTCTGAGCTGCAAGGAGGCGTTACGCTGCCGCCGATTTGCGTTGCTATGGCGAATACAAGAGGATCGGTTCCCTCCCGGATTACGAACAAGCGAGCCTATTGCCCATTGCTGGTGCGTAAAAAGGCTCGCGTGCACGATGCCGGTTGTCTGTCAGCAGAGGCTCTGTCAGAGCAGACATGCTGATGTACCCCGAAGGGCCGACAACCCAAGGTAAGAACCAATGTAAATAACGGACCAACTAATATAGAACTCATGTTTTTTTCGAAATCCGTGGATATGCGCCGCCGCAAGCGCGACCCGAAGGGAGCGCGGGGCGCATATCGAGGATTGAGAAAAAAGAGGACTAAACGTTGGCCGCAAGCTGACTGTGGTATTCTTCGAGCGTGTTACGATTGGTTGTATTCAATCGGTCACCCAATGCGACTGGTTTTTTGTACGATGCCATGAATCTAAGCTCAGGGTACCCGGCCCCAAACTCATTCCAGGCATCGGCCAAGTCGTGCCAGACAGGACTCAAAATAATGTCGTCCCAGACTGGGTTATGGGTGAGCTTGAGGACGTGAACTTCTTGGCAGTCGACTGTTTTCACAGCCGGCTTGAGCGCTGAAGGGCGCTCTGCCGCATAATTAACTTCCTCAAAAACATCTCGAAGCCAGCGCCCCGGATATCCGCGCTTGGTTTGCCTGCGCACTGCCTACGTACATGACTTACCCGGAGCAGACTCTTCGTCGTCACCGTCCAGACACGATGAGGGTTGGTCTGTGGCCCAAGGCTTTTCGAGGGGATCATTATTTCTGCGAAGAAGCAAGGCAGAAAGTTTTCCTCAGACCCAATGGGTTTCTTTTGCCTTGGCGCCGGAAGCCGGCCGATTTTTGGGTCACGCGTATTGATTTGTGGATGAGTTTGTGGATTGGCCGTTCGGAAGGCTTGGGGCGTGAGTCCTGCGGGGGATCCGGAGCCGACCTGGAAGAATGTTCAGTTGTCACTCACAGTCTCATGTCTCATAGGATAGCATGTGAGTGTTTCGGGTCTTTCCCGCTGCTTTTTCTGCATCGTAGCTCATTCGCACTTGTGACCTGCCTAGTTCACTTGCACTTGCCTATTATCACTTCAACCCCCTGCAACACGAGTCCAAGGCCATATCTCACACTGCCTGTAGTGTACAGTGTCTGAATGTAACTCATGTTACCGGTGTGGCTGTCTCGTAAGCGTCCCCGCTGATTTCCATCTAGGACGTTTCCATCGGAACCACGGCCTCTTGTGAGAGCTTAGATGGTCTGCATCGTCCTTACCTCTGCTGCGAGAGATGGTGAATGTAACCGGTGTTGCCCAGGTTATGCCAATCCAGTGTCCATCTTTCGCAGATGTCTTCAAGCTTGGCAAACTCACGGCAACGCAGAGTGCACATTGTTGGCGTCTTGTGTTTGCGTTCAGTCAGATTAAACTGTAAGTACTATATACTTACCCCCCTGGAAAATATTTACCACATTCACAACAAGACCCTCGTCAATACCCGGGCGTCCGCCCTGATTTCCGCGATTAAGGTCCTTCACCCGCTCTTCTGTGATATCAGGTGTGTAGTTTTTGTTTTCTTGTGCTTCATGGCGCTATTTCTCAAGCATACACCGGAAGCTCGGCCACTCTCGTCAACCTTGTCTCCGATTCCGAATAGGTATGCACATTGAAATTTTCGTCTTTTATAGTTTAGTGCTATCTGCGTCGTGTCGTTCTAGTACATATACTATCTACCTAGCTGCTGTCCTGTAGTCTACATTTTAATACAAAACCACTATGGCATGCACACTATATTATAAGGAAATGGCAAAGATTTTGGACCATATTTCACCCCAAGACCAGGAAAGGCACGTCGAAAGTGGCCTAAGTTGGGCTGAAGTTAGTGGTAATTTATTTGGGGGGGTTGCTAGCAACCTAATGGAGGAAACCGAACATATTCGACCGAATTACCCCGAAGCTCAGTCCAATCCAGCCTTTTTACCATTGGATGCTTTTCCTGATGTTTGATTCAGTCCCTCCTCGTACTCGCGACGTCTTTGACGACGACCCCGACACTGGCGCTGCGGGCTCATCGCCTCGTACCGGCGTGCATTTCACTGATCTCTATGACGACGACGATAGGGAAGAGTTCCGAGAACCATCCCCTTCGACGGCTTCTCGCTCTCGGAGCCCCTGCACCGCCGCCGACAGCGAGGATCGCCTCGAGCCGGGCCGCATGCATCGCCGTTACCTGTCCCGCGCAAAAAACGTAGCGACAGATCTGGGAGGGGCCAGTGACGTCTGGACTTTTTTCGATCCAAAGGAATCACAGGGCACACAGAAGCGGGAGTGCTTATTTTGCAGGTGCGTATTGTGGTCATTTTTCAAAAAACTTCGTTTATTATCCTAACTGTCCATAGGCAGCAACATGCAACAGATGCTCACATTGGGACGACCATGTTCGCCAAGTCGACCAGCACCGGTGTCCTGCGCAAGCACCTTTACAAATAGAGGATATAGGACAGCCGACACAGCGACACATCTTTCAAATCCGACACACGCCAAAAGCTGTCAGAATGGCCGACACAACTTTGAGGATATCCGACACACTCAGAAGGAGCGACACGAATCTGAGAATATCCAACACATGGATATGTACGTCATTCACAAAATCCGACACATTGCAATGGGATCTGTCCCAACACCAGTGTCGTGACCTATCCGTGACTCGTGACCCGTCACTCACTTCCTCGGAGTTCCTCCCACCATGTCGGCTGTCGTGTTTTGTCTGCGATGAATGAGCTCGAGAGGTTGTTGGCGCGGCTTCCGGGCGACATTTTGGATACCTTTCGCAATGAGGCACGTCCTGGACACTTGCCTCGCTTGCCGGGCCACGTTTCATTATCAGTCATTCACGTCGAATTTCAGGGCGCGTAACCAGGAACTGTTTATCGACACCCGTTGGATTGATTTGGACGACCTCAAATCATGGCTGCACGCGAAACAACTATCCTTCTATCTTGTGGAGGACCAGAGCGCCGGAAGTCTGATGTGGGTAGCGTGCAGCTTTCAGAAATTGTTTATTATTGATCGTGGCACCTCAGGTCCTCCAGCGAGCCGCCATTCCTCGACCAATCTGCTTCGAGTTGGGTCAACTTCCGAAACGAATTATCGCATCGTACAGACCGCAATGTCAAGCGTCATACAAGTGCTGTCGAAAAGACCAAGCGTGCGCGAGCCGGGAACGCCAAGATTCAAGAACTGAGATCTCAACTTGCGATCCTTGTTGCGGAGCAAAAGGTGATTTTTTTTTTGTATTCCTCGCCACCTTTCTGATGATTTTCAGACTAGTTCATCCGGCGTGGTTCGTGTGAGACAGAAGAGCAAATCCAGCGGGTTGAGTACGTCCTGTTCATGTCTGCCTTCATTTCCTTTCCAACCTTCTGTCATCCAAGGCGCCACTCTGAAGGGCAAAGGTCCTGTTAGAGAATCGGCGAAGAGTAAGGGTAAGCAACGGCAGAGAACTGAGGAAGAGATCGACCCCGATGATGATGATATTGATACAAACGTGTTCGAGGGTATGAACAAGTTTCTCGAATCTCTCCATGACCACTTATTCCGACTTGCCGGGCCAGATCCAACACTCAGCATCAAGTCAAACCCGCCCCAATTCAGCGAACCCCAGGATTTAAATTCAGGCGTCACCGTCGAATCGGGCGCAATGGTCTGGTGCGTACACTGTCTGGTTGCTGCGCATCCAAGTTTGTTTGATGTTCATTGTCTTTTGGCAGACGGTGATTCCGCCCCTGCGGGACTCGTTCAAGTCGGGACGAGTTTAAATGCTACTCTTCCCTCTTCACTTGCTCTAGCATCTGTCCGCGTCCCACTATCTCCCCGCAGATCCTCACGGAAGCGCGCAGCCTCCACTGTTCATTCAGACGCCCCTCCAAGCAAGATTATTTCGGCTGAATCGTCAGGCGTCCCTGTTATTACTGCGGATTCAGGGGGAAGGTAAGCAGCCTGAATTCCGATGCCAGTCAAGTGCTTAACTTTCATCCAGAACACGGCGTAAACCCAAGCCGTGGGGTGTCGTCCATGACAATCAAACATATCCCAGCTTCGACTTCCTTGCCCAATTCCCTGACGAATATCGCTCCTTGTATGGTGATGCAGAACCCGCCTAGATCTATGCTCTTTCGCACCCATACCTGATATAATACTTTAATTTCTTACATACATATAGCCGCATGCTTGCATTTAGTCTTATTCTACGCACATACTTTATTTCTCTAGTTGAACCTAATCAACCTATGATTCCGGTTCCGACGGAAATTTCCATTACATGCTACGGAGCAGCGAACGGAAGTGAAGAAATGATCAGGGGGAGAAGTATTGTATGTGAAAATGTGCGTCTTAGTTCTCACATGTGCGCACTGAAGTCAAGTGGCGGGATCTAATACACTACGTATGAACATCAAATGCGACGTCCGAGTCGTTACTCAACTGCAAGTTTCCGTGAGTATAGGCATGCGGGCGGGTCCGCAAAACTATATTGCAAATTTGAGTGCATAGCGTACGGGAAGAATTGCACCAATAACCATCCATATATCTGCTTGGCAACTTGCTGGAGAGTGGATGATAGCCTCTAGGTCATGTCTATTCAAATTCGTCGAGGTTTGTGACTTGAATGACCGAAATAATTTCTAATCATAGGTACATTGACCATTGAACATACCACACAGTCACGGAAAGTGACCATCGAACCGCTGCTTGAGCCTTGCCATCGTGTCCTCTCTCTTGATGTGGTCCTGGAAGCCGATGCATTTCTGCTGCCTCCACCTGGCGACACGGGCCCCCGGACGATCCATCACGGCGTAGAAGTTCATACCGAAGATACCAATGCCGGAGTTGTATCGTGCACCGAGATCAATGTGCTCCTGCATGCCGAAGCTAAAGTCGCCGGTCTCGGAGAAGTTGCCGTGATGGAGCTCGTACTCCTTGACCTTGAGACGACGCTCGAGAATCTCCTCTGAGGTTGGCTAAAATTCCGGCAACTCTTGCAGAGTTTACGTATGGGACTCGTGTCGTAGCATGACAGAGAGTTTCTCTCCAGGAATATGTGGAATCAAAACAGCTGATCCTGGACTTGCGGACAGACATTAACATTCACGGAGACAGAAAATTGGAATGGCAGTTGCAAGATCGCCGACTCTGGAGCCGCGATCTCGAATACAGAGCTTTGGTCTTACGGGTTTCTTCTTGTCATCTTGAATAAGAGGGGAGATACTGCGCAGACGGAATGCGACAGCCATTTATTCTGTTTCGGAATTCTACTCCAAATCATGGTGTGTATTAATACCACCATAGACTCGGAGTTGCGCTCAACACTTGAATGCGGAACGGGCACAAAATACAACCATACAGTCCCACTTGTTGGATGACACAATTACGGATGCAAGAGAACACCAGATGCTCCGAGGGGCCCCAAATCACACTACCATTTCCCTTACATTTATCAATACCTGGCCTATGGCCTAGTCGCATCAACACTGCACCCCAAAAGGCATCTCTCTCAGGCCTTCATATAAATGATCCGCTTTGGCAACGTCGTTCAACATCACAACAACATCGCTCATCTTGTGGCAGACGCAGGATTGATATGCCTGGAGCGAGTCTTTAGTGTCACACACATGATGCCTTACATTCCCGGTGCTGTGGTCTGTTTGTAGTCCGGCGTGTCGGAGCTTCTGTAGGACCTCGTCACGCAGTGTCGGATAACCTGAAATATCGACTGGTGTGTCGCTTCTTCTGAGGTGTGTCGGATTTTAAAGGTGTGTGTCGGATTCAAAACGTGTGTCGCTGTGTCGGGTTTCAGGGAGCCTCTTACGAATATCACATTGACGCGTGGGTTGAGGGATGCGACCAGTTGAAGATCCCCATCAAAGCGAAGGAGGCGGCCAGATTTGTCGACACATATCGCATGCGTAAGCATCAGAAAACAGGCAATACATCAAACTCGGAGCCGGGGAAGAAGAGAACACCTTTTTCGCAGGAGGCGTTCGTCGACGCCATTGTTGAATTCATTGTCGGCGCCGATCAGGTAGGTTTTCTTTGCTTGCTTTCTGCACATCAGTGTAAAATCTATTTACAGTCCATCAACGTCGTCGAGAATGAACAACTTCGCACCATCTTCTTGATGTTACGGGCCGAACTCAAGGACTCCGACATTCCACATCGAACGAAAATTCGAAAACGAGTCATTGAGATATGGGACGAGCATCTCAATACTCTGCAGGAGGAGATGGCAGTATGTGCTTTCTGCTCTCTTCGTGCGGGCGTAGCTAAATAACTATAGGGTGCAATCGGCATGATCTCAACCACTATGGATCTATGGAGCGACAAACAGAAGACACCGTTCATGGCGGTCACTGGTCACTGGCTCCAGGCGACGTTGATTGATACGCCGGCTGGCCCTCAGTATACGTTGACACTTCGCACCGATTTAATCGGGTTTTTACGCGTACCTGGGCATCACGACGGCGAGCATTTAGCAACGGCCTTTCTGTACATAATTGATCGTATTGGAATTGCGTCCAAGGTATGCCCACTAGCTCATTGTAATGTCTCTTTGCCCACATTCATTCCAGCTGGGTTGGATTACTCTCGACAACGCCAGCAACGACGACACATTCATGACTTATTTAGAGATAGAGCTCGACCGGCGGAAAATACCGTTTCGGAAATTGAAGTGGCGCATTCGGTGGGTTTTATTTCGCCTCTGAGTCCACGATCTGATCCATGTCCTAGATGTTTCCCTCACATCGTCAATCTAGCGTGCAAAGCCGTGTTGGGGGCAATCACCGATATGGATTTTGCCGCATCGGGAGCGGCTGACTTCGTCCCCGGTCCAACGATTATAGATGCAATTGCTCGTGATCCTGTGGCAACAGTCCGAACAAATGTTCGCGTGGCAAGTGCTTGCGTAGTTTCTCACGGATAAAGCTGATCTGTGAATTTTATAGATTCGTGCATCCTCTTTACGGCGTCAATATTTCTCTGATGTACTCAAAGCACTGCAGCAGAAGGACCTTCAGCTGCTGTGGGACGTCGATACAAGGTGGTCATCAACACTCATTATGATGGACCGCGCCATCCTTCTTCGTGAGGTAATTGTTATCATCTTTTTACAAGTTTTACTCCTAATTTGTTCAAGCTATCGACAAGTTCCTGTCCGACCCCCAGTTCCGAGACCTCAAGAAATACAAACTCGGTGACAAAGAATGGGAGGCTCTCAAAGCGTTCAAACGGAGATTGTCAGTAAGTTGTCCTCTCGATTACAGAATATTCAGTTACTAAGAGCCTGAACGTAGGTACCTCACGCCTTTCAACAGAGGCTTTCCGCCGAAAAGACACCAACCCTTGGGGATGCGCTTCCCGCGTTCGAGGCAATGATCACGGCTTGGGAAAAGCAGCAAATCATGTATCCGGAGACTGCCCACGAAATTCACTGAACTAGGTTGGACGAATCGACCAGTCACAGAAGGGTGACATTGGTCACAATTTGAGCGATTCTCTTCAGTTCACGCGCGCTGGTATGATTTTGGACCGCTGGGTGGAATAGAAACCATTGATGGGGATAAAAAATCATTCTGGGTAGTAATTTGAGTTATTGAACCATTGCACCAGCCGTACGTACTACTTTTCACATAACCACGCGAAAAGCCTAAGGCTTTTTCAAGAGTTCTTCAATCTCTTCACTTTTGCGGAGTAAGTCATTTAAAAACCATCTGTCAACAATATGACCGTGCCGGAATTTTTACCATGCTTTTAATCCTTGAGTAAATGCTCAAGATCACAGACATTCAGGTGTATTTTTGCATATTTGATGAACATAAAAAATTCGGCACGGTCATTTCACTCTTTGACATATTTTTAATAAAACTGTTGATTCAGAATTTCGATGAAGAGTGACGGAGAAAAGCCTTAGCATTTTGAAAACCGGAACCAACAGCCTCTGCCAACCAAACACGGCCAAAGCTGCCATTGTTTGATTGGCTGATGCTGGTCCCCACTGTATAAGACCGTCTATCCAGCAATTCTGTTTTTCCTTTCAAGGAGGGTTCTCAGGATTGCATTAGGATGGCTGAGACACAATATCGAGGCATTTGAACAGGTGCAATGCGAACACGCTCACAATTACAATCGCACGCCATATAATAAATTATATTGTCATTGCGTGCTGTGTATAAGACCGTCTATCCAGGAATGCTGTTTTTCCTTTCAAAGATGATTCTCAGGATTGCATTAGGATGACTAAGACACAATATCGAGGCACTTGAACAAGTGCATAGCAAACGTGGTCACACACCATATAATAAATTATACTGTCATTGCATGCTATGTATAAGACCGTCTATCCAAGAATGCTGTTTTTCCTTTCAAAGAGGGTTCTCAGGATTGCATTAGGATGGCTGAGACACAATATCGAGGCACTTGAACAAGTGCATGGCAAACGTGGTCACAATTACAATCGCATGCCATATAATAAATTATATTGTCATTGCGTGCTGTGTATAAGACCGTCTATCCAGGAATGCTGTTTTTCCTTTCAACGAAGGTTCTCAGGATTGCATGAGGATGGCTGAGACACAATATCGAGGCATTTGAACACGTGCATGGCAAACGCGCTCACAATTGTAATCGCATATATATTCAGACTGAGTGCTATGTATCAGACTGTCTATCCAAGAATGCTGTTTTTCCTTTCAAAGAGGGTTCTCAGGATTGCATTAGGATGGCTCAGACACAATATCGAGGCATTTGAACAAGTGCAACGCAAACACGCTCACAATTACAATTGCATGCCATATAATAAATTATATTGTCATTGTGTGCTGTGTATAAGACCGTCATTCTTGCAGCCTTAATTTGAACATCATTTCCGTGGTATACGAGAGCTCGCCCGAAGTATTCTGCCCTCCTACTTGTCTTTGAGCCTCCATTGATACGTTTTGCTTCATAGAGGGTAGCTCTCTGTGGTGCCATAAGTTCCCATTCGATTGCCGGCACTTGTGAATGTGGTTCTAGCGTAACACCTCTGGAAAAAATGTATCAAAAGTCCTTTAGTCGGCTTATAGGTTGGTGGTTGTTGGTATTCCTTGTTAAACTGGAGCAATCAGCAGTCGAGTACAATTTACTCATCAGACCTCACAATTACTCTCTCAAAGAGTCCGCAAAATCATAAAACGAAGGTAGACAAACAAACCTTCGCTGAATCTCTCAGTATGTTGAGTGGATCATGTGAAAGTGATTTTGATACCACTGCGGTCGCCCCACCTCCCTTTTTCGCCCGACCCGGGGTCGGCTAATAGAGTGTTTGCGCTGCAGCCATTCGAGCCACCAGATGGCTGGCGATTTTGCTCCAGCCAGCCATTTGGATCCAGCTCATGATATGCGTATTTGGAAGCCTCTGGCCCGTAACGGCAGGTGAACTGGGGCTGAACGTTTGAACCTCATATATGATACCTGCTTGCTTTTGACCCCGGTGAGTGCCTAGCCATTCGTTTAACGGTACGTGCACTGTCCCGTCTATTGTGCCGAATTTTTGATGATGTTCCGGGTTCACGAGGGATATTGGACGAATATTTGCCAAAAATGCTTCTGAATATTGAATGTTTTGGTCAAGATCTCTGCATGATACAGTTGTGGACAAACAAAGTCTGCAAATAGCCTGTAGCCATCACCTGATTTGATTTGGACTTGTTTTTTATAGCTTTGGACTCAGATTGACCCAAAGAGTCTAAAAAATGCCTTTTCAATGGTCCACATTTTCAAACGCGTGACTTGACATACGGCAAACCATTTCAATTCCAGGGCTATTTTCTAAGTCGCGCGTCTCAGGAACGAACAGGCCTGATCACTGCAAACATTTACAGCTATTCAGATCACGCTCGGAGGCACTATTGCGCTTTCCAAAGCACAATTAGTTCTTTACATTTTGAATCGCGTGATCCTACTGCCTTTGCAACGGTCCACATTTTGAACCACGTGACTTGACATCCTGCAGACCATTTCAATTCCAACGAAGCGCCAGAGGCCTTTTGGCTCAGCGATTTGGGGGAAGAAGGGTCAGATCAGCTCTATAGTCGGTGTTCACATATCTCAAATAGGAAATTGAGTACTGATACACTTGACCGTGCAGAGCATGTGTTGATCATCACCTCAATATTCGGGTCAAACTCGCTGGCACGGCGTATAAGTACCTTTGAACGAAATCAAGAATTGATCCAACTCAGCTTTACTTGTGCAAAGCCTTTGCCCAGCATCCTCCCATGTCAAAATTCTTTCATAGAGTACATTATGTGCTTTGACCCCATCTTCTAAATTAATTTCAGGCGCGCAGACGCGTCAGTGCTTAAAGACGAGGTGATTTGGTATGACTGAGTGCCTGATCAGGTCATCAATCTCTTTCCTTCTCGTCGGTTGCGCATTAAACCGGCCATTATTGGCCTGAACTATTTTCCTTATGAGGGTCCGTCCTCTTGGGTACAATCTTCCCTACAAAGTCGGCCAACCCACCTGACATTAACGCCGCCTACACGCCTATCCCAGCTGTCACCGGAATTTGGACGGACCTGTTGCCGATCGGAATCCAATGATTTTCCGCTTGGAATCATAACGTTCAATCATTAGGTGCCGCAAGCTGTACGAACTAGTGGAATCCATCAATCTTGTGCTCGTATTTCTACAGTCCAGCCACAGTGTTCAATGGCCACTACACATGACCATAACTTGAACATATCACGGATAAAATATATTACGGTATTAGGAATCCCGGCACTAGCAAAGTAACAATATACAGTTGCGTTTGCATGGGCAAAGACATCAGGATAGAGGGAATATGAAAGATGAGAAGGTAAATACCTACCCGAAATATAAGTCGATGACTAGGAGTCAAATTATACTTGGGCTCAAAAGCTGTGCGGAATGATCGCGCAAGAAGATTAGCACATTTTGCCAGTGAAAATGAAAATAATATCGCGCACTGCTCAAGGTTTAGTTACGCGTTACATTAGTCCCCGTCGTTGGCTGGAGTGCGACTAGCGCCATTTGTATGAATTACAAGCGGCTGCTCGGCCGCTTCGCGGCCTCGCACCCCTTTCCGAAATTCAATCTTGAGGTTGAAACTTTGAAATGAAATAAATAAAAAAAGACAAACACAAACCGTGCACTCTGAGCAGCAGAATATAGGTTGGCCAAGGCGAATTTTAACGTGGCTGACGCGGCGCAGACGCGGCCAAACCGTGGTTGCGGCATGAGGGGCGAAGTCAGAGATGGACAAAAGGGGGAAGCTCGGAAAGAAGCTGTTGGCGGAGTTTGAAAAGGCTTCAGACGGACAGGCTTAATTTTATAAAGAGAGTGAAATATAATCAGCCCAGCACGCATACATCCGGGATTAAATACCTCGGATCCGGGTGTGAAGGAGGCAGATCGATGGCCTGAAGTGAGGCAGCAAAAGGCAACGGTTGAAGTAAAAGCAAAACAAACTTACAAATCACGTCCAGCCCAGTACATCCCCCGAGTACACCCCCCGGAGCTTCCAGGGACGCAATAGCGATGGAATCAAACTGCTATGCCCGTGACGCCCACTCCTCCCGGCACACTTTCAGTATAAACAACATCTGCGCAACAAACCAGTCAGTAAGTGGGGATGTATTGAGAATAAATATGAACTCAGCACAAAGGCTTTGAAGTTTCACGGTTTACTCGAAAAGGTAATCTTTGGGTTTATCGCTGTTGAATTCGGTTTTTTGGGTGCTTTCGGAAATTAGCTTTCGCATTCTCCTCTGATGAGTACGTGCTTGCAGCATCACAGGCAAGCCATTGTCATGGAACAAGGACTGCTTGTTTTTCCTCCTGCCATGTGCATGCAGTGCCGATTGGATCCTGACTCAGTGACTGAAATAGAAAGTGCTGCACCGAAATTAAGGCAACATGGAGGCCTTTACGTTCCTCCTTGAATTCTATTTCAGTTTCATTGCAACCCTGGTCAATACTTAGTCTCGAATTGTTCCCCTGAGGCTGGACTCACTATGAGCCGTGGGGCACTGCGAATACCCCGTCCATTGCGTCTGGTGCGTCCAATGGACACCGAGGTAGCCTGCGAAACATCCCAGTGCCCGTACCTGCCTCCCCTTGCCCACGGCTCTATCGGCACCACCGTCTTTCTCGTCCCGATGTCCAGCCCGTGACCTCCCCCTATTCCTATACTGTACTATTTCAATCAATTCGTGTTCGATTCGGAATTTTTGATACAATTAAAATCCGAAAGAAATCCGACAAATCAAGAAAAAATTATTGACGCAATAAAAAACAAGTGGGTGTGACGCGTGACAACGAATTGAATGAAATAGTACAGTACTCCCCCCGCGAAGATTCCAGTCCGAAAGTGACGGTAGGGACGAAATAGTGCCGATTCCCGCCTTCAATTATTCTTTCCGTTCACGGGCGCGCAGGAAGTTCGTGGTTTGCACGACACTGCACGATGCTTCACATTATGATACTGGCAGACACCACCATTCCAACCGTTCGCGACGAGCGTTGCATAATTGGTGGAAATTAGTTCGCGATTACGATGAGTTCGCGATGCTACCGATGCTGTACAGTGGCGGCAAAAAGAAATGGCCGCGGTGGTGTGGGCTGACTTAAGTTAATTCGCGCTCTTGCATTTCCAAAATGTGTGATATTTTCAAACGCGTGATATTCCCAAACGTGTGACCTTTGCCAGCATTGGCATGAATGACGAGTCTCGGCCTGTTTCCCTTTAAAAGCACATTTTTTGGCCCTGTCCTCCTCCAACTGATAGCCAGGCGAATTCTGAGCACCAAGAACATTAAAATCTGTTGAGGCTTGAGTGCACTATGAGTGAGACAAGGTCTGACATTTCCAAACGCGTGATATTTTGAAAGGCGTGATATTCCCATACGCGTGACCCTGGTCGGTGGTATTACAAGAGGTCTTCGTCCCCTAACCTTTCATGGCATAGATAAGCGAGAGTCAAGGGAAAAATCGGTGCCCATTCCAGTTCTGAACAAGAAATGGGACACGGCCGAGGCTGCCGTACAAACTACATACGTCCCAATTTTTAGCGTCAGTTTCGTTTGACCTTACTGTAGCAATTTGTATGGGTGAACGTGACGCATAACGCCCCGCTTTGTTTCAATTTTTTTTACATAAATACCGCCTTGTTCATTCTGGCCACCCGACTGGTCCGATCACAATAGCTTCCTCACCCCAGTTCTAATCATACCGCGGGGCACACGACGGCGGTGTCCAGGCATCCCTAATGCCGAATCAGGCGTTGCAAAATGTGAATGGATTTAGAATGCCGAGTCACGCATTTCAAAATGCTCCCCCTTGTTTATTAGCTAGGGAAAGCAGGTTTGAGGCTGGCGGCTATGAATTTGGCTCACTCGCAGTGCTTCGCTGAATGCGACTGAGCAGGTCTCCCTCTCCCCCTTCCTTTCTGCACCACCCACCGATTCCGCGACATTGGGGGCTCGTCCGCTTGAAACCCAGCCCTCGCTCGTGGACATGGACAGTTTTTTAGATCAGTAATTTGATTCAATGATTCATGGTGCAAAAATAGATCGTCGCGCGAGCCAGAGGTCAGAGGTGAATAAAGGGAGGTAAACCGTGCGTGGTCTGTTCGCGTATCGCTTCTTTGTTGATGGTTTGATCCAAGTTGATCACTGATCATGAACTGTATATAATACAACGCGAAAAATAACGGACATTAATAGACAAATACTCCTCAGTCACCGTACACCCCCAATTTGGTCGGAGGTGATTGGCAGGTCGGACTTCCGATGTCCGAGGATTTCCGACAAAATCTTGCTCGGACATCGCTGGGATGGTTTGGAGATCTGCTGTCCGCGATGGTTCTGAAATCCAATCATCTTCCCTGCAAAACTTGAAATTGATCATTCAATGGATGTTGTCACCCATTGTTATGAAAATACACCTTGCAGAGACTATTTCACCTTTTTTTCCATTTGTGGAAGCGACAAGGAAGCGATGTGGTCCGTGCGGGGCACGTGAAGTCGATCAACCTAGCCAAACACGTCATAACTATACCCGCTCTTTCCTTCCGCCTTCCATCTCTCCTGACTCTGAGCCCACGTTCTTAGTCTACGTGCAACTTCTCTGGTGAAGTCTGTGGTCCTGGCTCCCCAATTCCCCCCCTCGAGCTCTCTTCAATGCACCAAGGCTCGCGGCGCGCCGTCTTCATGTGGCCTCCAGATTCTGCCTCACTCATTCCCCCACCGCTGTCAAGTTTTGCTACAAGTTCAAGAAACTCTGTTTTCAAGTCATGGAACTTCATTCAAGACAATACTCACTTCAAGAACTGCAGCAAGTTACCTTACAGCAAGCTATCTCAAGTGACGCAAAATCTGACTTGAAATCTCCCCGAGTTGTGTTGGCTGGCCAGCCAAGTTGCAAAGTCATCAAAGCCTGAAGCTACATCTCCCACTCCATATTCCCCTCATCTCACTCTATTCAAATACCTTTCCACTAATTATGTAGTACGCGTTGGGTACTTAGTTTTTGCTGTATCACTCCAAATATAATTGTTTTGAAAATCATTTTTATATTCCGATTTCATTACGATTTATGAAAACCTCGGCTCAAGCAGGTCCGGAAGAGCTGTGGTCGGGAGCTCTGAGAGACATACGATCCCAGAACTACTGTACGAAGTTGTAGGGACGCAACGCCCCGAGGACCGTGACATGGCCGTTGCCTATTTTTTGAGCAACGGGCATAAGCGTGAGCGTGACTGTTGCCCGAAGAGGCAACCAAGTGGCAACCAGTGGCCCTGGGCCACCGCCGCCATTGTGCCGCTCAGAACAGTAATTGTACAACAATGAATAACATTGTGACTGTTGTAGTTTAGGACCTCACGTCCAGTCATCCCCGCTACACAGCTTCCATCATGCGGTCCAGTTATCCTTCCACACAGCCTCTAGCGGGTCCGGGGGCTCGGCAGCGCAGAGTCAATGAGTCATGCGTACATATATATATATAGGGCATTCCTGTAGTCCGTCTCCTCAGTTTGAAGAGAACGGTCTACAGATTTGGGCCTATAATCCTCAGGGGGAACTGTGGGCAAAGGCGGCATTCCACCTGAAGAATCGGACCCGGAAAACGAGAATGCGGGCTGCGGGGATGACTACGGACCAAACGGAGCTGTCTCTGACGACGAGTAGACACAGCGGAGCTCATTTCACTTTTTTTAGATTTTTTACAATTTTTTCCAATGTCACGATTTTCTTGAGCAACGAACTTCATCGTGACCGTGACCCACCTGTAAAGAGGCAACGCAACGGAGCGGCCGTGACCGTGACCGTTGCTTCCCTACAACTTCGTACAGTATTGTGGGATTCTACGTTTTGATATCCCCAGGACATTTTCCCGGATCTCCTCGCGTACAAGTCCCGATATGGCAGGTCGGACGTCCGTGGGAGCTCCGAACAAATTGGGGGTGTAGGGTAGAGACTCGTTGCATTAAATACCTAATAGACAAATACTACAGTCTATGGTAAGCAAACAAAAAGAAGAAAACAATATAACAACGTACCTCCTCAGTCACCGTAGGGTAGAGACTAGGATCAGGACTTGGCATATAGAGAAGCTGACCGTGGATATCCGAACGCTTCAAGCAATCCAAAATACGTGCTATCTCCGTCCCCGTGGCCGTAACCAGCCTGCGCTGGTTACCTCGCCTCGCTCCTGAGTTCGAGCATTAATCGGCCAGATGCCAAGCAGTCGGTAGCAGCGCATCATACAGCCGTTTTCAAAAAGAACAAGTCCCGACAGATGCGAGGTCACGTAAATTTGACACATCCGGAAAAAGCGGTTGAAACACCACTCCGATTATTCCGGCCGTCGGACAGATTCCACAAATTTTTTGAGGTCTGTAATTCGACGAGGAGGATCGAACCAAGTCCCTCGCAAAGTTTTAGAAAGATTAATCCAGAAAAACTCCCATGAGAGGTCACGTAATCTGATGCATCTGGAAAATTCGGTTGAACCAGCGCTCGGAGTATTCCGGCCATCGGACAGATTCCACAATTTTTGAGAAGTGTTAAATTCAACAGGAAGGATCAAACCAAGTCCCTCGAAAAGTTTTAGAAAAATTAACCCAGAAAAACTCGGAGGCGAAGTCGGATAATCTAACGCATCGGGAAAAATCGGTTGATACAGTGTTCGGAGTATTCCGGCCGTCGGACAGATTCCACAATTCTTTTGAGGTGTTGAATTTAATGGGGAGGATCGAACCAAGGCCCTCGCAAAATTTTTAAAAAATTAACCCAGAAAAACTCGGATGCGAAGTCGCGTAATCTGACGCATCGGGAAATTTCGGTTGAAACAACGTTCGGAGTATTCCAGCCGTCGGACAGATTCCACAATTCTTTTGAGGTGTTGAATTTAACGAGGGGAATCGAACCAAGGCCCCCGCAAAGTTTTAAAAAATTAACCTTGAACAACTCGGATGCGAGATGACATCGGGAAAAGTCGGTTGAAACACCGCTCGGAGTATTCCTAAATTCTCACCCTGAACGGAAAATTACAGAGGTCTTCCTAAGGCCTTAATAACCCTTACTGAAACACATGAAATGATGTGAGTCACGGGGTTCAAAATGGCATTGTGAGGCGCAGGGTTCAGAATGTATACATTTTTTGCCCTTGCCAGCGGGGCGTCTCTCCAAACATTAAATATGGCAAATACTCCCCTTATCCCCGCTGATCCCGGCTGAAATACATTGTAATGTACCGGATGGTCAGTTCCATAGTGAGGCACGGGGTTCAAAATTTCATTGTGAGGCACGGGGTTTACAGCTAATTGCAGTACCGAAGGCGCGGATCGAAAAATTGCCGATTTGGGCATTTTTTGATTCTTGCGACCGATTTGCCCATATCTCGATGAGTTCTGCACGGATTCAGCTGAAACCTATCTAGATAATTCGTACTAATTCATATGCAATTAATGACAGAGAGAAATCCTTCAAAATATTATATTCCGTGCTGATTTACACTTGAGGCCATTGGAGCGACGAATCCCAACTAGCAAGCCCAGATCTTGTCTGAAGGAGCTGAATTTTGCTAGGATGGACTTTGATACTTGACCTGGGTCATGGTGGCAAAGTACCTTCAATTTGATAATCATGGGTTGAGAACGAAATGAGAGCGAAATAAAGTTGGACATAAGCTAGGCAGGTTCTGGGCGATCAAAGTCGTTGCAACCTGCCAAGTTGTGACTTCTGTTTGGATTCTGGGGGATAAAAGTCGCGATCTGGCCAGTTGCAACCTCATTTGGGTTCTGGGGGATCAAGGTTGTTGCAACCTGCCAAGTTGCAAACTCTGTTTGGGTTCTGGGGGATCAAGGTCATTGCAACCTGCCAAGTTGCGACTTCTGTTTGAGTTATGGGGGATAAAAGTCGCAACCTGGCCAGTTGCGACCTCTGTTTGGGTTCTGGGGGATAAAAGTCGCAACCTGACCAGTTGCAACCTCTGTTTGGGTTTTGGAGGATAAAAGTTGCAACCGCCAGTTGCGACTTCTGTTGGGTTCTGGGGGATAAAAGTCATTGCAACCTGACAACTTGTGACCTCTGTTTGGGTTCTGGGGATAAAAGTCGCAACCTGGCAAGTTGCGACTTCTGTTTGGGTTCTGGGGGATCAGATCTAGCCAGTCGGCGATGCTTGCCCCTGCTGATTGATCTCTGTTCTAGACCAAGAGACGCGAAGGCGACCTTTCAAGGGTATTGTCAATTTCATTGGCAAACCCTGATTCTCATAATTTTTGCCTCCCCCATCACCTTCGCTCTGACCTTACTCATCTATCCATCTTCTCTAGCTCCTCCCGGAAGTCTGCTTTGTCAGGTTGGAAGCTCAGAGAAGTCTACGGGAAACTCGAGGATCAACATAAGACCGATGGATGGCTTCCACTTCCGGCCACCACCATCAAATTCCGCGCAGGGTGTTCGCTCCCCCTAATAGGACGGGTACGGTGCACCTACGGCCCCCCAACGATGTCATTTCGGGCTCGGAATCCTCTGAGGAGGATCCTCCTCTCGTCCTCCTTGTTCCTGCTGAGTCTGATTTCTATTTATTACTGCTCCACTTAGTATATATAAATACCTAGATCCTTTGCCAATAAACTACGCTTTTCTCCCCGATAAGTCCTCGCGCTCTAAGTTTGCATTCAACATGCCCTACGCCTACGCCTACGCTCTTCGACCTCCGTCTCCGTCACCGCGTCCGTCTCCGCCTACATTTCGCTCCTGTCACCTCTGCACATTGCACTTCCGTCCCGTTCTAGTGTCACTCGAATCTCGGAGTCATGTGCAAAACTGTGCTCCATTTGTTGAGGCATCACTGCACTTTTTTTTCAGAGCTCTTAGCGATCTGCGAAGGCCCTGTATAACTGTACAACATACGGTGTCGAGCTGGCATCAAAGCGGCGTGATGAAGGTTGGATCCGCAGTATAAGACCAACCTGAGATGATTCATTTGGATAAGATTGACGGATAGTGGGCTTTGCCGCAAAGCGCGCTACCACGAGTTATTCAATGATGAGGCGCCGAGCCAAACAGTGCAAGCACTGCCCTTACTTTGGATGTGTTTACAGACAACGCCTTGCTTTCTACCCCGTCATGGATTCAACTGATCTGGATTCCCTTTCCCCTCGTCTGCAGAAATGGGCTAGGTCATGCTCTGAGTCCTCTGCGCCGTCACCGGTGCGGGATGCGGAATTCTACTACGAATCGGGAGACTGCACCATCCGCGTGGGAGGTGCTTTGTTCAAAGTGCGCATCTCGACTTCCTGGGAGGAAATAACCTGATCTGTGATCAGATCCACCGATTCATCCTCATCCGGGACTCCCCAGTCTTTGCTGGATTATTCGCCCTTCCACAGGCTCCCGATTCGATTGTCGAGGGATCATGCGACGATCTGCCTATTTACCTTGGTGGAGACGATGAAGGATCCTTCTGTTTCTTGGATGGTGTCTTCTGGCCCCATGTCACACATGATTTATTAATTTAAATCGGTTTTGTCAACATAGCGGGGACAAGACTGGATCTAGGCCTCAAGCGCAAGGGATGAACCGCTCACTTCAGAGGCTCGCTCAAAATTAGAATGGTACAGAGTAACAGAAAGAAGTTTGTTCAGTAGGTCATCCCATCTAACTGTGTCCGGTGTAACAGTGGTCCGCTGGACTTTTCGCCCCCGAAGACCTGCGAGCTGCAACGAGCTTGGTTTTGAGGATGGCCTCGGCGTCATCACAGTCGGCGTCGCCTCCGCCATTGCCCGTAAAGCCCTCGAAGGCACGCATCCACGTATAGATATCGACGGAGCGGCCCCACAGGCCCTTGATCAATGCCGCCGTGCGCGACCCATGAAATACCAGAGTAGATGCCTTCGGAATGTCTCAGGAATGCCGGGGAAGGAATTTAAGCCGCACCCTCTTATACACATGGCCTGGGTCAGTCTTGTGCTGCTCCGAAGCGCTTATCCCCCTCCGTACTCCGCTCGAGTTTCACAGAGGCGGTCCCACCTCCAAAAGGTAAAATTCAAGCATCAACCCCCCACTCCTCACCATCTATCTCTCCGTTCGAATGTAACCCCAACTCGAGCACGACGCCGGCGCCTTCCGGCCCCGCAAATCCGCACACGCTCGGTCGTCACACAGCCCTCTGGTCTACCCACATTACCAACTACAGGATTCCATCTCCCGCGCTTCTTCCAATCCTCCGCCGTGCGCGATCGCTCCAGCTTTCTGTCAACTGTCCGCCCTCTGCATCCCACCCAACAAATACCTGCAACTCCACCTCATCTGCGTGCGGACGGCGCCGTGCGACACGTCAAGGACAAACACCGCGAGCGTCCGCGAAATCGAGCGCGACGCCCCTAGCACCGAGGAGCTTCTTACTCAAAACTCTGAAACCTCCTTGTCCTCGCCGTACGGCACCGCGCCGGCTTCGAGCCAATCCGCAACTTGCCCTCTCTCGCGAGTCTGCCCACTGCCGCTGTATTGGTCAAGTGTCGCTGGGCGCTTCCTTCCCTGTCTTGTGTACCCGCCTCAGAGTTCTGCTCTGCGCACGGGCATGGTGGAGAGGAGAACACAGCGCGCCGATAAGCTCCGCCTCTACAGGGAGCGCCACTACCTGACCCCAAAGCTAATATTTTCCCCCCAGCTCAACAATAATGGGCTGACGGCGGACACAATATTATTCTACCTACTACACTATGTGTAAGCGGCCTAGACTCAGCTATGTCTAGGAAGGATTTAAATGCAGTGAATGGCGGTAATGTTCGCAGTGATCAAGGCTATCCATTTCTGGGCCGTGCGGCTTAGAAAATGGCTCTGGGGCTTCATTGGAATTAAAATGGCTTACCGGATGTCAAGTCACGCGTTTCAAAATGTGGACGATGAAAAAGGCAATAGGATCACGCGGTTCAAAATGTAAACCTGCCTCTCACTTAGTCACCGCTACTTTTGTACAAGGGATTGATCTTAGCCGACCGGAGTACAATGGGCAAGATAATATTATTCAGTTTCAAGAGGTGGATCAGCTGGACCCTGTGTAGTAGGTGGAATAATATTGTGTCTGCCATCAGCCCATTAGTGTCGAGCTGGGGGGAAATATTAGCTTTGGGGCCAGCCGAGTGTAGTGCAATGGGCGGGATAATCTTATTCATTTTACAGGGGAGGATCGGCCAGGCCTACCATGGGGTCAGTGGACCAGAGTGCAATGGGCAGGATAATATTATTCAGTTTCAAGAGGTGGATTGTCCGGGCCCATTGTAGTAGATGCACTAATATTGTGTCCGCCATTGGCCCATTATTGTTGAGCTTGCAGGAAAATATTCGCTTTGGGGTTGGCCGAGTATAGTGCAATGGGCGGGATAATATTGTTCAGTTTCAAGAGGTGGATGCCGGGCCCATCGCAGTAGGTGCAATAATTTTGTGTCCACGGTCAGCCCACCCTTGTTGAGGTCGGGGGACAATGTCAGCTTTGGGGTCGGCCAACCAGAGTGCAATGGGCAGGATAATATTATTCAGTTTCAAGAGGTGGATCGGCCGGGCCCACTGTAGTAGGTGCAATAATATTGTGTCCACAGTCGGCCCATTATTGTTGTGCTGGGAGGAAAATATTAGCTTTGGGGTCAGCCGAGCATAGTGCCATGAGTGGGATAATATTGTTCAGTTTCAAGAGGTGGATCAGCCAGGCCCTTTGTAGTAGGTGCAATAATATTGTGTCTGCGGTCGGCCCATTATTGTTGTGCTAGGAAGACAATATTAGCTTTGGAGTCGGCCGAGCATGGTGCAATGGTGTGCCCTATGCTAGCCAGCACGGTGCACAATATTCACCCCATGATCAGCTGGATCCACTAACCTGCAATGCAACTACTGAAAGTCGTAAGGGTTGGATGTGCAAGAGCGGGAAGCCGTGTCTCCAGCGCATCACTCTTGCTTCACTCGAGCTCCACTCCCCTTTCTCACACTTTTCGCATCTTGCACGTGGTAGGCGAGGTGCCGATGAGGCTCCTTCACCTATCAGTACCTCTCCCTCAACTCAGGTAATGTTTCATTGGAATAATTCCTTGGCACACCTAATATTCGAATTTTCCCATGCACCTTTGCACAATTGCCAAAAGCCGCATGCGGCCTGTGCTGCTTTTGCACAACCTATCTAATAATGCCTCCGAGCAGAATTTTGAATTGTCCAGAATGACCGGGGCTGTGCATTTCCAAAAGAACCGGCCCGGAAGATGGTTCTGGGACTGCGCTGAAATTGAAATCAATCCGTAGGGCAACGAGTTCAGCTTCGGCGCCGGCTCACCCCGCCGTCAATTAATATATATACTGTGAATTGCGGAGGAAGTGAATTTCACTCCAATTTTCACGTATTTATTGAGTGAATTTCGCGGGTGAACTGGGTGAATTTCACGGTAAGAACGTGAAGTTCACTGTAAAATATGGTCAAAACTTTCACTAACTATATGTCCGCTTTCACTTGTTGTTTCACTCCATTTTTCACCGAGTTTTGGGGTGATTTTCACGGTCTTCCTGGTGAAGGCACAACAAAAATAATCAATGTTAGCGTAGTCATCTACTTATACTGCCATTGACTTTCAATCCTGAACACCGTCGACAATTCTCACTCTTACGAGATTTTTTTGGTCTCTCTTTTTATAAAATAACGGGTGCCTGCCTGAAGCCTTTTACGCTCCTTTTATGGGCCTTTTAGCCCGAAACTGTGGGTGTCTCGCACGCCACCGGAACTGCACGGGACCGAAACTCTGGATGCTCTCACGGCAAGCGCTAATGTTCCCTTGCCGCCTTCGGCTTCACTGCCACGCGCTAAACTCTTACCGCATTTCGTCCATTATCTGCTCTCAGATAAACTTGAACTCCCAGATCTACTATCACGGCAGGTGCTAATTTTCCTGTGGATGCTCACACGGTAACTTGTGTTTTCCAAAACGACACCGATGCCCGTAGGAAAGTAGGAGTTTCTCTTTCAATGGTTTTCAATTGTTGTCCGCATCTAACTGTCGAGAAGCTTGGTAAGGATCTAGACCTGTCATTTCACATGGCCAATTTGAATTATAGACAAACACCCGTTATTTTATAAAGAGAGAGAATCTACGATGACCCGAATACCAGATGCGGACAACATCATGATTAGTGATTCTTCATAGGGTGCTACAAATATTGTCTCATCCACTTTCGAACCTTGTCTGCAAAGCAAGATAGAAGAAAATATATGTGCAGCTTGTCCCATGAACTTCCCGCGCCGTATTTGGATACCGAACGCTTCCGCGCAGCTCTTGACCGCAAATGCAACCTTCCCCGCCGCACATCCTGCATACGTCAGATCGCGCGCAAGTTCTCGCGAAGTGACACTCTCTCACGGCTCCAGACTCCAAGACCGTGATTTCCCTCATCCATTCCGAGGAGGCGTCTTCAGCGCGCCGACGGCTCCACCGCCTTGGTTTCCCGCTCCGGTCAGAACATTTAAATCAAAGTCGGACGCCAACGGAGCTCCGGCCGCTGCCGCGGCGTCTTCGTCAAAAAACGCTAACCCCATATGCCACAAATGCGGAGGCAAAGGCCATTTCGCCTGTGCCTACACATCTCAACAGGATTCCGAGCCCGACAACGACCATGTCGATGCTACTAACCCCAATCAAAGCTCGAGAAATTAGGTCTCCATACCAAGTCACATTTTTGACAGCAGCTGGGCGCGTCGTCCGATTTGTCTCGGGAATTGCCATTGCTATTGATTCGGACCGGGTGGAATATGTGCTCAGAGCCGCCTCCCTTTATAATGAAGAGCAAGCAGACCAGTCAGATCTGACCGCAAAACAAGTGGCAGATATGTGGAAGCCTTGAACCTCTTCGATCCCAGGTATGCGCCTCCGAGGCGGTACCGGTGCACTGGAATGCTATTGCGTCCACTGTACAAGGTGCGTGCACATTTGGTTCAATCAACTCACCTTCCTAAGTTACGCTTGTAGGCTGCCCCTCGGACAAATTCTTACTGCCACTCTAAATCAGCATTCTGGTGTCCATGTACGTCCTTCTGTCATCCGTCTGCCTACAATGCTGGCTGCGCCATTTGCGCTGGCGCCTGAGTTTGTTCCTTTCTTTTTGTTTTACTTTACAAGTATGTATGTCCGCAATAAAAGTCATTCATGTCCACTTCTTGAACCTCGTACGTGTCGAAGTGCAAGCCCCAGAGAGAGAAAAAACGCTCGCATATATAAGTATTAATAGCGCGGTGAAACAAGTGATTGATGCGCGGATACGTTGTTGATGTCTGTGAAGCGAGGTCTCTACCCGGCTCTACCGATCTCTACCGCACTATCGGCCTACGTATCTACTGCTCTACCGCTCTTCGTAGAAGGTGGGGTGCCTTTCTGCCTATCAATCTCTATCGCTCTACATAGATCTCCTGAGGCACTGGGCATTTTCCAGATGTCGGCCGTCCTGCATCATCCAATGCACCATCGGGGAAATTTCACGGGCGACAGAGATGTTGAAATGTCCATTGCCAACAGAGACGCGATGCCCTGGATCGACAACGGCATCTGAACAAATATGATGGTAGCCAGGGTTTGTTTAGCAGTGTTGGCCCTAAGGGCTAAGGCCTTAACAGCTCTAAGGCTTAGAGGTGCCTTAGAGTAAGCCTTAGAAGTTTTTGGGGGATTTTGGGTACCCTTAGAGGCCTTAGAGCAGTGCGTGGGCCGAAAATCCATGCGCTAATGACAGCTTGAATTGAAGCTACCGATCATCGATCAAATCACTGCGGAGACTGCCGAGCTTGTGGATTTTGCACTGACAATACTTAAGATCATCGTCAACCAGGCCGGATGCGTGCACATATTTTCTGATCTGAAAGTCAAGCAGACGCAACACCGGGACTGACTGAAATTGGAGAAATTAGACAAGATGACGAAGGTAAGTCATCCCCTGTCATTGCTCTTATTTCGCATTCTTATCCCGCTGGTCAAGATCGGTGCTGACATCAAGTCCGATCACCAGCAGCGCGGCCTGGCCCTTGTCAAACACGAGTCATACACAAATCCACCGAGGCCCCTCTCACAGTCCTGCGATATTGTGACTTGATCCAAGAGGAACCCGACGACGACACGACTTCCAGAAGATCGGCGGCTATCTCAACAGCATCAGGTTGGAGAGATGTGATGAATAAGTGAATCACAGACACACAGGCTGCGGCTGATAACGAAACGGTGAACCCCAACGAAGAAGCAAGCTCTCCATCAAAATGGAAGAAGAAGACACTTGCTGTCCTGTTCCAGGGTGCTGAAAAGAAGAAGGGACCTCCTTGATTGTGGCAGGAGGAAATCGAGGCAGAGGGAGATTTGATGACGGCACTAGCGGAAGCTGAAGCTCTTGCGGAGGCTGAAGAAGACGCTCGCTTGGATGACGGAGCAGTGGAGATCCCATCTGATGATGAATATGTTGGCTAGTACAAATTTAATCTGTTTACGTTCCCCGAGTACCAATTTCGAAGTAAGTAATTGAGCTGTACCACTGCGCGCAAATGCGTGGGAAATTCAGCCCTAAGGCCTTAAAATGGAGGCCTTAGCAGTAAGGCTTAGGCCTTACTAACCCTTAGAACTTTTCAAACCTGCAATTAAGGCCTTATGGCACATCACTGTTGTTTCGTCCGCTCGATTTCGTCGGGGTCTTTCGACCCAGGGTTACGGGCCCGCTCCAGAATGTGGCCATACAAATTGTCGACCTGTGCTGTTTGTAATTGGCTCTTGGATTCTGCCCGCAAACTTATCATGTTCGAAAGGCGATCCCGATAATTTCCATCTTCATCGTCAATGTAACGGATCGCAGTTGGTAGGTGTTTGAGAAGGCATAGGAGGTGAGAAGGGACAAATTCTTCTATGATGGACGGGCCAGAAATCAACCTGTACGATCAGACAACTGGAACCGATCATATTCAACGATCGATCGCTCGATCGTTTTGAGACATTTCCTTATTTGCCATCACAAGATATATGAGGTGATTAAGAGCGACCATGTTGTTTATTGATGTTTACAAGCGCCTTCACCTGGCAAAAGTCATCTCCGTCCTCTGTCATTGGAATATTCCAGTGACACCTCAAAAATGCTTGATAAATATATTTATTTGTAACTGTCGGAGGACATTTCTGTCTGCAAAGAGAGAGCCAAGATATGGGGCACGCAGATGTTTGACCTGAATCTCCGGAACCGGGCCAGTTATGCAAAATTCCTCCGACAGTTACAAATGAATGGATGCTTAGACATTATCTCCCTGTCCGGTCAGTAATGACCCACTTTCCTCGTGTCTCGAAACGTGCAATCCCTGTGCTAACTGACTGAAGATCAGTCACAATCCTGGCGTTGGTTTGTGTGTATGACACAATCCCCTTCGTAGCGTCTCTGCCGGCCGTAGAACAAGGTGTGAGGACGGCCAACAAGCGAGTTTTCCCAGAGAAGGCCCGGAAAGGTCATTGACTGGATGTTCACAGACCGAAATCTGCTCAAGCCTTCCGTAGTAGACCTGGATTACCCACTCGGTTTCATCGTCTAGCCTGGCGCGCTTCTTAACTTTGATTTCATACTATGAAATAATTCAGAAAAGTACGAGAAACAGATTGACTGAGACTCTGACTCGACTCGACTTAACTAAATTCGACTCCATTAAGTCGACTTGGAGAGTTCAAGTCCAAGTCGCGGCAACACTATCCGCGACTCCCTCGACTCCCTCGTTCTTGGTTGCAGCCCTCGTCGTTGCTGCCCCACCTGCGGCACACTTTTGTGCTGCATATCCATTTATCTCCGTGCACATCCCACGAACGAGCCATATGCTTTCGCTGAGACGTCCTCGCACATCACCGTCCCCTATACGGCCTCTGAGCGGCCATCCGACCCCCAATACCGTTGATTTTGGTTTAGCTCCGCTCCTAGTCGCGCCGAAGGCGTATCACCAATTACGGCTTCAACAATTCTCTCACGTCGACCGGCGATCGAATGCCCAAGTCTTAATTGATGGGGGGGATGGTGTGGTAATCCGCGAACAAGCGCAACAGATGACCGAAGAATTTGAATCAAATCGCACCCGTACGAAAGAAGCTCTTCTTTAAGCTCAGGTGTTTCAGAGGCGAGCCTACAACAACGGCCGGCCCACAACTGAGTCCGAAGAAGGTGATTTGGTCGTCCTCAACCCGCATTCTCTGGATCTACTCCGAAATGAGAAGGGCAGAGGCAAAAAATTGTTCATGAAATATGATGGCCCTTTCGAGGTCATCAGAAAATTGAGCCCGGTGACCTACCAACTTCGACTCCCAGTTTCCTACGGTATCCACCCCATTTTGAATATCGCGCATCTCGAAACATGCAATCAGTCATCTGCCCAATTCGGGGAACGGCCCACAAAGAATCTAAATCGGGATGATTTTGATGCTAAGCCTGGCAAAAGTGGCCGGCCGAGGAACCAAGAAATCAGGGACAGCGGTTGTCCGCACTGAATCCACATACATACACTGCATTCCACGGGTCCCTAGCCACGGCATCATGCTGCACCGCCTCGCCACAGCTAGCCGAACCGCATTCGGCTAGCCGATGGCAGCTGACATAGCCACATCTGGCTATGTCCGGCGTGCAATCTGGCCGTAACTCGCTACAGCTAGCTAATGACTGGCACCTCTAGCCATGGGGATAGGGCAAGCTAGCCTCTGTATGGCTTGCCTGGGGTAGGTTGCTACCCATAGCTCTCCAGATTGTGGCTGGGCCAGCTGCCAATAGCTAGCAAGAGCTCACCATACCTGTCGCTAGGCAACTGTGGTTAGACAGCTGTCCGGAGCTAGCCAAAGGATAGCCACGGCTAGCCTCGGCTAGCCAAAAGCTAGCAAGAGCTAGCCGTAAGTGCGGCTAGGGGGGCCGGGAATGCAGTGATATTGACCTGTACTATTTCGACCAAGTGTTCATCAAAATTATGTAATTTCTCATCCGAGAAGGCCGAAAAATTTTCTTTTGAATTAAGGCGATTTTTGCACACATCAAAAAATCATGGGTGTCACGCGTCACTGAACACTTGGTCGAAATAGTACAGTAGACTCGTAACTGGTCTCATGTTTTAGGATTTTATCGTGTACTATAGTCGCTTGCAGCGACTCGAGCACGTTAATTGATTTCATAACATATCCTCCTCGTTGGCAGCCCGCATTCTCTTATATCAAGTTCAAGTAAGAATGTAAGAGATAAGAATGCTCGCGGTTGCCCCCTCCGCTCATGCTCAAACTCGGAAGGGATATGTGTTGAAACACATAAATACAGTTCAAGTGCGGCTCACGCCTTCTTGGATTTAGAAACTTTCTTGCGCTTGTTTAATTGAGAAGGGTTTTCCTCGTTCTTGCGCTTCTGGGACGCAGAAGCCTTGCTCTAAGTGTGCAACGTTGGGTATAGTACCATCTGATATAGGAGGGACACTCACTGTGCTTTCAGTCCGGTTGTTCTGCGTGGCGATTCGGGAGGCAGATTGTGGATGTAGATTGTGAATGTTATGACTGGACTCTGCGAGCTGCTTCACATTCCAAAGCTTTTCCATGGCATTGACACCCTTGGCGGTGATCTGTATTGAGGTACCAAAGCGGGTGTAATCCTCATTGTCCATGCTTTCGAGTGTGCCGTGGAAGTCAAGTTTCCCCCGCCAAAAAATCTCGACAAGCCCTTGCGATCTGCAATAAGATATAAGCCTTGGCCAGACAGAGAAGAAAGAAGAAGAACTTCTCAAAATCAACACCGATCCCAAAGGCGCCCCATATAAACTCCCCACCCTTAGTTTTCTCATGGTCACCATCTTCAGTGAAGCTCCACGTCTGATCGTCCTCTTGCTTTCCCGCTTCAAACCACATCCCATATGCAATAAGAGAGGCATCATTGTCCATGTGCTGAAAATTGGAGAATCCCTCTCTGGTAGCAGTTAACGAGTTGGCGAAGGGACGCTCGACATGGTCGCCATCGAGAATGTCCCCGAAAGAAAGCACACCCCTCCTGAGTAAGGTGGAGATCAAATACTGTAAATGAACCAGTTGGAGATGACGTACTCATCGGCAAAAGCCTGAAGCATACCAACACCACCGGGGAAGAGACATGAAAGCCCATGTCTAAACAGGGCAGCAAGCTTCGGTAGCCGGGAAATAAGCTCCTTGGCCCTGGCAAAGAAAGGCATGAAATCACGTCATGACAGCTGGAGGCTGGGTAAGTGGGTGAACGTACTTTTTCTGTCCCTCAACAGTTTTGTCTTTGAATGCATAGGCGACAAGAGTTTTCCCTGGCTCCTGGGAGAGGTGCCAGCCAATCCCCACCATTTTACCCTTGGGCGATAGAGGAGGGTTGTCGTGTTCACCAGAGGGACCCTTAGCAGCCTATGAAATATAAGCTATGAAGACATAGACAATGTAGCACCGAACCACATTGTTCTTAATCTCGTAGAGGAGTTCACCCCAGTCCATGATGTCCTGGAGCGTGCCCTGCACCTCAGTTTGAGCAGCCGGATGAAAACCGCCCCAGGCACTAGATATATGATTATGAGTGGATGACCGATGCTCTATAATTGTGAAAACACACGAGATTTTTACGGCGAGTACGAGGAGAGGGTGTTGATCTTTCCGAGATACAAAGCCAAGATGGAAACCAGGCTCACACATCCACTTGAACTCTGGGATAAGCTCGTCGATATCCGCCCGACTCAGTGGACACTTCTTAAGCTGTTCACGATCCTGCAGCTTCTTCAAGGTGGCCTGGTTTCGCCGTAAATTATGAATATGAATCTCATCCGGATTGCAGCTATAGATGATTGCAAGGGTCTGTAGAATATAAGCCATGGTGGAGTGAGTAAGACATCTACACACCTTTTTTTGCACCTCCTCCAGCTCCTTGGCTTTCTCCGCCTTCTTTCACTTTTTATGAGCTCTATTCCGGACGCGGGCGTCGCGATTGCGCTGTAGAAGTACCATTGTAAGGCCATGCTACTGAAAGAGGGCAGGAACAACAAACCTTTGCCTTCCTTTCACTCTTTTTGTTGTCGGGAGTTCCGCCGTCTTTGCGGTCCCCAGCGGGTGCAGTAGACTTGGAATTATCATTATCTTCTGAATCATCGTCCTCCAACTCGGTGAGGTCGGACAGAGGGTCCGATGTATAGCCATCAGGCTCTGAGAGACCCAGGGCCTCGAATGCCGGGCTGATTGTGATTTCCGAGGTCTCTTCTTGAGGGACTTGGCGCCCGCTCATCGCAAATTGAGCGATTATTTCACCAAATTTGATGAATCACGATACTATGCATGGGCGACGTGTTGGTCTTTTTGCATTACTTGATCGTGTGCCGACTTCTCATCACATTTTTTTAGTACTGGATCCACGGCTCTCATACAATGGGTTACGGGAAGACTATGCCGACGACGCAGACCTTTTCGCAGGACTCGATAAATCGAAGGCTGCACTGGAGGCACATTTCAAGGCCCATTATTCCAATTCGCCACAAACCTCCGTCCCGGAATCCCAAGTACATGACTCGCCATCTGGTTCACCGGTTGAAGTTCAATGTTTTTAAACGTTACGGGGGGCCAACAACCTCTACTGCCATCTCGAAAAATGAGCTAGAGGATTACTTTAGACTCACAAGTATTCCCGAGCCATTCGAAGATACGGACCCGCTGCAGTGGTTGTACGCCCGGCGCCACAGATTTCCAAATCTGTATCTGCTCGCCCGGATGTATTGTGTATCCCAGGTCTGTGTTCTTATTTTGCGTGAGAGAGGATGCTCATCTATTCCCATAGGCTCTGCAGTCGCGGTTGAAAGGATTTTTTTCCGGCGGAAGGGACACAATTGGCCTTCGTCGTGCAAGCTTGAAGGCAGAGACTATTGAAGTTCTCATGTTTGTGAAGGCACGGTTACGCTTCGCTCGGGAGGCGTCCAAAAAGAAAGAGAAGGCGAAGGCGAAGGCATTTGAAGACTCGTTGTAGCATACCTCTGTGCATTGAAATTTTATTCACCAAATTTCCCCGTCAGACGGCCGTAACGGGTGGAACGGACGGGACCCGTCCGTCGGCCCCTCCTGGCTGAACCCTTGACGGACGGGTGACCTCCGTTTGTCGAGATGACGGCCGTTTTTCGACCCGTCCCGTCGACGGGCCGTGCGGCTCGGAGCCCTAGAGGTCATTGGCGGTTAAGAGCTGGTTATGTCGACGCGGAGGATTATCACCGCGTTGACAGATGTTATGTTACGGTCACGGGTGACCAAAAATTCCCGGGTGTGATGATTCATTCACTTCCCCCCCTTCTCTGCTGACCGGCGCCGACCAGTGTCCGCGCCAGGCCACAAAGCTGGGAAGACTGCGCTGACCCCGCCCACTCCGGTGGTGCCGCGCAGTAGCGCGTACATCTGGCTCGCGCTCCCGCACAACGTCACTGTTGGCCCCAACGAGGCCGTCGTCCGTGCGTCCGATTCCCTTACTCGCTCTTACTCGCTTACCCACCTGTTGCACCGACAGGCCACCCATCGCGAGACCTGGCACCAGGTCCGCCACCGCTACAAGCAGCGCTGGCTCGGCTACCCTGAGGAGGACGAGGTGGAGGAGCCGGACTACGCGAAGCGCGAGACGCCCGGGATGCGTGTGCAGGTTGTCCGCAGCGTGAGCGACTGGTCGCATGGCGTGCTCACGGAGCATAGCATCCAGAATGCCTGCAAGGCCCTTCCCCCCGCTACCTATCCCCCGAGCTTACGTGTTTTTACAAAGACTGCAAGCTCATCGAGGAGGCGGAGCACTTTATCTACATCGAGAACCAGTTCTTGTGAGTCGTTCTTCCCCATCAGAATGGGGCGGGCGCTGATCGATTGGATGAATTTGCCTAGCATTTCGAGCACGTACGACAATGACGAGGTGAAGAACCAGATCGCGGGTGCCCTCGTCAAGTGTATCATCCGTGCCGCGCAGGCGGGCGAGAAGATCCAGGTCTGTAAAACTTACATCCTCCCGAACGCGCACGGCTAACGAGCGCACGCAGGTGATCGTGACGATCCCTGGATTCTCGGGAAATATCATGGACGAGGGCTCGCTCAAGATCATCATGGCCGCGCAGTACCGCACGATCAACCGCGGCGGGCACAGTATCTATGCAGAGATCCGCAAGGCGGGCTTTGAGCCGTATGTTTTTACTCCCCCTGTCAGTGGAAGACTCTGATTGGTATCTGCGAATGATAGGCTCGACTTCATCCGGTTCTACCACTTGCGCTCGTATGACCGCATCAACGCGCCGCTCTGTAAGTCCCCCCTTCTTTCGTCGGTCCGTTGACACGCAAGGCTAACGCGGCGCGTCCAGCGACGTACATCCAGCAGATCGAGAGCCAATCAGGTGTGAAGCACCACGAGGCGCTCGCGCGACAGTGGATCGGGAAAGACTCGGACGGCTCGCAGAAGGAGGTCACGATCTCGCTGCTCGTCGAGACCAAGGAGGGCATCGTGCATACGGACAAGACGCCGCCCAAAACCGAGACGGTGCCGATCCCCGAGTCGGAGGACGCGGTGTGGCGGTGCCACTGGCGTTGCTAGTACTGTAGCATTTAATTCAATTCGTATGTCACAGGTCACAGCCCTAAAATTTTACGAATTTTTTCGTACTGGTCACAGGTCACCGGAGCCATATACGAATACTTCAAACAAGTCACAAAATCGCCGGGAAATGGCCCAAAAATCGAATTTCCGCCTCCGCGCCGCCTGCTTGCCATCAAGCGGCGGCGCAACGTTTCCACGCAGGATAAATTATCCTCAACGTGTCAGGAAGACCAGTCTGCAGAAAAGATGTCGTGAAATTCCGATGATTATGTGAGTAAATCTCCTATTTTAAATCCCAAATGAAATATGAGTACTTTGAACCATTCTACAACGACCTGGGGAGGCAGATATGCATATCTGAGGCCTGCGAACTTTCGGCCGATTTACGAAAAAAAATGGGTGTCACGCCCGACCCGGCCCAAATACGAAATCTGGATTTCGTACGTCGCGGTCACAGGTCACAGGTGGGTACGAATTGAATTAAATGCTACAGTATGTACATCGGATGTCGTAGATTAGTCATCACAATCCGGGTTTCTCTCTGCTTCCACCCACCTGCTGCGGGCCCCGCTGGCTCATCTCCGACCCCGAGAGCCTGTGCCTCTCCAGCGGCGAGGCGGGTCATTGAGAAATTTGAGGCGGCGGCGAAGGCGGTGCGCGGCGATGAGGACGTGGCTGATAATGTGGCGCAGCATATGTTGCACGACCGCACGAGCTTGTTGGAGGAGAAGTGGCTGGGGAGCGAGCAGGAGGAGCTTGATGCGTGTGTGTTTCTTCTTCTTTTCTGAGAAGGGGACTAATCGAGTGCAACAGATATGTGTCGGAGCTGCTTTACATCCACACGAAACTCATGATCGTGGATGATAAGCGCGTCATTGTGAGTGGGATTCAGAGGTAGCGTAGGATCCCTGGCTGACGAACGCGCGTGTAGATGGGCTCTGCCAATATCAACGACCGTAGTCAGAAGGTATGTCATCCTCCCCATTTGCAAGGTGGGGAGCTGATTGGTTTTCTTTCTAAGGTGACGGCGACTCGGAGATCGCGCTCGTCGTGGAGGACGGCGACATGATTCGGTCGACGATGAACGGCAAGCCGTACGAGGTCGCGCGCTTCGCGACGACAAGCTCTTCCGCGGTTCGCCCCTTTTTCTACGCTCCTCTCTGCTCCCTTGCTGAGCCGCCCGCAGAGCACCTTGGCCTCATCCCGCCGCAGACGTCTCACAAGCGCACCGAGAAGGCGACGTCGTTCATGCGGCCCGCGCCGACGCCCAACGAGGACGAGGCGGGCTGCGAGGAGGACGGGCTCGTCACGGACCCGCTCCCGGAGCAGATGGTCGAGGTGTGGAACAAAACCGCGCGCAAGAACAGCGAGATTTTTACCGAGATCTTCCGCCCCGTGCCCACCAACTTGGTCCGCGACTGGGAGGCGTATGACGTGCGTCTATTGCGGTGTCGTGAATGTGTGCGCAGGCTGACGTTCGGTTGGTTGGCGTAGGGCTACGTGCCGAAGGTGAAGGCGGGGCATGTGGTGCCGGGGATCCCCCTTGAGCGCGTGAAGACGCAGCTCTCGGAGGTCATGGGCGCGCTTGTGGAGTGTCCTTTGGTATGTGCCTCCATCTCTCTAACGCGTGCTTTCGCTGACGGCGCACAGGACTTCCTCATCGATCAGAAGGAGTTTGTCGAGGGCCCCGAGTGGAAGGGCCTCAACCCGACGCTGCCCGTCCGCATCTACAATGCGAAAGAAAGTGCGCAAGTCTTGTGGCTATTCAAGGTTTACAGAAAACAGGACGAGTCAAGTGTGCATTGTATGTATTACGACGTGAATCATGAATTATCAAGTAGAAGCCGGCGCCGCGACGTTTTCTTGGACGTTTGCGATCATGTCGTTCAGGGTGAAGGCGTCGGAGAGGAAGACGACCCCGAGCTGCTTAAGAACCTTGGCGCGGATTTGCCCAAACGCGATCGAGTCGAGCCCCGCTCGATGTACAGTTCTGGACAAACAAAGTCCACCAATAGCCTGTAGCACTCACCTGATTTTTACATTTTTGAACTCGGATTCACTCAAAGAGTCCAAAAAACATGCTCCGAAGTTTTTCCCACGACAAATTTGCGGCGCCAAAATTTTGGCCCAAACCCAAAATCTAGAATCATGATCGGAGTTGATTGGCAAAAACGGGTTTTTTTTAGCACAGCCACATTACGTTATTACATCATCTACTCAGAGGTTTCCATCGCCCGTTGAAGAGACTCATCAAGTGCATTGAAAACACGATTTGAAACTCCACGGTGTTGTTTTTTCTTTTTCACTGCCCATTCTGCTGCTGAACCTGTCAACCCCCTCCGGTAGGCATCCATAAATCTCCATGACCTATTGATGAAGCGGCGGATCACTTCAACTGGGCATCCATCAAGATACTTCAAGGCCAACTCTTTCGAGGCTGCAAAATTCGTCTTTGGGACTTGCCGATAACGATATTTGCACCATCCCCAATACTATCAAATGGAATCAGTGTGAAGACACCACTCAAAAATGATCATTTACCATCTCAATAGGATTGAGTTCACAGTGGAATTTGGGGAGAAATAAACACTCATGCCCAGCCTCATTAATCACAGTCTCAAGCATTGACGGCTGGTTAACAAAGTCTTCCTGTTGGCTGAGCAAGCGCGCCATGCAGCAACCCGTGCTTTCAAGTGGGCATACTGGTGAACACTTTGCCTTTAGGCCTGAGACATTAAACCCCCTCTCTACCAACACTGCTTGTAGGCCTTTTGCTTCACCCTCATCAGTGGTCATTTTTTGAACCATTCCCCGCTGTGCAACAGATGGGTTTGAGTGGGGGATGACTGTATCATTCTGCTTTGGTTGCTTCCCACCATTGGATTTATTCATGGAGAATGCTCGCAGAGCCCCTTCTGGTAGTGAAGCATGGGCAGAGGACTGATCAAAGATGAAGAGAGCAGTCACTCCTGGATGAATGTCATTGTGAATTTTTATGGCACATTTCACTTGTTTGATAAGCTGGTCGGTATCCCACCAAGGATCACCCTTTGCACCTGGATAAGTTATCTCCCGTGCATCTGCAATTATAACACCATGTTTGTCTCGTTGGACAAGTCGACCGGTCCCCTCTGTAATGAAATCTGAAACATGAATAAGGCGTCCTCGGCTTTTCTTTTGAAGAACTGTTTCCCCTTCAGCAAGCCAAGCAGAGCGCATATAATCAAGTGCATGAAAGCAGCATTCATCATGGAAATATGCAATGACCCGTTTCACTCCTGGTGGCAGAATAGGCTCAACAACTTCAAGATCCGGGCCATGATACTGTGTCATTCGTGCTTCAAATCCTGCCATCTTTGGCAGAAAAACATCAGTTCGATACTGCCTGCTGGAAGCTCTTCAAATAGCTGATAGTGACGTGCCAAGGCACGAACTCGTCGAGCAAAATAATTTCCACCTCCTTCATGCCACTGATGTGCAATTTGCACACTTGCTGCAATTATTTTGAAACCCTTTATGTGAAGAGTTGCAAAATTTCGGAGGATAAGCAATTGATTATACTTTGTCAGTGGGAGATTCTTTTTCCGTAGCTCCCCCTTTATTTTTTCACGAAGGGTATGCCAGCTGCGAATATTGAGACCTGCAGCAGCAGAAGGGGAAGATGGTGTTGTAGAAGGAGGAGGTTCCTGGTCTGTCCCAGAGGAAGGAGATTCCTGGTCATCTGGATCCACAATGTCATCTAAGACTGCATCCCAATCATTTGGATCATCTTCTTCCATTTCCTCGTCTGAGTTATCCACCACAATTAATGGTGGACTTGGTTCATCAGCAGGGTCAGAGAGGATTGATGCTGTGCGAGTTCGAGGAATGATTGGAGGCGGTGAAGGAGCACGAGAAGGGGGAGCTGTTGACTGAGGTGGAGAGGGAGCACGAGAGGTAGGAGCTGTTGACAAGGGTGTATCAGCTAGATATTGAACTTCATCCTCCAGGAAAGTTTCATTGTCTTGTTCTTGTGGTGTGGAGGAAGAAGCAGCAGTCATGGATGACTGAGCAGGTTTAACCAGGAAATTATCAAGTTTAGACTGTGTTCTGTTTGCCTTGGCATATCTCTGTTGAGTGCGCAATGTTTTGGATGCAGTGTCTGGGCCTTTCATATATTCTTTTGGACGCCCTGTGTTATATCTCATGAGTGTCAAGCAGATGTAATAAATGGATATCTACCTCCTGGTTTACGTTTCTCAGCTGCTCGTTTAGCTTCAGAAGCTTGCCGTGATGGAATCCAGTCTGAATCTCCTGCATCTTGCCGATCCTCCTCAATCTGTGCAAGAAATCGAAACAAACGGTCCAGAAACTCTTCTTTAGCAACTTCATCCCAGTCTGCTTCATTGTCACTATCTTCATGGTCTGAATCGACCTCAAGAAAAGCCAAGCTATCAAGTTCTGTAAGATCGAGGCCCTCAGAGTCTGAATAATCGCCATTAGAGTCGGAGGAGTTGCCTGAAATGTTAGACAAAGATGGTTGCCTAGATTGCTGGCTAGATTGGTTTCTGAGCCCAGAAATATTGTGTTTGGCACGCTTAGTTGGACGGCCACGACGTTTGCTCATGGTGGGGAATGATAAGCCTACAAGTCTGGTGAAACAAGGAAAAGTTGAAAAGAGTTTGGCGAGCCTTTTCTCAATGGTTAAAGGTTACAGCCGTGGGTCAAATTGATTTGACCCCTTTTGACCCGGTCAATGCCAACACTGCATAGTTCAGCTAACCCAACATCTCTAGGATAAATAATATTATCACACTTCTTGGCTCCATAGCGTTCGCATAGTCTCAATTGGGAACGAAACGCTAGCATACAAAAACAAGACTTGCCGTCGCTTCGCTCCGGCACCTGTTTTTAGCATGGCTTGTTCATGACTTTTCGAATGCACAAAGATACAAATTCAGGGCCGACTTAAAGTTTTAGTACATGGTAAGAGTAATATAACTGCGATGTCTCTATGGGTAGACTGAAAAATGGAATTGGTCTCCAGACATGTACGCTGTGTGCCAAATCGAAGTCATACGAAGGTGTGAAGTAAGATGGAACTGGTGAGTCTGAGAGCTCACCTATGCAGATCCCACTTTAAAGCAGGCGGCCGAAGAGCTGTGGGACGGCCAAGAAAAGCTACTGATGAATCGATAATTGCTGTGAGTAGCAAATAAAATGCGTGGAGAAGCTTACGCACTGTGGAAAGGCTGCCTATCCGTCGAGTTTCTAAATCCTACCAAAGCAATCGAATGCGCGGCACGGGCAGTCCATCAGCTCGGAGGCGTGGGCACAAAGTGAGCATAGACGCACCGTTCTAAGTTGAACTCGCGGAAACTTGAATCGTCGTAACGTCCTACTGGGTTTAACGACTTACCCCAGTGAATGAGCAGGTTGTTGGAGCGATACGTCGTAAGAGCATGGCACAGTGAAAGAAAAATTCAACTATGTGCTGCAAAGTATGCATTTTGAAAGGCTTACTTGTAATGGCGGTGCGCAACGAGAAAGATTTCTGCAGCTTAACGGTAAGGGTAGATTTCTGCCGGAAAATCGAACTTGATACTCACTCGAGACCCCGCAAAGCGGGAAGAAAAATTGAGCGCCAACCGCGGGTGGCCATACATTGTGTCGGGGCTCGGAACCTTATGAAGTGCACCGGTGGCGGGAAGTCGATATATTGTGTTGAGGATCGTGGGGACTCGAACCGTGTGAAGGGTCGACGGCGGTGTCCCTGGCGCGTCAGGGATGCGGCGCGAGCAGTCTTCGACTTCAAGCTCAGTTGAGGAGGAGTCCACTGAGGTGTTTCTTGTTTTTGCGCGCAAGGGTTGCAGTTGAGCTTTGGAGGTACGACGGTCGTCGTTCTTGATGCTTGCCAGGCTCTTGCGGAGCGCTTGATGCGATAGCCGTCAAGAATGCTGTTGACACTGAAGGAGAGGAACGCCGAGGGATGGCGCGATGATAATAGAGAGAGAGGCGCAATAACCTACCTTGAGCGAAATTGCAATTGAGTCGCGTTGGCCATCGATCTTGATGTTCAGACTCGCTGGTTGCAGAGGTTTTTCTTGGACGACCGTGGAACACCGCATTGGTGGGAAGAGAACCGCGAGACGGTAACGAAGAGGCGCGGCAAACATTAGGCAGGGCTCGCCTTTTTGAGAATGTATCCAGATAGTTGGTTGCCAGGTAGCCAGAGGATGAGTGCGCCAGGCCGGGGATGGCGCAGAGGAACGGACGCTGGACGGGGGGCAGATGGTGGGGTGTAACAAAGAAAGAAACAAAATAGAGCCTGCCTGATCGGGAAGGTCGAAAATAACAATCTTTGATCTGTCGGGTGGACCCGGAGAGTAAAGCTGCTAACAGCTGGCCGCGGCATTGACGGAGTTCACGAAATCCGCGCGTCATAGTGCAGCGCCCACCAGAGGCGCTCAGAGCTAATCCGTGATGTTCAAAAAATAAATGCCTCGAGGCGACCAAGACAACGGAATGCATGCACCAAGGGAAAAAAAGCGTGAATTAGGAAATAACAAACATGTACAATGTGATTCGAGGCATCTGCTTAAGATACGAGTAGTAATAGTAATTCCTATGCAAATGTCTGCCTGCCGTGGACTACCTCCAATCCCGCCGCCCATCCTTCCTGCTGCGTTGTCGTCCATATTTGTTGTGAGTGCGACCGGGAGACGGTCATCCCCGCGAACGGCACGGGATGGCCAATAGTTCCTTGGATAGAATAAATCAATCAGTGATTTGTTCAAACTAAGTCTAAGGGCCTGATCGTGTGCACTAGAATTCCCTTAGAATTGGCTTAGAATCGGCTGGTCGGGTAAGATCCGTGCTTAAAACCTGAATATTTATCGACTGTCACTTTATGGCTCCCGTTTCTCGGTGGGGGAGTGGAAGACTGTCGCCGAATTCCGTGCGGGATCGGAGAAGTGTTTGACGCGCCAAACACGGTCTATGCAGGCGAGACACCCTATCGGCTTCCGTTGTCCCGCATATGTATATATATGCTCTTTCATCTCTGTAGATTCTCGTCCTCATCTTCTACCTACACTCACACAGCTCGATAGGTACTGACTGCGTCCTCATCTTCTACCTACACTCACACAGCTCGATAGACTAGATTTCTTTTTCTGTCTTTGAGGACATCGAGCCACAATTCCAGATCATTGGAGATCCCAGCATCGCGTCCGCGGTCGTTTTGCGCGCCGACTACCTTCCTCCCTCCCCGCGCCACTCGCATCTTCCTCGGAGTCTTTGCCGATCGCGTCCCGCGCTCCGTCGCCATCAGCGGATCACAGCGCAGATCTCGACGACTTCCACTTTGACGTGATGGCTGACCCCGCAAACCCGCCTACTCCCACGCCGCTTGCCTCGCTCAGGTGAGGACCATCGTCCATGAATATTTTCCGCCTGATAGTTCGTGGAACTAACGTGTGTGAAAGATAGAATAGGAAGGGGGCAGAATAGAAAAGGGGCATAGGGTGAGAACGCTAATGGCGGCTCGACTCGGACACAGATGAGAATGCCATCGGCACCTCGGACACAGATATGAGGATGGGGTGGCACCTCGGCTCATACACAGATGACCCAATATAATCGGATGTCCTTATACTACTTTTCACACTGAGCTATATACTTTCTCAGTCATTAAGATTGCCATAGACCGTAGAGCTATATATATTCTTCCACCGCAGCACGCCGAAGCAACCAAGTAATTCTCACAACGTGCCCCTCAGCCTCTCCTGCCACTGCTTGCGGCGCTTTTCTGGCTCTGCGCCGTCGCTGCCCCGCGTCGCCGTCTTCTTAGGAGTCGAGGTGAGGACCATCGTCCATCTATCGCCTAGTTCGGGAAACTAGCAGGACGCCTTGCCACTAGTACTGCTTTCGGCGCTCTCCTGGTTACGCTTCGTCACTGCGCCGTACATGTCGAATCAAAATGAACCTACACATTCGACCTTTCGTATCTACCTATTGGTTCGTGTGCTATAGCTGAGAAAACCTTTGGTATATCGGTCCAATATTGGGCGATAATGTCTCGGCCTACGCCATGCTCAACTTTTCCCAGATCCTAAGTTAGAAAGAAAGTGAGATAAAGTTGGGTATCAGAAAATCACCACGCTCACCGCGAGGTTGCTCTCCAGTCGAAGGAGTCGCCCATGGACAGTTGTTTCGTTCACCCTTCCTTGAATCGGGGCGAGGGCGTAATTCCAAGGGCGACGCAGCAACATGGTGCGTCAGGCTCGCATGAGGTTCGCAGAGCGGGCGGCTGAGAAACCAGCGTGTTCCACCAGGACCTCATAGACATTTCGACTGAACGTTTGCGCGAGTTGGAGCAATCCACGCTCGAGGACCCGGAAGCCGATGATGCACCTCGCAGATGCAGCCCCAGTATCGAACGCTCTATTCCTAGCGTAGTCCGGTCCTTGACATGAACACCAACCCCATCGCAGCCTGAAACGGATCACTTTTCACGAGATCTTCGTCTAGCGGGTGCTCGTGCATTTCGTCGGCTGCCATGCTGCGATCGGCAGCCTTTTCGAGTCAAAATGCAAACCGGGGATCAGACGGGCGAAAATAAGCTTGGACTCGTGGTCAGCAACACTTCTAGGACTGGTATGAGTATTTCTACAGAGAGAAAAATACTCACAGCCGGCCAGTGCTGTCAGGGGTTGAGCTCACCTTTTTGAGTCAAAATGCAAACCAGTGGTCAGGCGGGCGAGAGTAACCAACACTTCTAGGACCGGTATGAGTATTTCTACCAAGAGAAAAAATACTCACAGCTGACCAGTGCTGTCGGGGGTTGAGCTTGCCTTTTTGAGTCAAAATGCAAACCAATGGTCAGGCGGGCGAAAGTAACCTTGGACTCGTAATCTGCAACACTTCTAGGACCAATATGAGCATTTCTACAGAGAGAAAAAATCCTCACAGCTGACCAGTGGTGTCGAGGGTTGAGTCTCTCTTGTCTCGCTGCTTCTCGCGTCGCTCCTTTGGGCCGGATTGTGATTGTCGACTGTTTTCTCTCCCGAGCATCCGTTCGATGGGCCCGTATGCGCAGGAACGATGAAGAACGGTTCTCTCGACCGTTTTCCTTCCCAAGCATCTGTTCGATGGGCCCGTGTGCGCAGGAACGACGAAGAATGGGGTATGTACGAGAAACGAAAATGAAGTTATAGCGATGCCGGCTGATGGCCGTGACCTCGGGTGCAATAGGGCTATTTACAGAACATCACTGCACCTCCCTAAATTTTGCAGCTGAGTTGTCCAATATCGAACAAGTAGCATGCAACTCACCATTGTTGGACTAAAATACGCCGGCAGCTGTCGCAGCAGGTTGTTGAGGTTGTCCGGCGAGGACAGCTCCCGACGAGTCTCCTGGGCAGCGTTCGATTCCGCGTCTCTTCATGCTCCCATTGGCAATGCGTTCTGCCAGTGAAATTAGATGAGGCTTCAACTTACATCCGAGAATGACCAACCTTACTGATAAAAACGCGTCCGAGGGCGCCGTTGGTGGCCCATTCCAGCGTGGCGACACGGTCTTCCTTGTTTGCACGGATGGATCGCCACAGGGTGGTCTCGATTTGTCTGCTGGTACTAACAATCGTCTGCAAGGATAGAGACGCATGTGTCAATCGCGACCCGTATGGAAGGAAAAAAAACGAGCATGGAAACGATATACCATACACATCTAATTTAATTCCACGTCTGCCAGAACCAAGTCTCTTACAGTATCAACAGACGCAAAACGTTTATGTTCGTATCTCGTAGCCAGCACCTTTTTAAAAATCTAGCCCTCGGGGCAAGAGTGCATCCTTCAGATTAAATAGCCAGGCATTTCGCGCTCTAACTAAACAACGGTTTTTCTAGTCAATGGAAGTCAAGGTCTGTAGAATTGGACTTTGGCCAACGTCTGTGAGATTCTGTTGCATCCAGGAGCCTCCTGTAGTGAATATCGGCCTAATAAGCTGTTGGGAACGGTGTGTAATTAGGAGAGATTGTTTGGATGGACACTATTACCATTTATCCCGGCCTTTGGACTGGGATGTGCTGCAACTTCAGCAAAATGAATCATACACGAACCCAAATTCCACCGCAGCCAATCTCTGCATCTGGTGAGATGCGTTCACTCAAGAAAGTGCTCTTTCACTTACACCTGGTTCAAAGTTCCTGGGCAGCATATAATCTCATCAGTGCTTGTACTGCCTGCCAAGGGTTTGACTCCGCTGAGGTGAATTTACTCGTTGTGTAACATTAATTTCTTCCTCAAGTCTTTGCCCAAGTTCTTTCTGCCCCCAAAAATTCTGTCTTCTATGGCGACACCTACGCTGGCTCTTCAGCTCTCTGACCGTCCCCTCGATAAAAAGCTCTTGGCCGAGCTCAAGAGCATTGCCAGCGCGATGGGGCTGGAGCCTGGTGACCTCAAAAAACTCAAAATCGTGGCCTTGATTCGGGCGCACATCAAGAGTGTCCCCGAAATCGCAGACGACCCGCGCTTCCTTCCTTTATTTTCCCACCGCACTGCCCCCGGTGTCGGGGGTAAAACGAGCGCTGGGAAAGCGGCCGAGGAAGCGGTGGAGTCAGCTAAGCCCAAGCAAGTGGCGACTGGGTAAGCTTTCCAATGTCGAACAGGTTTGTTCTTGATTCTCTTTCAGTGCGAACAAGGCCCTGCTCTCCAGTGGCGTGAAGACCGATCCGCCGCCACAGTACAAGATGCTTTCCTCGGGCACCAGAAATGAGAAGCAGGCCACTGCTGATGCGTCTGACCGTGAGTTGGTTCGTTTAGTATTGGCATTCCTCCCATCTGAATCCATCCCAGTTTCGGACACTACTGGCGATGAAAGTCGTCCACCTACTCCGAGTCCCGCGCCAAAGCCCGAATCCAACGCTGAGTTCATCGAGCAAAAGGTCGAGCGCAAGCATGGGATGTCGGGTGAGCTTACCTCTCCGCACAACCTAGGGGAAACACTGAATGAATATTTCATGTTCAGGTGTCGTCAAGGTCAATTTCTTTGATCAATCTAACCGTTCGGCTGCCCGCGCCAAGTTCTGGTCGACAACTTTCCCATCGATGTCGCTGTTTCCGGAGACGGCACCAAGAAGTTTATCACACTTCTTTCAGACCTCATCCCTGCGGCGATCCAGAATGACTCGCCCATCAAAGGTATGTTGTCCGTAACAGATAGATGTATTCTAATTATTTTTCTTAGAGCGCGGTGGACGTCTATATCGCCCCAATGTCCGTGATGAGGCGTCCCACCACCATATCGGCAAAATCGACGCAGTCCTGTCTGGTACTGCCAAGCCCTTGTTCACACGGTTGCTTGATGAGTACGTCCTCCGTCCCGCAGATGATGGCGGGTTTGTTTGCGACGTGTTCTGGGATATGTCGGGAGCAAGTGCGACGCCTCAACCTGGGGTGTTGGGCAACGAAGTAGCGGGGGTGGAGCTAACTCAGGTGTGTGACGTTGTATTATACCTGACCCTACCACATTCTAACTCATGCCTCAGCCCGAGAATGGAGACGCGAGATCAACTCATGTGCGTGTACGCTCTCATATTCTTCCCTCTCAAATTCTGACTCTCATTCCCCTCGGTTTCAGCCCATGATCGGGCGGTTGGATTTCACTGGCGCCGGTTCAGATGTTCCCTTGGACATCGCAAACAACCGCGCGATGCGGAACCCCTTCCACCCGAACGCCCCCTCGGGGATCCGTGAGCGCTTCGCCACGTTCTTGCACCAGCCGATCAAGGAGGCCGTGGACGGTATTCCTGATTACAAGTTGGAATGGGCTCGCTGCAGCTTTGCGGGCCAAATGCGCGAGCGGTACATGTTGCAACGGGCTGTTTTTGAGTTCCTGACTGGGTGGGGACGTACTGGCGGCGGCTTCACAGTTCCCAAAGGTGGCTTCTCAGTTTCTTGTTCGTCTGTCCATCACTCAGTATTATTTAGGCTACAAGGAGTTCGATGGGGTCTCGTTCAAGAAGGACTTTGTCTACGAGGTCCTGAATATCAAGAGCTCGAGCGCATCCGATACCGACAAATGGTTCTCGCCCAACATGCTGGAGAATGCCCCGGCTGCCAAGGAGTGGGTGGCTACAGGAGGGGGAACTCACGACGACAGATTCAACAAGATGAAGTCGGCGCGCTTCAAGGAGTATCTGCGCAAAGATCATCGTGACGAGCATACAGCCCGTGGGTCCGGTAAAAGCTCTCGTCGGCGCCGCAGCTCGATCTCTACTAGTCCTGGTCCCTCCCGCAAACATAGACGATCTGACGATGACACCGAGGAAGATCGCGAGCGCCGCGGTGGAAGGAAAGGGAAGAGATTGACGTCGCAGGATTTGGACTAGGAACGAGCCGCCGGTTCAGCGTCGTTCGATTCAGCGTAGTTAATTTCATCCAGACCCTCTGCCTGCTTTGCGCTTTTCAATATGAATCAGTTTGACGTCAATTGTGTGCCGGAAGACCCTTCCGACTTCAAAATCCCAATTGCACGTGAATATTCTTTTCAGGCTCCAATTGGGACGGCGATGACAAACTGATAACGTCTTCCGATCCCCACCATGACTGCCACGGTAAGGGATCTTATCCTCATTCTTGAGGCTTTCTTTCCCGGGGATCTTGCGCTCCACCAAGCACTTTATCTCTTCGGTGTCATTCTCTCACTATACCCACTGTTTCGCCTTCATCGCAATCAGCAGAGACAGCCTCCACGGCGCGCTAGGACTGCATGGCTTGCGAGCATCCGCGATCTCCTAGTTGCGGCATTCCAGCCAGAGGATGCTGAGTTTTCGATCTGGGCATCTGGGCTCGACCGCAGCAGGGAATATGCTGATTATATTTCCGATGACTTGGGTGGTCTGTATAGAATGCTCAGCCTTAATCCGGATGACCTCACAGCACCCTCTCCCCCATCTCCGTTTCCTGCTCCTCGTATCATCCTCTGCACAACACACATATCTTGTATCTTCTGCCCCCAGGCGATTCAAACATAATCCCAACATTGCGACGACAGGAAAAGCCCCAGTCTGTGTGGCTTCTCGATAACGCCTGTCGGTGGGTTGAGGCAGACCTTCTTTTAGCCCATTGCATCTCATGCCATGCCGATTATTACCCCGACTGCGTCACATACCGAGACGGGGGAAACAAACGGAGGCAACGGCTGGACATGGCACCCCAGTACTTGCGAATTTCGAGGCACGGAATCTGGGCAGATAGGCGGCTCGCAACGCTTCAAGAGAATGCATTAAACCGATTCCACGGTGGCTGGTCGAATTTTGCGGATTGGATCAACGACTCAACGGGGGGCGAAGCGAAATTTGACCCATCGACAGTCTCAACGTCTATTTATGGAGCACTTTTCTCGACCTCCCCTCCTCTTCCACGAGAAAGATACTGATTTCTCGTGTGGCGCTCATCCCAACACTCGTTCGCTCTCGGAGGCAGTCCGGGCTGCAATTGGAGTCAACGGGGGCGTACTTGGAGCTGCGATGTCACACGGATGTGTTGACTGTACCCATCTCAAGCGATATCATTCCGATCTCATCGCAGACGGGGTTGTGCTTGGAGACGAGCTAAACGTCGCCGGAGTTCCTGCTGAGGCGAATGCAAATGAGGTGAGTGAATCCGATTGAAATCGCATTTTCACACTCTAATTTAGCCATCCAGCTTCCTGATATCCCAGCCGACCCCGCGGCAGACCAATTACCTCCTCCGCAACAGCAGCAAGCGCCGGGGGAAGGGATGCCCCGAGGCTATACTCGCCTTGCTGTGATGGATGGCAAGACAATCTCGCATCGGGTGTGTCGCTTGTTCATACTTGAATCTTGTTAGTTAATATTTTTGGATAGAAATGCGCGTTGGATATTTGCGAGGGGCCGTTGGTAAATTATAAGGACGGTCGATTTTGCGACGGACATAGCAATCTTCGCGATGTATGCGGCATCATTCCCTGCGGTCGACCTGTTCGCCAACCTGGAGCGTTGACGTGCGACGATCTTCTGCACATCGACTGGCAGCGGAAATACGACAACAGATTCTCACGGATGTCATTCCCAGGCGTCCAGCGTGTTATACGCCGACAGCAAGCAGATGGAGAGAATGGTGGAGAGACGGGACCGGCACTTCGTATTGAGCTTGGCGCGCTCGGAGAAACCCCCGGGAACCAGGTTGTCCACTCATTCAGGGCAAAGACAACTTACTGCTTGCAGACAGTCCAGTGGGCTTGTGGTTACCCAATCGGTTGGGGAAAATGCTATCGTTCTGAGAGTTCGCCCCAGGTCCTGGCCATTTTGGACAGAATCTGGGCTGAATATCCGGAGTCGAAACCAAGTTTCATTGCCTATGATGACGCATGCAGCCTCCTTCGTCATATTGTTACTCAAGATTCGGACAGTACCTGGCTTTTGACCACGAAATTCATCGTGGATGCCTGGCACTATATCGGCCATCGTGCGACCGACATCCTGTGTCGACTCTGGTGCAATCCTGCTCCCACAAATGGTTCTCAACCCGACTTGATTCTTGTCGCCCAGGATGAGAATGGATCCACCCATCAAACACGTGCGTTCAACACCGAAACCGCGGAGCAACTGAACTCGTGGCTTAGTGGCTTCGAGCCGCAGTTGCGCCAGATGTCGGATGTCAATTATGACTTCTTTGTCCATGTTCTGATGATGATTTATGCGGAACGTGTTCAGAAGCAGGTGGAAAAGAAGGATTTGGGACTTTCGGAGGAGTTTTGGGCCGAGGCCACTGGAGTATGAGTTGATTCTGATTGTAACAAGAAGCATTTCGATAAAACACCTCTAAGAATATAATGACTTCCCAGAGTCTGATCAAATGAGCCGTATGTCTTCTACCCAGAACAGATACACCTTGCTGATCAAGCTTGCTGTTGTGTGAAAGCCCAGGCGGGTGTTGTTCACCGAGGTTTATCTTGGGCTCGGGAGGTTTCTGTTGACCCGTAGGTGAAGGTTTGGGCAGCACCACTTGAATATTTGGAGCGAATACCTGTGTAATCGGGAGAATAGTGGCTTGTCCTAATCGGGAATGTTGAAACTTGGGGCAGCGACGGGTGCGAACCGCACTTCTCTAGATTAATCTTGAGCATAAATCATAGGTATTTAGGACGTAATGACGCTTTTGAGCATGTTGGAACAATATTCAGACTCACCTAACCCTTGCAATAAGCACAAATTGAACCGGCAAGTGTTTTCGAAATTGAATTTCCTATACAAAATACAACCAAAGACAAGGAGATTTAGTCAGGAGGTCCATCGTAAACCACTGTTAACCACTGGAAATTGATTCGGCTGAAACCAGTGGAGGCCATCCAAATGCAACGGCTTCCAGTGGAATCCGATGGATTTGTTGGAATGGAGCATCCATTGTAATGCAGTGAAAGCCAGTGGAATGCAATGGAAACCGACCTACACATGAGATTCTCAAGCCACTGGACTCCAGTGGAAGCCAGCCAGGAGTGAGGATGACACACTGGATTCCAGTGTAATGACATTGCTCGGCAATGTCAGCCGCCATCAGCCACTGCCGACCAATGCCGATCAGCCGGTTGCTAGCTCCGCGTATATTACTGGCGCCGCAAGCGTTAGCGAGCGGCAGTGCGGCGTTGGCGCGGCGCCTCTCGGAATCTGCCGTGTGCGGGAGACGTCGGAATCCGCTGTGTGCGGGCATCTCCGTGGCGAAGACACGGATCTTAGATCTTGTTCTTACTTAGTTACTACTCGGAATAGGCTGGTCACGAGCCCAAGGGATATCATGACAGTGGACATTTAGTAAGTCAAATCATTTATCATACAGTAAGCCGTTGAGTCACCGGTTCAAATAAATGCCACGTCATCGCATGAGGTTGAGTATGAACGACGACAACTCGGTGAGTGAACCTGCCAATTCGCTGGACAACTGGCGAATATTCACTGAACAATAATATACAGCTCACCGGCCAGTCCGCCACAGCTGAGTTCCGGGCGGCGATTCACGCACTTTGCGCGAATATTTACACGCGAATTGCGGACTTGGTTGTGAGTTTGTCTCTTGCTCAACCCTCTATGGTTGCTCGCTGATGTACAAGTGACGCCTCCCAGGAGAAGGCGCCAGCATCGTCCTTGCAACAATGCTTCGATGGGTCGGAACATAGTCCCATGACAGTAATCAACACAACAACCCAGCTATGCGATATCCTGGTAAGATTTCCTCCTCACAATGCGATAGTCATCGTTAACCTCCCCAGTGCAACCTGGAGCCTGATCCTGAGACTGGGCTCGTCGGCACGCCGTCTAACCTTGATCATGAACATCCTACGCTTCCTGACGGTGATCCCGTATCTGAAGCCGAGGCATACATTGATGTCTCGGATGACGTGGACTGGACCGTTGAAATTGATGTGCACAGGTTCGCGTCTCTAGTTTCGTTAGTTTCGGTGAATTTCTGACTTGGAATGACCGTCCGCGAAGGCACGCTGAACCCGCTATGGATCCTGCACCAGTTCATTCCCTGGATGAGAGCAATTTACCGATGACGGAAGCAGCAGACTTTGCCCTCCCAGTGAGTTTCTCGGTTTCTGTAACGAGGACCTGTATATGATGGATTAGGCATTGCCCCCATCGTGGACAAAGCAAGAAGGAGGGAAGTTATATTTCCTTTCATTTTTCCTGTGCATTTACGTCGATCTCACAGATATCGCGATGAAACTATTCACTCAGACTCCTAGTGGCGACGCCAGCCGTCGTTGGTTTCAGAAGATTGCCATGTCTTTGCCGAAGAAGGCAAGTCCTCACAATGACCTTCGCATTGCTGCTCAATTGAAGCTTCCCTGAAGACGAGCAACCAAGTATCCGAATTCCATCAGTATTGCTCACAGAACCACTTGTTATAAGTCAAAGTTGTGGAGCATAGCGTATGCGTTGGGACGAATGGGGCTGCTGCAAATTTAATACGTGACTTCGAGGACATAGTCGGATTCCCGAGGAGATTGTGTATCTGCGAAGAATAACCCCCAGTGTGAAAAAACCGTGATGGTATTGGCATAGTTCTGTGTCGAAATCCTTAATGACCATGGACCTATTTGCGTAGTATGGATGGCCAAAATACAAACTGAGTTATACCAATCTCCAGTTTATGTGCTACTGGATGGTGAATTTTACAGGGCCATTATGTTTTTAATGGGGAGGAGAACTGCTATTATTCCTTACCGAATTAGCATCCATCCACGACAGGAATGTCATGCCGGGGACCAGATCGTAATCAGTTTTGACTAAAAATAGACACGCATCGCAAACATCATATCTACCACTCGCTTACTTTCCGCCTCAGCTGTCAAACTCAATTCGGAAATTTTGATGGCGGCAAGATTTCGACACTTTTGCGCGGCACGACTCGGCTGCACCGCTCTTTGCAAATCGACAAGTCCACTGCTGCCCTGCAAATTATACGAGCATTGGGGCTTATTGAAGACAGAAAAACCATTGAAGCTTGAAGCATGAGAATATTCCAACAATATATTCATTATCTACATAACAATGTGTTATAACATTTACAGCCCTTCAAACTCCCTCCTGACTTTAAGGAAGCGTTCTCCAGCTTGACAATGCCGTCCACAAGGGCGGGAAAGGGTGGAACGAGGAGAAAAGTGGACGAGGAAGTATGCGCACCTGATGGCAGACATTAACGTTAAAGCGGCGCGGGATGCTCGCGACGGAGTACGTCCGTTGTCAGAAACAATTTCCTTGTGTCGGCTTCTCGACATTGACGGCCTGGAAGATGTCGCCGGCATACTCATGAGCTCCGTCTTGAACGCGGCTGGAAGAACGACGCGTGGCGCTTTAGGTAAGTGCGTATATCAAAGGTGAGGCATACCACGAGTGCGAGTAAACCCGCGGATCCACACAGGTTTACTCGTGGGAAAACTCGTGAGTATGTATACCCGCGGATCCAGGTACTCGTTCCCACGGGTATGCCACTGATCCGAGTCTCATGAGTACCTGCAGGTTACTCAAACCTTGCAGGGTGCTTCCATTCCACACTTTTCTTTCCATTTTCACATCAACTGGACTGATTAATTAACCGTTCTTTAAGATTTTGCTTGTTTGGCTGTGCTATATCCCCATGTAACCATTCTCCTTTTGTTTTTCCTCTGCTCTTGCTCTTTGATTAACCCCTTCTGTCCTCGACTCTCCCCGCTCTTCAGCACTGCCTTTTCATTTGCAGTCAAACAGCTGACCCGCGCGCAGCGTTTTCTTGACAGGACGCAGTCGATCGCAGTCGTTGCTCGTGATTCTATTCATCAGACCGAGGGGCCACGTATCCCCCCGGCGGATGATTCTTCACATATAAAAACGGCGTGGATAGAATCCCTTCATCCACTTTCCTCCTCGAACTTATTTTCATTTTTGGTCTGATCTCTGGAACTGCATCCGCGGAAGATAGTCCTCTACTTGGTTTCAACTCAAACTATCACTTTAAATCTAGTTATCCCCTCGACCATCCTCAAAATCTATATATCTACAACTGTAACTGTCACTGCTCTCAATGCTGAATCTCGTGCTCGCTGTGTCGTGTCTGCTGCTTTCTGGCCCATAATTGCTTTTCGTCTCAGTCCTGAAGCTCCTCAACCCACACCAAGTTGCTTGCAATTGCTCCGCCCTGCGACCTATCTTGCCGGTTTTCATTTTATGTCAAGATTTGTGGTTTTCTCGCATTTCCGTCGTTCACTCGACCTGGCAACAAATTGTAAATCAAATTCACACCTTCATATATCTTGAATCCTTCCACCGTTTCTGGCTGGTGCATCAATCCAGATGAATCAAATGCAAGATCGAAACATTCAGCTTAAGTCGTCCTCAATTACCTGCTCTCGCTATTGCTCCCTTTTCCTCCTTTGGAGCGCCCAGCTCCAATTGTTCTTGGTTGACCAGCAGTGAGTAACTGCTCCTCTCCTGCTGTCTTCCCTTTGTATCTCTGAAAACTCCCGGTGAGTTGAGTTATGATTGCCCGCGTCGTTTACCGCTGGGGAGACCAACTCGGCAATCCACATTGTTTTTTTTTTTTCGTTTCTAATTGTATTGTATGTCGACAATAGATTATTTTCTCAATCTTTTCTTTCCATGCTCCTTATTGCCGGAGTGAGGCGGCAGCTGGTCTGGCTCTAGTTTAATTTTCTTCCTCTGTGGCATATTTCTACTCTTTTCCACCACCAATTGGCCCCAATCAATGACATATTTCCCCTTAAATTTGTGAAGTTTATCCTCTTCAATGTAATTTGATCATTTCTGCTTGGCCTGTCAACAAACAATGTTGAGAATAGCTGCTGCAATGCATTTATAGTTATTTATTGTATCCTGTTGGCTATTTACTTGTGGGTACCTGTAGGTACTCGCAGGTTTTTTAAACTCATGGGTACCTGCATACACACAGGTATGGGATCCGCGGGTACAAGTCATCCATGGGAAAAAACTCACACGGATCTGAGTTTGACATTTTGAGCCACAGGTACCTGTTCCCACGGATCTGAGTTACCCGCGGGTGCACTTGTGGTATGCATTAAGATTCAAAGGCAGACTGACGCGCTCACCTTCACCTCCACATCATAGCCTGCGCCTGATTCGTGCCCACAAAGAACCGGGCTTCATCTTGCCCTGCATAGCGGGTTCCACAGCTACTTGAACACATAGAACGGCGGCCTCTTACCGCCCATCGTGAGGCCGTAGGCTATTGCGAGTGTGCTGCGACCGAAGTTACGCACAGGTGGGCGCTCATGGCTGTGGACCAGGACCGCAGGTGAAGAGAGTGTTGAGTCGGCAGGTCCTGCAACCGTGACCCAGGGCGGGGTGGCGGGAAACGCGATGGTGGTGGAAGAGGAAAAGGTGTGGCTGACAGCGAATGATTGATTGCGGGGACTTTCAATTTTTGCCGGTTGTGCCGCGATCAAAAATTCCCAAATGGGGTTTGACAGCTGAGGCGGAAAGTCAGGAGTGATATCTACCTCCCTGAATTTTTTCGAAAATTTTCTGACACTTTTTTTCCCCACCTGTTCATCTCAGAAGGCCAAAAAGCACAGCCACTAGTTCGGAAGTTCGGAAGACGCTGGAGAATATTATCGCACCTGGATTCCAGGACTCAACTAATGAGAAATAGAATATCATTTGCCCTGCTTCTTCTGGCTTAGCCGACCTATTCAGGAATATTATTACAGCACCTACACAATGGGACTGGGCTGGCCGTGGTAGGTAAGTGCCATAATATTATTTTGCCCAACCAGCAACAGCATGGTTTAAGTTTAAACCACCTCATCTCCAATGATAACACCGTTTAAACCACATGGTTTAAACCGTAAGGCTGTATATTAGGGTAGAATGGCTTAAACCCAGCTGGTTTAAACCGGCTCAAACCAGTTCAAACCATGGTTTAATCTGCAGTTGCTGGGAATGTGAGCAATGGCTCAAACCGGATTAAACCAGCTGGTTTAAACCGGTTTGAACCTGATGGCTTAAACCGGTTTGAACCTGGTGGTTCAAGCCGGTTTAAACCGGTTCAAACCAAAAAATGCAACTCTTATTTTTTCCCCCCTTCCATATATGTCCATATATGTAAAATGTGCAAGATATGCCATCATTTCTCTCTGGTTAATGACAGTTTGGCTTAGTCTCAGGTTCAATTTGTACTTTGTCTGCCATGATAGTCAATCTTAGCACTGGGGCAGTGTCCCCCAAGTTTGTTGGAAAGGTGACGCAACCAGCCGCCTCGCGGCCCACCAGCAACTGATTTGGCATGATCAGGTGTCTGAAGGCCCAGTGCAATGAGCTCACGGCAACTGATGGCATTGAAGCCAGATTAGCGGAGAATTGAGTGGAAGTTACAAAGCTTCAGGCCAAAACCTTAAGATGATATTATGATTACAGTACATTATGGCCAGAGACCATATTTAATCATAATGTTCCAGCCTTAATTCTCTCTGTCATCGTTCATATATGCCACGAGTCCAAATACTCTTTGAAGTTCCTTCACGGCACCGCCCTGCAGAAGATGGATCAGGAAAGGGAAACATAGGGAAGTCTTGTTTCGAGCCGGAGTCAGCGATCGAGACGACGCTTGAACAGAAGCTGAACGATTTCGATGAGAATCGGAAGACAAAATTGAGGCAGATACGGGATCCTTTTACGACGTTTCCGTCAGTTAAATTGTAAGCCTAAAAAAAGATAGATAATGCTATCCCGTATACTGTTGCTATCATCTTCCGAATCGTTCCAATCCCCGTCACTCTCCTCCTCCATCGTCTCGTACCCGTCGGACTCCGAGCCATCCCTGTCCTCCAACTTCTAGCCGTGTTCGTAGTCCTTCGCCGGAAAGGCGTGAGAAGAGACTGTATATCTTAAAACAAATAGATTCGACGACCATCGACCCGTGCCTTTGGTTCCGAATTAGCGGTTGGCCTCCTTGGCGTCAAACTCACTTTCGTTGCTTGGATTGTCATCGGGAAAACGCCCAGGCATCTCGTGGGTGACCTGATATATTCGGAGAACTTTCCATTCCATCCTTTCCCACTGCTGGATCCAAAATATATAACAAAACATTGTGATTAACACCTGTCACTCACCGGTGGGTATTTGCATTGGGAAATACATTTTCACATCATAGGAGATCAATCAAGATGCCGAATATGCCGTACTGCGCGCTACATTGACATTTTGACTGCCGAATGCCATAATAAGTAATCTCTGTAGATACTGGAGTCCTCTCTCTTTTTCCCCCCTTTTCTCTTCTTTTTGCAACTTTAAAACTTGATTTCTCCCTGCCATCCACAGACATAGGACATGAGCCCAAACAAATCGTCCACCTCGGAGATCCAGTTAGTGCTTTTCGGGGCACTCGTAAGCAGGGTGTGCAATGCAGTGGCAGTTGAGGCAGGTGTGTTGGTAGTTGCAGTCGCTGCCGAGCCGGCAGCAACCGCTGTTGTAGTTTCGGCATACCTCTGAGTAACGCTTGCGGCCTCGATTGCCGGTCCCAGACTCTCGACCTCTGCGGTTCCGTCGTCGCTCGCGCTCGTAGGCGTCAAGCCTTTTATGTACGGTATTATGAGGTCAGAGTCCGGAGTGAGCTTTTGCGCGACACAGATAGATACAATGCCTGTGAGGAGAGCGGTAATGACCGAGTTCCGGTCGCAGTCCCCATCCTCGTACTGCATTATTATTTCCTCGAGAGCTTCCACGTCGTTGGGGGAGAACTTGAAGGGTGGTCGCTCATCGGACATGTTGTATTGGCGAGACAGAGTGAGAAAGCATATATATCGAGAAGCCCGGAGAACATACCTGGAGGGACAGTCAGAAGCATAGAGAACAGTCCGGTCTTGCCGGCCTTATATACATTTTCGGAGACGCTTTCCCAGGCCCCGTCGCGGGGTTCCGGAATGCTCCGGTTGTCCGCAGAACGGGCACCTAGCAACTAGCCGAATATTATGCTCAGAGTCCGAGTCCCGAGGCACAGAGGGCGATTATCCCGTTAATCCGGACGACAAATCGTTGATCATCCTGGGCCGCAGAAGACCCAGTTTATCCTGCGAGAGCAGAAGAACCGTGTTGATCCCCCGCAACGGCGGATGACCCAGAAATGATAGTCAGGGTCAGTTCAAATTTTCGATATCGTGCTCTGGGACGAAATCCGACGCCAGTGAACGTTGGGCAGGGTCCGTGCGCTCCTTGACATCACGGCGCCGGGAACGCTTGTGAGCGGATCCCAAATTGAGCTTAATACTATTATAAAATCTCCAGTGCTCTGGGACGAGGTCCGACACCATTGAACGTTGGGCAGTGTCCGTGCGCTTCTTGACATCGCAGCTGAAGTGAGGCACTTTTTGCATCAGCCACGTCAACTGGATCAACAGACGCGGAAATCAGCGCAAACTCAGCCTGATTATCATCATTGTCATACACTGGGACGTGATGCTGCCAGGCATCCAACATTTAATTTGCTTGGGACTGTGAAAGGAATAGTTACAATGCTGAGGAAACCATTCAGGCCGAAAATTCGGTCCCCCCCCAAATTTGGCCACCCCCCTTTCCGATTGTTACACGCAAGAAATATCAAGTATCGAAGTGCGGTATTGTGATTACAATGAGAAAATGAAAAGAAAAACAATTTCGAAACAACCAACCATTTAATTTTCTGGGTCCTTGACACAGAGACCATGTGAGTCCGACAGCATTCGATTTGCGCAAAAGAGAGGTTCAACCCAGTCACGTGGGTAGACTTTTATGGTGCAAACTTGGCGACTGAGAAACATCGTTCTAACTAAAAAGGAGCTCGCTACTCACTCGGTGGGTTCATTAGGATATCCAAATCCAAGCCATCACTTTCAATGTACGCCTTAATCAATGATTTGACTTGATCTTCTGCTACCAGATCATAGAACCATGATAATCTCTGGCGGGAATATTCTTTTGTTCTTTCGGCCGTTATCTCTGTACGTTTCAATTTATTTCGCACCTCTTCAGACATGTGATTCTGTATACGGTCCAAAGAGAACGGGTGAAGGATACACAACCCCTCGAGTTTACGCACCCTTGAGAGCATAACATATGCACTTTGAATAGATGGGCAGCTGGCAAAGTCAATACAACATACATCAAGGGAGCGTCCTTGAACATTGTGGGATGTGAAAGCAAATGCTGGAATCAGGGGGAGCCGCGACCGGGTTGCGGAGTATGTGCTGGCGGAGTTGGGCAGTTGAAATTCAATACTGTCTGTGATGGTTTTCAGAGTTACTCTGTGAGGATGAGGTGCATCGCGATTCATTTTTGTGTAGGCTCTAAAGTCAACATCTGCGGAGATGGGGTAGCGTCGACCCTCGATCTCTTCAAATATGACGGATATCAGAGTGCCAGGGCTTCCGTTCGATATCCTTTTTTTTTTTTTTTTTTTTTTTTGAATCATGTTATTTGCCCTTTGTCCCGTGGGATATGGTAGGCATGCTTCTACACGACTTGTATCTATCTTTGTGGTATGTATGTGGATATATAGGTTGGTGTCATCGACATGCTGTCCAACGGGCCGGGGCCACGATAGGACGGTTGCACGGAGTGGTGCGCCTATTAGGAAGTGTTCCGTCTACCTGGTATGTATAGTAAGCGGCAGGCGGAGTATGTTAGCGGTATAGGCCTCGGTGTGGGGTGCTGGTGAGTAAGGTATCGTGTATATGTATATATGTATAGAATAGGTATCGTACTGGTGTCAGGGCGGGCGCTTTGGGTGCATCAGCGGGCTCGGGTGAGGGTGGGGTACGGCGTTGGTCGGTCGGGCTTATGGGGCGTTACGGTTGGGTTTGGTGCGTTGCTTTACTGCGATTGCGGGTGCTTTTGGGAGGTCGCCGTGGATCGTGTAAAATCGGCCGGTGCGTGCGACGTAACGGAAGGGCGGGGGGTAGAGTTTGGGTGTGCCTAGGAGCTTCGTAATGTTGGTGGCGTCTCTCCCTCCTTCTCGTACCAGCTCTCGGCGTGCATCTCGGTGTGTCGAACAATGGAGGAGGTAGTGGGCGACCGTTTCGTCGGCCTGGCGGCAGCACGGGCAGATGGGGGATTCTGCTTTGTTGATGCGATACAGATGCTTTGCGAGTGGGATGTGTCCCATGCGTAGTTGCAGCAGTAATACTGCAAGGCTGCGCGGTAGCTTGCTGGCGAGGGTGATATACGATCCCTTTAGGACTTTGTCGTCGTAAGAGGACATGCGCTCGAAGCGCGATGAGTTTTCCCAGACCTGCTTCGCGGCCGCCTGGAGTTTGGTATGGTATTCCTGCCGCACAGCAGACCGACTCCAAGGCAGATCGCCGCGGAAGATCTTGGGAATGGCCGCCTGCGATGAGGAGTCTTCGCATTGCGCAGCTCGCTTTGCCTCCTCGTCCGCACGTTCGTTCCCTTGGATGCCTATGTGCCCTGGCGCCCACCGTATCGTCACCCGCACCCGCACCTCGATCGCACGCCTCCCGCCCCCCGTCGCCGTGGCCGTTGCCCGAGTCCGAGTCCGACCCGCACCCGCACGTTCGGCATGGGCGGTCTGCGAGCGTCTAGGCGCCGGTGAGCCGAGTGCTGATGGTGAGCCTCGTCTTGCTCGATTCTGAGATCATATTATCCCAGGCTGACGGATGGTGTGCGCTAGAAAAGAAGCTAGACGTGTATAGAAAATGGGAGCGACAAACGACAACCGGAAAAACTATGCAAGTAGATTCTCACCCTCCCCGACCGCAATCCCAACGTAGCTCATTATGGCTTCACCGCAGTTCCACGCGATCCCGCTGTGCTCTTCCAAAACGACCCAACAGCGAGTGGGAGTCAATTCATCCCAAGCAAGATCCCTTCACCGTCGAGGATATCCCAATTTCGGAGTCTACTCTCGTGAATCAAATCCGAGACTTTGTCGAGGTTTGTCTCTGTCCAGCCCAACCGTTACACTAACATCGTGCGATACCAGGATATTTTTGTCAAGGGGTGCGTGCGTCTCGATCTTTTTTTTTTTTTTGCAAGCTATGACGTACACAGCCACTCTGCACTGGAAACATAACACAGATCGGGCAGGCCCTCCAGCTTGCCACCATCCTCGGTACGTCGTTCGTAATGCGGCTCGATTCCGTGTTCTCATCATCCATTCATTTTCATTCCCAGATAACGTCGGCCTGTACGTGTACGTATATCCTCCTTGTTCATTTTCTCCACTTGTTGACGGTGCACTCTTCAGCCGTTCCGAACAATCTCGTCCATCCATCCCAAACTCGTCGAACGCACCGTGGCTGCATTCCCGCGCTTGGGCTGGTCGGAGCATTTTGCCCGCATCATCGAGAAGGAGCTGGATCTCAAGCCCTGGTCCACAGCTCGACATTTGAGATTCCGGCGTGGACGCGCGGCGCGGTACTCGAAGCAATTTTGCTAGAGATGCTCGAGGGAACGACGTTCGACTGAGATGCGGTTTCTTTGTTGATCCCCTGTAAATTGAACCTGAATACCACTTTTCTCAGAGATTCGTTGAAGGGGTCGGGCCTTGAGGTGCGAATCGCGTTTCGACTGTTCATTTTGAGCATTTCTTCGACGAGTTGGCTGAAGAGTCGTGGCCCAGAATGTTCAGCAAGCGTTTTGACACCGGTAAGACGGATTCAACTGCGCAGCGATTGGGATCTTTAGACGATCTCATTGGCTCAAGTCATCCGCCGTCTTACGTTCCTCAATTTGACTCTAGAGCACTTACTTACCTCCCAAACGATGCCTCTCATTCTCCACTTCATTGCACTCACACTAATGCTGAGTCCGGCGTCTTGCCGTGCAAAGCTCACACGCCGACAAAGCTGCATCTCAGAGCAACTCTCAGGACTCTGACATTCCACGACGCGACGCAGAGTCGCTGCCTCCACCGGCAGCTGCATCAAATACGAGCCAGCCGGAGCGAGACACAGCTAGCAGATTTGGCCTTGTCTGAGAATTCTTTTGGGCAAGGGTTTGGGGGGCAGGACCTCTCCACCTGCGCAAAAAAAAAGGTCAGCTGAGCGTCGTAAACCCGCAAAATTTCAACATCCCGCAGCTCAAATTGCCGCCCGATGTCGCTTACGACACCAGATCTTGAGCTCAATACCGTTGCACCCTCCAATGAGAGATCAGAAAGAAAAAAAAGATCGTTTAGTGGCTGTCATGATCCACCCTCGAATCGAACGAGGGATCCCTGCCGAGCTGATTCTAGACCTCTCCTCTTTCGACCTGTAAGTACTCCCCCAGCGTGCGCCGTGAAAGCGTTCGGGGAATGGATACTGAATACTGTTTTCAGAGTCTAGCATGCAGGAACGAATATTAATAAACCGTGGAAATTGTAGTTCCCTCTCGGCAGCGGCCATTCAAGCCCATCCGAAAGAAAAAAGACCTTACACCATACACCATCGTCCAAGCCCCAGTCGAACTACTTTGAGTTTCGTTATTTCACTCCGCCAGCTTGCCCAGGTACGGACCGTTCCGCCTTCGTGGGAGAGCTGAGTGAGCTGGTATCCAGAGGTGGATCTGCATGCGCAGCGAACGGAGAATCAGCCCGGCGCCATAGATTTTGTGGCCGCGAGCCCAGATCAATCGAGATTCGAGAATGATCTGTAAAGTCCAACCCCGAAGGTTGAACCTTGTATGGAAAAAAGAACCAACCAATGGATGCGGAAAGGTCCAACCTCGAGTCGAACGGGGTATCCTGCTTGCTTCGAAGTCATGATTCCACTCCTGTATGCAAGGTGGGCGTGGTCTCTCTACAGTTTTGGTACAACTGCTCGTTGGGTATGAGTGTCTGGAAGCCAGCATCGGTGGTGCTCCTTACCCAGTTTTCAACGTCGACGCGCACACAGCTACTCAAAAACAGAGATCTATCGTCTGGAAAGGAAGAAGGTAAGCGCAAACACGAATAAGAGAGTGCTTTCTCTGGCCTGATTTTCAATTCGGCCACTCATTGAAAAGTCCAAAAGAAAAGACTTGTCACCTGGGAACGGTCCAACCTCGAGTCGAACGAAGTATCCTGCTTGGCAATGAGTCGTGCCTATTGTACACACGACGCAGATGCAGCCGCGTCCCTTCGTTTTGGAGCATTATGGGTGTGCCCCAGCTTTGCTGTAGTCTCCCCTCGGCAATAGCGTGCGCGGAACTATTCGTGGTACGAATCAACTGGCGCAAACCAAATTCGACCACGAACTAACAATGAGAAGCCAACGCAAACGCGAATAGGAAGTGCTTGCTCCAACCTGAATTCAATTTACATAACAACTCACTAAAAAAATTAAGGAAAACGCCAGGCTGCCAAATGGTCCAACCCCGAGTCGAACGAGGGAGGTATCCTGCTCGACACAACGATCACAAGCGAACAAAAGGCGCAGGTGCGGACCCCTCCGCATTGGACCTATATTTCCTCTGCATCTCTCGCAAGTTGAGGGTGGATACGTCCCAACTAGTGTTGCCGCGACTCGAAAAGTCGAGTCACGACTCACAAAGTCGACTTCAAACCAGGTTTGACTCGACTCGACTCAACTTGTCCAATCCGAGCCACTCGAAGTCGACTCAAGTCGACTCGAGTCAATGGAGTCGGAATTTTTTGGATCATTGTTTTTGAGGCTCCTGGCAACACAGAAAAGGTCAATTGAGCTTCGGAGGAGTATGGTAGTATGATATTTATCTATCTTGCAACATATGAAGACCCCAGATGATCAACTCTGGAAGGTGGAAAGTCAGCGAAATATTAATGGACTGGCACAACACTGGGAGCACCTTTTGAAACGTCTCGAATTTATATTTCCTGACTCTGGAAATTGGACCTGGGTTATTTTCTGAGGTTTTCTACAGGCTGGGTACCAGGGGAGATCTGCTCCCAAGTGCCTACAACCCAATTCAATTTCTACCGACTTGAACGACTGCGCTGAAGATTTGGCTGTGAATTACTTCGATCTCGAAGTAGCGGGTGAGATTCCGAAATGGGGAGGTACAATCTTTAATTTTTTGAATCAGATCCTTCGGAACACTCACAGTGATTGCAGAACCTACTATCCAGGCAGTTACACTGGTATTGTGGCGGGGAAGTTGGCTACTTTTTGTCTTGCAGATCCATTGTTATCAGTGCTGTTGGGCTATGAACACATTCTGCGTTGCGAAAGGTGGTTGAAATGAGGCGGGATCAAGCCGGCGCCAAGTCCCGGTGTCACCCGGCGATGAAAATATTTAGCTAAACAGTATTTATATGTTTCTATGTATTTCTACAGCCTCGCGCAAGAGTCTACATACCTTAAACGACCTAAAACGACCATGGATTATTACCAAAATAAGCTGTTATTCTGGAGTTCTGATGTGTTTGACGCAAAACATTGCCATCACCAATGGACATATGCAAGACACGTACTCAAGTCTTTTAGTACCCTCAATACAAATCTCCATCAATAATGGGTGCCCAGGCTGATTTTTGCACGCAAGTGTTCTGTAGCGGCCCTGGTTGAATGTTGTACAAAATGCACACATCTCAGTCCAGTAGCTTTTTCCTCAATGCGGGTTCCCCCACGTTTCCCCGACGAGGTTTGACGTACCTGCAGCATAGATAGTTGTAGATAGTTTACCTACCTACTATGGTCTTTATTTTCTTGCCACATAGTTACTCGTCTTGTCTTTCCAACACCAGTTTCGTGCCCCCGCTCCGCTCGTCCCGCATCGTATCCGTTTTGCTCGAGTCTCGGAGCAACCCGTACCGTGACAGTTTGAGAGGATGATAGGACCTTCGACAGGAAGAGAAAACTTTAACTCGACACACGAAGTTCGTCTGCATCCAGGGAATGAAGTACTCTTGCTGCGAGAAGGTGACCTTCATCCAGTCAATGCCTTCATTCCATTGAAGAATCAATTTTCATTTGATTTCTGGCTGTACCATCTCAACCCCACACCCATCTCACCATACTACAGTGGTGGCGAAAAGTTCTGCACGGGATCGTTTGGGCCCATTTGTTCGTCAAATCTCTTCAAATAAAATTGTGGCATGAACCTTGATTGGGGGTATTCCGAAAAATCGAGTTCCTCGGCGGCTTCCCGAGTGGTTTGAAAGAGATTTACTCCCATAGCCCACAGTGAGTGGTTACCTAGCGCGACAAGAGGCGAGCGAGATCTGGATCTTGGAAGTTGATCTGTCCACGTGAGTGGCGCTGCCGTAAGTCGCTGCGATGGAGCAAGCGCGTTCCAAGATATATTTGCATTATTTGACGGCCCAGTATGCACTATTCACAAAGGTGTTAGTTTTCCATTTGAAGGTTTGCAGGTTGCCGATGAGACGCGGGGAACGGTTAGCAGCGACGCGCTCGACGCGTCGGTGCTGGCGAGTGACTGGCGGTGCGCAGCTGATGGCCGAGAAGACGCCGCTGACTCAGGATTGCCTTATTCGGGGGGGTAGGTCCCCCGTGGGAATTTATCCAACATCCAGAGATCGCACGCCTCTTGTAGCGCGAGGTCAATCTTTGCCAAGCGACCAAATGTGTGCAAACACGTGAAAGTGCAACACTTTCTCGGAACCAATTATGCCCCTGGGATGGGCTTTTTGGACCTGGCAACCACATAGTTGTTCACAGGAATCTGAAAAATCCACCTAAACAGTCATATATATTTTTCCGACTGCTAAATAATCGAAGGGATAGCGTTGTGCTTACGGCTGTTTGAGACTCGATACAAACACACACACACATTGTTCGACCCTAGATGGTCATTTTTGGCCAAATATTTTTGTAGATTGCATTATACGATATCGTAATATGGTCACAGCAACAGCAGGGTTCCAGTTTAAACCGCATCGTGTCCTACGATGGCCCTTGGTTTAAACTGGTTTAAACCATGTTGGTTCCAACCATGACTATTTTGCCTACATAACTGGCCTCTGGATGTACGGTTTAAACCAAAGTGGTTCGAACCCTGGTTTAAACCAAAGTGTGCAAGAGAGGTTCGCAGCCAGGTGCAGCAGTATATTATTGCCGCCAGGAGTATAGAATGGGGCCACAGATAATATTATTGTGCCCAACACCCTCACTCAGCCAGTGGGTAATGGAAATATGGTTGTGCCAGCCCACCAGCAATTGGCCCAACAATATCATATACTTAGCTACGGTGGTTTGGCTGAACGTGGATTCAGGCTTGGTAATATTATCACCCCCTACGCCCATTGTTTGGACGAAGGCAACCACAATATTGTTGTGCTAGCTGGCCAGCAACTGGCCGACTAATATTCTACGCTCGGTCGCCGTGGTTCGGCTGAATAATATTATCACCTGCTACAGCCGTTGTTTGGCCGAAGGCAATCCCAATATTTTTGTGCCAGCTCCTCAGCGATTGGCCCAGCAATATTATATGCTCAGCTACGGTGAACGTGGATTTCAGGCCCAGCCCCCTGCAACCGTTGTGTGGCCGAAGGTAACCACAGTATTATTGTGCCAGCTCCCCAGCGATTGGCCCAGCAATATTATATGCTCAGCACGGTGGTTCGGCTGAACGTGGATTTCAGAGTACTCATTCCATGCCCACGAACTTGATTCCACCCAGAAATTTGTACCCATTCCACTTTTGAACGAGGACAAAGCAAAATACTCTGCCCAAACACAGAAAATTTTACAGAACTTGAGTCGCTGGTGGTTAAATATTCTGTGGGTCTCTCGTAGTACTCATTCCATGCCCATGAACTTGATTCCACCGAGAAATCCGTACCCATTCCACTTTTGAATGAGGACAAAGCAAACTACTCTTGTGAAGTGAGACCTGCATGCCCAAATACAGAAAATATTACACCACTTGAGCCGCAGGGGGTTAAATTTTCCATGGCTCTCCCTGAGCACTCATTCCATGGTAAGGAACCTAATTCGAGCGAGAAATCTGCACCCATTCCACTTTTGAACGCGGAAAAAGCAAAATATGCTTGTGGAGTCAGACTTGCATGCCCAAATACAGATAATATTACATCACTTGAGCCGCCAGTGGTTAAATTTCCATGGCTCTTCCTGAGCACTCATTCCATGGTAAGGAACCTAATTCGAGCGAGAAATCTGCACCCATTCCACTTTTGAATGCGGAAAAAGCAAAATACACTTGTGGAGTCAGACTTGCATGCCCAAATACAGATAATATTACATCACTTGAGCCACCGGTGGTTAAATTTTCCATGGCTCTTCCTGAGCACTCATTCCATGCTAAGGAACCTAATTCGAACAAGAATCCATAGGGTATGTACGAGAAACGAAAACGAAACCATACCCATTCTACTTTTGAATGAGGAAAAAGCAAAATGGGCTTCTAGAGTCAGAACTGCCTGCCCAGATGCGAAAATACACCAGTTGAGCCGCCGGCGGTTAAATTTTCCATGGCTCTTCCTGAGCACTCATTAAGGGTGTAAAAAACATTATAAAGCGTGTAAACATCGGCTGTCGCCTCACCATCCGTGTCACCTCAGAAGGGGTTCGGTGTTCATTAGCCGGCCTGAGGTTCTCGGCAGGGCCAGAATCCTACACATGAAAAGAACAGAAGCACCGCCACTTGACAGGAAGTCACGGGAAATTCCCTTACAAGAATCCTGCCCATTGCAGTCATTTCCATCCACTTAGCTTGTGCACCGGACCATTATTGGGCAAGCTAGAGGGCAATCAGTGGGATGATTTTGAAGCACGTGAAAGGCTTGAATTTTGAGCTATGCACTTTCACAAATATCCAACCGCTTTCATAGATATGATCCACGGTTTCTCCAGACATATCTGTATACCTGCGACATAATCTCAGAGTCATTAGTCTCAATATTGGGTCAGGGCAACTTACTCCACTTGACGTCACATTTGACCAGATTCTGTCACTGATACATACAATTACTCATGAGTCCCTCTGCAAGTTCAAACCCATAAAGACGCACGAGCATAATAAATGTGTCGAGAGTTGGATGCGTGGGGTAGAACCACGTTGAAGATGTATTTTGAGATGCGTAAAACGGCTTCAACATCCTCTGTACGCTGTTCCAGGAGGACGCCAATTGCATGCCGCAGTTCCTCCTCCGAAATGAGCATTTCGGTTCTCCAAATTTCTTTTAAAGTTGGACTGCAAGTGATTCTCCTCTGCTAGTAACGTGATAGTCCGGGAATGATATCAGGCATATCCGGGGTCACCCCCTCTTGAGAGTGCCCTCCGAGGCCGGGTATTTGCTCAGGATATTGGTCCATGGCGGTGGAATGCAGAATCAACTTTCGTGGGAAATCCTACATGTAATAGTGTGTAAACTATACAGTAATTTGTGACCGTGGGAGCGCTGATGGCCGTTCTGCATGCCCCGGTTGTCTCGTGTATATTATATTCCCACGAAATTCGGCAGCGCTGCAGCTCCATGTGGAGGAGGTGTGCCCCCGCAGCTTCGCAATGGGATTGATATCGAGTATTGCTGGTGTCTGGAAAATTAATGGCGTAGCCTGTGTTAAATTCGCCGCATTTGGGAATTTGATCCGGAAGCCTGCCGAGCCCGCTATCCTAATAAGGGGGTCGAAAAAGTTCAATTGTGTGTTAAATTCACCGCATTTGGGAGTTTGATCCGGCAGCCTGCATCGGCTGCACAATGCCGCGTGCGGAGTTGCTCTCTTCCCCAGAAAGGTTCATATAACCCACCGGACTGCCGCAGCAGAGTGGAAAAAAAGTCGCATGGGAAGACCTTGTGCGCGCCCAGTCGTAGTATGCATCCAAACTGGGGAAGGGAAACATCGGTTCCGGTCCTCCGTCGCGGCTTGAGAATGTGGTGTCTAAGAGTGACAGTGTTGGACACCGCAAGGCAAGCGCGGCGGGAAGCGCGGCAGCGAGTGGGTGACCGTGAAATGAACGTAGCGCGGTTTCATTTTCCCGCAACACCTTACGCAGGTTCATACCCAGCGCCCTCGCCCAGAGATTCTTCCGGACAAATGTATCGTGGAGCCTGAGTATTCCTATGTCAACACATCCAAGATCACTCCCTCGTTGCTCACATTCGGCTGTTCAGCACGTTGTCTCATGGCTTGAACATGCACATCAATACGGGGAACGCAGACTGGGACTTTAACTCACGCAGGCAAGTGCACATCCAGAGACGAGCCGGCTGGCGGTACCCTCCTCTGCCAGATATCGTATCAGGATCCCATGGAGAATCCAACGCCGAGAAGAGGGGCTTGTGGATATATTTGCGAAATGTATATCAAAGCCAGTCTGAGATCATCTGTGTGCCCAGGTGTGTACAATCTCGGGCTCGTCAGTGGCACTCCTGCACCTAGCAGTTGATAAGACGACGACCAACCTCCGCGGGAAAAAAATCCTCACATCCACGGAGGTTCACAACGACAACACGGTAGCCCAGCCCACTTTTTTTGACCGTGATCGATGCAGGAGATAGGATGGCACGAAGATAGGCTTCGTGCGAACCTAGAAATAATGCCGCATGAGCCAGTCTGAACCTTCGCGCGTTCAATCGACTTGCCGCCAGTGAGGCCAGGGACCGCCGCGATTATCGGACTGTTGTCATCCAGGTGGCGTGTGTCGATAGGTGCGAAGTCGAGGCCTCTTTAAAAACTGGACAAGCGGTCGCCGGCGCTTCGCGCCGGCTCCCACTTGCTTACCTTGTTTGTGACTTTTTGTATTTGAAAGGTTTCGCAATCTGCAGATATGGTAAAACTAGAGTAAACATCAGCTCTAACTGCAACCCTAGTGAATGAATACATGCGAAACCGAGGAGAGCAAACAATCTATAAATAAATAAGTTCCAAAAGAATTAATCCGCAAAAAGCGGCATTTCAACCATTGAGCCGGTCATCATGGCCCATCAAACAGTTCTGCAGGTCAGCATGCAAGTGCAGCTAAATATAATGATTGATTTCTGCATGCTGTTGGTTGGTGCTAAGCTGCTGTGCTTTGGTCATGCCGTGTAATTTAACTATACGGAGGGCTTCGGACAGACAGAGTGGAGCCATCACTTCTGGCAGCTCGGCATGTAAGCGGTGATTGATTTCCGCTTGCCGTTGATTGGCGCTAATCTGCCGTGTTTTGGTCATGCTGCGTAATTTAACCATACGGAGATACGGCTTCGGACAGACAGAGAGGATCACTTCTGGCAGCTCGGCATGTAAGCGGTGATTGATTTCCGCTTGCCGTTGGTTGGCGCCAATCTGCCGTGTTTTGGTCATGCTGCGTAATTTAACCATATGGAGATACGGCTTCAGACAGACAGAGAGGCTTAATTTTATAAAGAGAGTGATTAGCGCTCGCCATATAGGTTCGTAGCACAACGTACAATGTACCACCATCGCTGACTCGGAGAATCTTCCTAGACGGGGTCGATTCCGGTTCAAGAAAAAATTATAGACAATGAGCTTACCGCTCATCATTTGGTCTTCCTTGGCCAGCCTCGCATTTGCATAATGTGTTTCGTCGTATTTATATCATATTTGGCCAGTATTAATATCTTGCGTGCGCGCGGATCACCGCAGGTTGGTCGCGGCGTCTGCTACAACGCGTCCACAACGTCTAACCCAGCTTGCACAATCCGGGATCGACGCTCGTGGATGCGGCTGGTGAACTTTTGAACAGGTGCGCGTCAGTTCCTGTACTAACGTCCAATGGCATTGATACGGCTACGCATTTGGTTCCATCCTCGGCCCCGGCCGCCAGCCCGCAACACATAAAATCCCATGGCCATTAGAAATCCACGGCAAGCCTCGCCGAACGGGCTCAGATCACAATGGTGTCCACATTCAAATTTCTTTTCCGTCTCCCACATATTCGCCCTGACGTTATAAAACTTGGAAACAATGGAGATCTTTTAGCATGTGGTGGAATTGACGGTCGTCTGAACATCTTCTCTCTTGTGCGCGGCGTACACTTGACGAGCATGGTATTTCCCGCCCCAATTTCGGCGTTAACGTGGGAGCCAACACCTCTCGTTCATATATGGAAACTTTGGATCGGGATGAGAAATGGAAGCGTGGATAGTATCTCGATAGGAGTGGAAAAGAGTGCACCGGCTCGTTCAGGTTCCTTCTCACTATCATCTTCGGCTAATGGTTGATTTTCAGATCCTACGGCGACACGCGTTTTGAATGTAGCCGGTGGGGATGCAATCTTTCAGATAACGTCCAAGAATACTGCCGTTATGGTAATGACAGCATCCCAGCGAAAAATACTCCTGGATCATACCAGTTAAGTGCCTCGTCCAATCCCACTTGGATGCCATAAGGTGTGGCCCACGATGCTGTTGGAGTGCCCGTACCACGGATCCGAGTCGACTCATCAGTTGCCTCGTGCTATGCCTTAGCTTAGAGACCAAGGACACGACCGCTCCGCGATTACAATCGAGGAAGCTCTCAAGTTACGAGAACCACCCCAAATCCACGTCAAGGGAGGCATACCGCGACGGGGCAGGTACACAATAAAAAAAACTACTATCCGTCCGGAACTTCGGGTGAACACTGGGTTCATAATGCCGAGATAAAAGAAGCACACAGCTACCAGGTTCAGAAATATACGGGTGAGTCGGATCCGCGGCTCCCGGTACCCGCAGGTCGACGAGTACTCACGGGTTTTTTTTATACGGCAGGTACCTGTGGGTACCCATGGGTATCAGTGCATGAAATAAACATATATTGTTAAAGTAGGTTAGTGTACGGGTATCATTACATGGCCAGTGCAAACAACACATTTGAGGTGCGCTGCACATATGCAGAACTTGCAAGTCCAAGCCCAGGAGTGCTCTCTTTTCCACACGAAGATCTGTAGCTCAGAATCTGCGTAGATGATGGGCCAGAGCAGCTCAAGGAATTCACAGTTCAAAGCGAAATTGTGATTCTGGTCTTTTTCTTCAATTTGGACCCAAATCGAAAAATACTGGTGGCGCCGGCCATACTGCAGGCGCCACCGATTTGGCCATTTTTGTTTTAAAAAACTGCAGGCGCCACCGATTCAGACCAAAAAACAGGTGGCGCCTGCATTCTGGCGCCGGGATTAGAAACATAGATTGACGGCTTGTGGACACAGGGCTTAATTAAGGCTTATTAAGGATTAAGGCCTTAGCCAAAATCCGGACCCTTAATAAGGCCTTAATGTCGAACACTGCCAGTGACTAGGCACCTGAACACTGCCTGAACACAGCCAGACATGGCACCTGACGAGCTGGACAGAGCTAGACAAAGCTGCGCAAAGGAGTCTGTGTAGAGGGCTACATAGGCCCTTTCCAGCCGGCTAGGCAGACCTTGGCAGACTCTGGCTCACCTGGCCAAAAGTCTGTCCAGGTCTGGGTTGAACATAGTGAAATTCAATGCCCTTTGAATGCCCCAGATCACATTTTTCAGAATGCAAGTGTAAGTCTGCCAGCTTACGACAGCGGCCCGTAGGCACATGCTGGTACTCTGGTTTAAGAAATTCGATATTGGTATTCGGGAGAACGAAGCCGATCTTTCGGGAGGACCAAATGTGGCCAAGGAACGTAAGCATAAGCGAAACACCTCCAAGACAACAAAAATCACTCAGCGTTAACCTGGGAAATTTGGGCCTGTTGATATTATTGATGTACGATTATTGATCCGTATCTCATTCCTTAGAAAATTCTGTTTTCTGAATGACATGGTAGAATATATTGTCAAGCGCGTGGAAAAGACTCTTGGACATGCAGTGCACCACCGGGTGACAAGAGAGATGGCGGACGCTTTTACTTCCTCTTTCCTCGCCTCAATGCCGGTCCGTGCAGCTCGCGTCATTTTGACCAAGGAATCGGTTTCTTGGACTAACGGGGAGAGTCGGGGATGTAACACACTACAGGGAAAACCGACTTGAGGGCAACTGGAGCATTGCTGGCAGTGCTCGGAATATAGGTGCCGTTGTCAATAGCTTTCTTTTCAGCAGCTTTCTTCGCCTCATCAGCAGCAAGCTTTACCTGGTCCGCAAAGGCGCTGGTGTATTGCTCGGCATCCAAAGTGAAAGTGGCAGCGCTGGTGTCAGACCGACTGAAATTGCCTGGGAGAATTTCCATAATTCTCCAGCACCTCCGGGTGAACTCCGTTGTCAAAGTTGTCGGCGTCTTTTCCGTATTTCGATTTTCCCATTGCAGCGGAGTGGAATGGCTAGATGGCGCCCAAAGAACCAGGATTCTGCGATGTTGCTGCGCAAAGGATCGAATAGCGGTGGTACTACAGTCCGATTTTTCATAATGCATAACCTCATAATGCATACCAGCCAAAAATTCTCATAATGCATCGGATTTCGGATCCACCAAAATGCATTTTACCACTGTAGAGGCAAGCTCATAATGCATAAATGGTCATAATGCATAGACTTGGGGCAAATAATGCTCATTTTGGCAGGGAACCGACCTTATGCATTATGAGCTATAGGTATATACGCCATGGTGGTGAGGTGTCAGATCATAATGTGTTGTACCACCAAAATTTGATGCCTGAGTTAGATCTAATTCCCTTCAAAGAATTCGTGAACCTCCATGGATATTCCCATGTCTCGACAGTATATATCTATGCCTGCTGTGTATGTGCATCCGTACCTCAATTTCACAGGATACTGATCTGTTTGAAGGAAATGGAGTTCAGCGTAAGAACATTCAACGCCATAGTCCATCCTCCTTACACTGTAAACTGCAGACTAGGTTTTAGCCATGAGGAATAAGGATTAAGAGATACCTCACGTTTAAAATATGGTCGCAAATAATTGAATTCATACACAACTAGAGAGAGGGCCAATAGTGAGAATTAGCACTTGCTGCAGTGATGGGCGTCCAGGACGCCCATTAGAGAGAGTGGCATGACGTGGGAGAATAGTCTCTCTCCTGCAGTGATGGGCGTCCCGGATGCCCGTATCCACATTGCTATAAATGCACTCACAAATAATTAAGTTCATACAAAACTGGAGAGAGGGCCAAGCGTGAGAATATAGCACTTGGTGGAGTGATGGGCGTCCGGGACGCCCATCAGAGAGAGAGGCATGGCATGGGAATATTATCTCTCCTGCAGTGATGGGCGTCCCGGACGCCCGTATCCTGACATTGCTATAAATGCACTCACAAATAATTAAGTTCATACAAAACTGGAGAGGGGGCCAAGCGTGAGAATATAGCACTTGCTGGGGTGATGGGCGTCCGGGACGCCCATCAGAGAGAGAGGCATGGCGTGGGAATATTCTGTTTCCGGCAGTGATAGGCGTCCCGGACGCCCATATACTGACATTGCAATAAAAAATATGCTCCCAAATAATTGATACACAACTGGAGAGAGGGCCAAGCGTGAGAATATACCACTTGCTGCAGTGATGGGCGTCCGGGACGCCCATCAGAGACAGTGGGATGGCATGGGAATATTCTCTTTCCTGCAGTGATGGGCGTCCCAGATGCCTGTATACTGACATTGCTACACATGCACTCACAAATAATTAAGTTCATACAAAACTGGAGAGAGGGCCAAGCGTGAGAATATAGCACTTGCTGCAGTGATGGGCGTCCGGGACGCCCATCAGAGAGAGAGGCATGACATGGGAATATCATCTCCTGCAGTGATGGGCATTTCGGATGCCCGTATATTGACAATGCTACAAAATATGGTTGCAAATAATTGAGTTCATACACAACTAGAGAGAGGGCCAAGCGTGAGAATATAGCACTTGCTGGAGTGATGGGCGTCTGGGACGCCCATCAGAGAGAGTGGCATGGCGTGGGAATATTATCTTTCCTGCAGCGATGGGTGTCCCGGATACCCGTATCCTGACATTGCTATAAATGCACTCACAAATAATTAACTTCGTACAAAACTGGAGAGAGGGCCAAGCGTGAGAATATAGCACTTGCTGGAGTGATGGGCGTCCGGTCAGAGAGACGGGCATGGCATGGGAATATTCTCTTTCCTGCAGTGATGGGCGTCCCGGACGCTCGTATCCTGACATTGCTATAAATGCACTCACAAATAATTAAGTTCATACAAAACTGGAGGGCCAAGCGTGAGAATATAGCACTTGCTGGGGTAATGGGCGTCCGGGACGCCCATCAGAGAGAGAGGCATGGCGTGGGAATATTCTCTCTCCTGCAGTGATGGGCGTTTCGGACGCCCGTATATTGACATTGCTATAAAATATGGTCGCAAATAATTGAGTTCATACATAACTAGAGAGAGGGCCAAGCATGAGAATATAGCACTTGCTACAGTGATGGGCGTCCGGGACGCCCGTCTATCAATGTACGGCTAAGTGCTTCCAGCCAAGGAAACTTGGCGCAAGGTCTTCCTTAAATGGGTGTTGAGAGTGGCATGGCGTGGGAATATTCTCTCTCTTGCAGTGATGGGTGTCCCGGACACCCGTATCCTGACATTGCTATAAATGCGCTCACAAATAATTAAGTTTATACACAACTGGAGAGAGGGCCAAGCGTGAGAATATACCACTTGCTGCAGTGATGGGTGTCCAGGACGCCCATCAGAGAGACGGGCATGGCGTGGGAATATTCTCTTTCCTGCAGTGATGGGTGTCCCGGATGCCCGTATCCTGACATTGCTATAAATGCGCTCACAAATAATTAAGTTCATACAAAACTGGAGCGAGGGCCAAGCGTGAGAATATAGCACTTGCTGGAGTGATGGGCGTCCGGGACGCCCATCAGAGAGAGTGGCATGGCATGGGGAGTGGCATGACGTGGGAGAATAGTCTCTCTCCTGCAGTGATGGGCGTCCCGGATGCCCATATCCTGACATTGCTATAAATGCGCTCACAAATAATTAAGTTCATACAAAACTGGAGAGAGGGCCAAGCATGAGAATATAGCACTTGGTGGAGTGATGGGCGTCCGGGACGCCCATCAGAGAGAGAGGCATGGCATGGGAATATTGTCTTTCCTGCAGTGATGGGCGTCCCGGACACCCGCATGCTTACATTGCTATAAATGTGCTCACCAATAATTAAGTGCATACAAAACTGGAGAGAGGGCTAAGCATGAGAATATAGCACTTGCTGCAGCGATGGGCATCTGGTACGCCCATCAAAGACAGTGGCATGGCGTGGGAATATTATCTTTCCTGCAGTGATGGGCGTCCCGGATGCCTGTATACTGACATTGCTACACATGCACTCACAAATAATTGAGTTCATACAAAACTGGAGAGAGGGCCAAGCATGAGAATATAGCACTTGCTGGAGTGATGGGCATCCGGGACGCCCATCAGAGAGAGAGGCATGGCGTGGGAATATTCTGTTTCCTGCAGTGATAGGCGTCCCGGACGCCCGGATACTTACATTGCTATAAAAATGTGCTCGCAAATAATTAAGTTCATACAAAACTGGAGAGAGGGTCAGGCGTGAGAATATAGCACTTGCTGGAGTGATGGGCATCCGGGACGCCCATCGGAAAGAGTGGCATGGCGTGAGAATATTCTCTTTCCTGCAGTGATTGGCGTCCCGGACGCCCGTATACTGACATTGCAATAAAAATATGCTCCCAAATATCTGATACACAACTGGAGAGAGGGCCAAGCATGAGAATATACCACTTGCTGGAGTGATGGGCGTCCGGGACGCCCATCAGAGAGAGTGGGATGGCGTGGGAATATTCTCTTTCCTGCAGTGATGGGCGTCTCGGATGGCCGTATACTGACATTGCAATCAAAATATGTTCCCAAATAATTGATACACAACTAGAGAGAGGGCCAAGCATGAGAATATACCACTTGCTGCAGTGATGGGCGTCCCGGACGCCCATCAGAGAGAGAGGCATGGCGTGGGAATATTATCTCTCCTGCAGTGATGGGCGTCCCGGACGCCCGTATATTGACATTGCTATAAAATATAGTCGCAAATAATTGAGTTCATACACAACTAGAGAGAGGGCCAAGCGTGAGAATATAGCACTTGGTGCAGTGATGGGCGTCCCGGACGCCCATCAGAGAGAGAGGCATGGCGTGGGAATATTATTTCTCCTGCAGTGATGGGCGTCCCGGACGCCCGTATCCTGTGCAATAAACATATGCTCCCAAATAATTGATACACAACTGGAGAGAGGACCAAGCGTGAGAATATACCACTTGCTGCAGTGATGGGTGTCCAGGACGCCCATCAGAGAGACGGACATGGCGTGGGAATATTCTCTTTCCTGCAGTGATGGGTGTCCCGGATGCCCGTATCCTGACATTGCTATAAATGCGCTCACAAATAATTAAGTTCATACAAAACTGGAGCGAGGGCCAAGCGTGAGAATATAGCACTTGCTGGAGTGATGGGTGTCCGGGACGCCCATCAGAGAGAGTGGCATGGCATGGGAATATTCTCTCTCCTGCAGTGATGGGCGTCCCGGACGCCCATATACTGACATTGCAATAAAAATATGCTCCCAAATAATTGATACACAACTGGAGAGAGGGCCAAGCGTGAGAATATAGCGTTTGCTGCAGTGATGGGTGTCCAGGACGCCCATCAGAGAGATGGGAATATTCTCTTTCCTGCAGTGATGGGTGTCCCGCACGCCCGTATCCTGACATTGCTATAAATGCGCTCACAAATAATTAAGTTCATACAAAACTGGAGAGAGGGCCAAGCGTGAGAATATAGCACTTGCTGGAGTGATGGGCGTCCGGGACGCCCATCAGAGAGAGGGGCATGGCGTTGGAAAATTCTCTCTCCTGCAGTGATGGGTGTCCCAGACGTCTGTATACTGACATTAGGTGTGTTCAGAGTAAACTTTCTGTGCGCAGCCGCAGGCGCAGAAGGTCATGTGCCAGCGACTGTCGGTCACATTATTTGTCTTAATCCGCTTCGGGCAAGATGCCCCTAGGGATGCACGCGTAGTTTTGCATCGACAACAGATTGTGCATGAACCCAATACGTTGTTTCTTCTCTCCCTCTGTCTCATCAATCGGCCACAAAAATATCCATGCCCAAATGACCAACTCTTTCCTCAACTACATTGTTGTCTGTGATATTCTGGCTCCATAGCGCCTAAGGTGAGGGAAGCGAACAAGGCCAGTGATGCCGAGATCGGCACCGCCTCAATTTGAAACTCCGGGCCCAGCCCTTTTGTTTGGCCCGAGTTGTACCAGTCTGCTTACAGCAAAGTGCTCGCCACATTTTTGCTCATGGTAAGCAGACTGGTTACGAGTCTAATACTCCGGACGCAGTGGCCTTTTGCACTTTTCGGTCCGACGGCATACTAGTGAGCCGTTGCCTTGACTCGAATGTCACGCGGACGGAGGAATTGCCTGGGAAGCGGCAGTCTCGCCGGGTCCTGTGGCCCCTTGTATTTCCGCCTCTCGAACTGTTCTGACTCTGTGTCCTCCCTTCAGGCATGTTACTTCGAGGCTCCGATTAAATATGTCTCTGCAGGCGCGGGATTTAATGTGGTACCAGATGGGTAGTTCCCTTTGAATTTCTCGGCGGAATGCAAATCCTTTCATCTTTACATCTCTTTCCATGGCTACTTTCATCATGTCATTTAGATCTTTTGGCAGCTCGGTGCATACTGATGAGCATGACTCGGCGCTGTCTACGGAGTTACCACATTTGGCGAGCGCACCGCACCATTGATCCAATTGGCTATGCTTCGCAACTTTCTTCACTCTGACAAACATATACTCTCACACTGCCCATTGACACACATCCGTACCAATTTCTAAGCACGACAACGCCACAAAGCATTTATCCGTCGGGATTCGGGCTCGCATGTGGGTACTATCTCGGGTTTTTGCCATTTTCCTCAAGCCTTTTACCGACTCACACCGATTTCCCCGAGTTGTTCAATTCATTTTGCATTTATTGTTTACTCTTTCCCCCAATTCCCGTCGGTTTCTATTCATTTTAAATGCAATATTGATCATGTCATTTATCTGCTTTAGTCCATTTCTTCTTACTCATTTCTCCGACTCATCTACTATAAATTGTAACTAATTCAACCTCCAATAACAAGGAAGTTTTTCCCCCATATTTAAACAAAAAAAACTGTCGCTCTCATCTCGTCCTCGCTATCGCTCTAGTGTCCCCCGTCGTTCTCCACGCTTCCATCAGCCGTTTTGCAGCCTTTGCCGTTGCTGCACCCGACACTTGTGTATTTTCTATTTTATCACCTTGCGAGTCAGCACTGAACAACCCTGAACTTTCTCGCACCTCAGAACCAGCACTACGGCCCTCAGAGCGGCCTTCCCACACCCATTCCCTCTCCATTTATTTTGTTTAGCTCCGCTCTCAGCCGCGCCGTAGGCATATCAGTACACTATTCCATGACTGAAGAAATACATGGGGTCGGAGGTCCTTGTCCACAACTTTTGCGTCCGCCGCTAAAATGTTTAGGGCCTGGGGTTCGTCTGCCAAGAATGTCGGGCCAAACTTAAGGTACGACTTCGGCCAGGTTACCATTATTGCCTCATTTTGGGCTACTGTGTCCAACAAGTTACGCCCTTCCAGCTTGGATGGCGCATATGCTGTTTCCTTGTTGATGTGGATGAGGTCTTCTTGCCCCATACAAAGGCCCTTACTCTGAGTTCAATTTTATTTTCAACTTCTCGGGGCATGCACTTTTGCGTGGTATTGTGTCATGCCGCCTTAGTGAGTAGGCCGTCCGTAAGTTTTAGCATAAACCGGACACTGGGCAGGACAAGCCAATGTTTGAGAACACCTTTGCCATATACTTGTCCAGTACTACAGTGCACTTGTGGCAGAAAAATCTACATGTCCTAGCCAATGCCAAGCTACGTACGTTGAAGTGGTTAAGGAGCTCGAGGTACAGCTCTCTAGGTAGCATTGCAAATAAGCGGCCTAGTAGATTCCGGTCATCTGCCGGTGCATCTGTGGGATATTTAGAAAAATGAAACTAGGATACGAGGATACGGACGAAACAAATTCGCTTCATCCAGTACTAGCTTCAACAAATTTTCAGCCATGAATTGTGAGACCCAGCAGGGAAGATAATAAGACTGTAGACTATAATCTAATGAAATGTGGAGGGAAAAATTTCGACCAGTTGTTGAGGCAGGAAGCGCCTATCACAACTGAAACATACCATTGATACATACCATCAGCCCGATCAAAACCCGTGCAATCCTGCCACAACTTTTTCTGGGGACCCGGGTATAATGCAGCAGGGAAGATAATTGGACTATAGACTCAGATAATTTGGTGATATGTGGAGGGAAAAAATTCGGACCGGTTGTTGAGGCAGCAAGCACATATCACAACAGTGGCGGCCCCATGGCGAGGAGTTTGATGGTGACGAGCCACGGTGTTGAAGGTTTGATGAGTTGTGCAGAGAGCTCATTCGACCGATGCTTGTTAATACCCAGTATAATATATCTTCCTCCTTCCAAGTACAGTTGTGGACAAACAAAGCCCGCAAATGATCTGTAGCCTGATCTGGAATTATTTCCGGCTCAAAATTATGCTCACCAGATCCAGATTTGCTCAAAGAGCTCGAAAAAGCACCTCCGAAGTTTTTCCCATGAGAAATGCCCGGTGGCCAAATTTTTGGCCTGGAACCAATTTTCAGATTTGTGATTTGAGACGATTGGCAAAAATCAGGTTTTTTGTGCACAGCCACATTACATAAATCACACCATGCATCAGAATGTTTCTCTTGCCACCTTTAGAGGGTCGTCCACGACGGGCAGCCATGAGAGCATAGAATAAGATGGGGTCGGCTCTTTCACTGCGTTGAACCGGGCCCTAAAATGGGCAAAATTGAGGCCCGCTGAGGCGTCGGCTAGACACTGCTATATCCGTGGAGACGTCTAAATTTACCTAGCCGAGGGCAATTCCGGTTGCTTAGACACAGTGGAGCCGAGGCTCGCTGATGTCCGTGACGGCTGCCTAGATTTCCGGCGTTTAGGTGGCTTGGTGGGCCTCGCCACGTCTCTCCAGGGATGTCTAGACGGCTAGATGTGGCTGATGGCTGGACTTTGGCCAGCCGCCTCGGCAGGGTCGCAGTCTACAAGGGCTTTCAACGCAGTGTTTGTGCCGAGATTCATTTGCATTTGTTTGGAATTGTCATTTGAGCACATTTTTGCCCAGAGAAGAAATGTGACGAGACAGTTCAAACCCAAATTTCCCTGGCTATCTGCCCAGCTGGTCGCCACCAATTTCCGGCCAGAATTGAGGGCACTGTGGTGAAAAGACTGAAGCAGGTTTTGAAGTGAGAACTTACAGCCATCAGAAAAATATTATTACTTACCTTAGACCTATAGGGGCTAACCAACGAAAGATTGCACCAGAATTGCTTTGTTTGCGGTTCAAATGGCAGTCACTTGCTACCCCCCACTTCCCGCATATCCCGCCGAATGGAACATCTTCATCAACGATTATAGAACTGCTAACCTGTCGCGGAAATTGAACAACCTATTCACGTTAACCGCTATCGCCGTGCATGATGGGGACTTCATGAAATTTGGGCCTGGACTCTCTGCTGTAACATTAAATGGTGGCCGAACCTATCACCGAATACTGTCCGCATGGGAAGGCCAACATGCAATTTTTTTGAACAGGGCGAAAAGTTTGACATTCCCAGGGCTTGGATTGATGCTACCTTAGCAGGCCTCAATCGAGTCAATCGCTTCATCAAGAAACTCCAGCATCTCAAGGCATCCAACAGAAATGATAACATAGCGTTGCAGATCGAACAGTCAGACACAAACATCCGGGAAATCGCTGCCATTAGTTCCCTTGCACCAGCCTCCCCACCATCACGTCGAAAACTGGTGATTCAGCGGAAGGGGAATGACAAACCAATCTATCTTGACATACTCTCCCCGTTTGTAGAACCATTGCACTATCTCTTGCTTTTGCCTGAAGGCACACTTGGTTGGTCTCCGTCACGTCTGACACGGGAAAACAAGAAGTTCAGGCTAGCGAGATGGTACCGGACCCGATTCTTTGTGAATGCGGAGCAGATGTCAACATTCTCCCGCTTGACAGGTAAATTATTTCCTGCGACATCATCAATTCTAAGCATTTCCAGGTGAATGGTTGGTTGATGCCTGGAGTGCTGTAGAAGAAGCCCGTCTTACTTACATCCGCAACAATCAGCATTCGGATGCCGACAAGGAGGAATTTCTTGAAACAGGGGATGAGGAATCTGTCGATGATGTACGGCTGTCATCCACGTTTGTCCACTCACCTGCCTGGTCAGCCGCAAATATCTCGGACTGTCTTGCACCACGGAAAGCGCTCGGTCCTGTAACTCTTTTTATCACCTTTACTACCAACCCTCGGTGGCCAGAAATCAGAAGCAAATCAAAACCTAGCCAGTCTGCAAATGACCGGCCTGATCTTATTGTTCGCGTTTTTCAACAGTACCTTTCACAACTCATGAAGGATATCCGCGAGGTTTTCGGTCCCATTCTGTACTACATTCGTGTCACCGAATTTCAGAAACGTGGACTACCCCATGAACACATCGCAGTCGCACTCAAGAATGTTCCAAAAACTCCAGCTGAGATTGACAAATTCCTCAGTGCAGAGCTTCCACGTAGCTCAGGCCCACCTCGGGAGGCAGTCAAACGACACATGACCCACATCCATCATCCTTCCAAATCTTATCACCGTTGCGGTTGGCCCAAGCACTGTCAATATGGCTTCCTAAAGGCCACTAAACCTGAATCATCATTCAATGATCGCGGTTAGTAATTTGGGTTATTTTCATTCTTGCATTGAACTTCCAATTCCAGGATACTTCGAGCACAGACGCCGTCATGAATAAGACAGATTAATCGTTTCCCACATTGCCTGGCTGATCTTGAAGTATGATTGCCATATCAATGTTGAATTCTCCACCAGTGTCCAGCTGTTTCAATACCTCTTCAAATATTTCTTCAAGGATTTGGATAGTGCAAACTGGAAAGTCACTGTTGAGCATCCCGCAGACAATATCCCTAGATCAGTCGGGGGCCGGAAGCCCATTGACGAAATCCGTGACTATGAAAGGGGTCGATATCTCTCTAGTATCTTTAATGCTTCTTGCGGATCGGGAGCACTTCAATATCGTTGGAGAAGTCTCCTACATGGCCCTCAGTACAAACTTTATTATGGTGGTGCTCACCTTTGGAACTGGCGGCTCTAGTCTGCTTTTGATTGATGTAATCTGGCCACCTCTACAGCGAACCGCCGAGGCCCGCTAAGGCCCTAGAACTTGATAGCTGCATTCCAGACCATTTGACCTGTATTTCCCCAACTTTATTAGACTTTTAGCCTACAGACCTCCCGGTCGCTGTGGTCTCTTACTCAAAACCACCCAATTTCATTTGCACAATATATCTTGGTATGTCAGGTACACCCTTTATAATGAGTTATGTCCAGATATATGTATTTAAATCTAAATCTGGGTCATCCATACCCTCTGTTCGCTGTAGGGCGTACTATTCAGTGGACACATCGATTTCAGCCATCTTTCTTGGCTTGACGGAGAATAATTATAGTCCTCATATGTCCCAGATGTACCCTTTTAGTATACTGCAATTAGATCTTCTGAATCATATAGGTTGCGCCGGGATGAACAGAATGAGTGCGAATCAGCAATATAGCGGCCCATTACCCCGTTTTTACCTTTTTGGTATGGCGGTCCAAGTGTACATTTAATCGGCCGCAAGATATATAGCCGATTTCACCGCCCTAAAGATAAGTAATTTGATGCCTTCCCCGCAAAAGAGATAAAGATTATGACATCGCTTAACTTGCGGGGAAGTATATATATAGTCGTCGCCCGCAAGATGCAGACGCGTCGTCCGCAAGATACAAAGTGGCCCGCAAGATAAAAGATAAGTTGCACCCGCAACTTATTTTTACTCCCCGAAAAAGTTCTGCTATGATCTCCACGAGATGTCTGCCCAAATGGAAGGCATCATTACTTCGGGCTGTGTGGAAGAAGCAACGGCGCGCTCAACTGGAGGGAAGGTCAAATTCGTGCTAATACAACTGCGGAGGGGGTGTGGTGTAAATTTACTGGAATGTGGGTGCGAGTTTGCAGCCGGTTTAGGCCGGAAACCCCAAACTTGTTCCCTTCGCCCCTTGATTTCTTCTGGTTTAAATTTCCTGAAACCTCGTGAGAAGCTCGTTCGGAAGCCAATGTACCATTCCAGTGCCTGAAAAGAATTGTGGAATATGTCTAGTAGACACAACGGTCCGCGCGAGTTTGCAGCGGGTTCAGGTCGAAAACGCCAAACTTGTTTGCCTCACCCCTCCATTTGTTCTGGGTTAAATTACCTGGGAATTGGGAAGAAGCTCTTCTGGACGCCAATGTACCATTCCAGTGCTTGAAATGAATTGTGGAATATGTGTAGAAGACACAATGGTCTGCCCGAATTTGCAGCCGGTTTAAGTCAGAAACGCCAAACTTGTTCGCCTCACCCTTCGATTTCTCCTGGGTCAAATTTCCTGAGGATCCGCCAGAAGCTCTGTTGGATGCCCATGTAGCATTCCAGAACCTTAGAAGAATTGTGGAATGTGTGTGGCAGACACAATGGTCCGCACGAGTTTGCGGCTGGTTTAGGTCAGAAACATCAAGGTTTTTCGCCTTACCCCTCGATTTTTTCTGGGTGAAATTTGCTGAGGATCCTTCAGGAGCTCTGTCGGACGCCCATGTAACATTCCAGAAACTGAAAAGAATTATGAATTATGTGTGGCACGGTTGAGCTCTGTGATGCGGGTCGACAGGTCCTCAATCCTGGCTATCACGGCCACGAACTCGTCACGGGCAAGATGGCTGGCTGTTATGGCGGCGGGGAGGTTCAGGATGGGCATGGTAAAACAAAAGATGGCAAGGTGTTAAACCGGACTCACCCAGAGAGCTCAATAATAAGAACTTAGATTCACTCAAAGTTAGAGGACAAAAGACAATTAGATTTCAACGTGCGTATTGTACAAGCTGTCCCATATATATACTACAATGGTCATAATGAGTCCAAAAGATGAGTCATAAGTAGTCCGCGCGGGAGCGCACTACCTCGGTGTGAGTCGACGTTTGACTTAACACTCCCCCTCAAACTCTGCTCATGCCGAGTTTACGTACCTGTTCTTCATGCTGAGTCCGTGCCAACGGCTTTGTGAATATATCGGCTAAATTGTCCTCTGATGTGCAGTGGTGAACAGACACCTCGTTAGAGGCCACAACATCACGGATGAAATGATGTCAAATGTCGATGTGCTTTGAACGGGCATGATAGCCTGCGTTGAACGTGAAGTCGATGGCGCCACGGTTGTCAACAAAGATGGGGGTGGGAGTTGAAGATGGAAGGTCAAGTTCATAAAAAAGATATCGGAGCTAAATGTTCTCGCGTGCTGCATGTGCAAGAGCAATATATTCAGCCTCCATTGTAGACAATGCAACTGTTGCTTGTTTTTTTGAAGACCAAGTGGTAGCTCCCCCTGCAAATGTAGAAACATATCCAGAGGTAGATTTGCGGCCATCCGTCGAGTTGGCCCAGTCTGCATCAGTGTACAGCTTCGGTTGGGAGAAATTGGGGGGGGGGTATGATTATATGTACTTGTATGGTCCACAACATGAACAACAAGTCTACTGAAGACAAACATGTAGGAACATACAGGCGGTTATCCATATATAAACCTATAAGATGCCAACGGAGCACACATTCATTCCAGGGGGTGGTGGCTACAAGACGCTGAGCAACTGTGAACTGGCCAGCCCTTGAATAGGCGGGACCGGGTTCAGAAGGGAAAAGCCAAAGCGTGGAAAGAGCGCAGTGAATTTGAGGCACACTTAGGGGCTCATGATCAAGTTATTGGCAGAGGCATCCACCAAGAACCCAATCCAGATGACGATTCTTTCAGCTTCGAGCAAGATGATTCAGACAGCGACTTCAATGAATTTCTTGTAGACGATTGCAGCTCTTGGTCAGATCCCGAAGAGACTTCAGATTTCGCAGTGGAAAGTGACTGGAATTCAGACGATGAAGATGAGATTATCGTGCAGAAAGAGTACAAGAAAAAGACGGAACTTCAGATACAGAGACTTCCGTTCTTGCCGCAACACAAGGCTGCTTTCAAGACACACTCAGTCCACTGTGATTTTCGCAAATCGGACAAGATTATAGCCAACTTTGTGGGTGGTGGAAAATCACAGCAACAAGATCAGAGAGTGATAAGTTCGCTTTCGAGACCAGAAAGAGGTCCTTAGCAAAGCTAGCGAGATCGAGAGCACCACAGAAAAAATTTGCAGGATGCCCAGCAGCAACAGCAAGTCGGCGGAGGTCGCCATTTACTTGACGGCCAGCCTTTATAACCTGCGGGTTGCGAAGAAAGTTGGTAAGTTCCACCGGCAAGGCCTGGCGACTTAGCATCTCTCCAATCTGTATATGCATAGGTCAGTAGACAGTTATAGATGAAGAGAGCAAGATTGATGTCCTTACTTTTAGAACATCAACTTGGTCCTTGTATGCAATCTGGGCAATTGCTGGTGGGCCCTGTCCGGAAAGCCGTCCATGAGGTGCTATATCTACATTCCATTCCGAGTCAAATCCAACAAAAATGTGTCCATTACTTGGAATCTCGCTGCAAATACTGCGCAGAACATTGACAATGGAAACTCTTGTGTCTAGTTGTATGGGCTGCTGCACAAAGCTAGGGCTGACAAACACGGGAAGCTGACTGTATTTTTCCACTGGGGATACACCTGCTCGGAGTGAAGCAAAGATTTTCTCAAGCATTGGTTTATCGCTCATGTTGTCAGTGTAGAATACCTCTGGTGACTCATGGCCATAAATGGGGAGGTCATCTCCAAGCCGTCGTAGTGCTTCCTCATATTGAGAATGAGACTTGGTGGCAACAAAAACACAGACAAGGATCTCGCCATTCTGGTTTGTAAGAGTAAGAATCGCAGTGAAAATGGGAGCACCGTCGACCTTGAAGACATGCTTTGCCAGCTGTAACATTTTTAAGCTTAGTATCTGTTAATAGGATTGCCAAAAAATACAACTAAGCTTATGGCTGTGGTCAATGTTACAAATCCGTGCAGAACGCATTGCAGTATGCGATTGAGTACATCACGATACGACTCGATGAATGTGTCATAAGCGTCTCGGAGCCATTGACCGCTAGGCGTAAAACCATGACAACCCAATGAAGAACGGTCTTCGAATGGTAAAAATGGCTCATAAGCAGCCGATATAGCCATCTGTTTGACTTTTGTGCGTAGATATTGCAGACGCAGCTCGTCATATCGGCGAAGATGTTGCATTCGAAATATATCTGCAACTTCTTCGGAACCCATGCCATGCTGAAAACAGGAGCGTACGACTCCGAAAGCGCGAGTTGACAGTCCACTCCCCCAAGTGAGATGTGCAGGGAATTCTTGAGCAAGAGCTTTAGGTAGGCGTTGAAGAATTCTTTGGTCCCATGAACGAAAGCGAGCCCCACAGCCCCTTGTTCCCGACTTTTGACACTCGTAAGTGTAGCCAATTAACCAGAAAGATGTATCAATGTCGACAACTCATCGCGGTCGATTGACGACACCACCACGTGTGAGATGGTGATTACAATTCAGTTCAGGGCACCAGATCGGATGGGTTTTACCCAAGAGGCAGAGCGGGTCCCATAAGAAAAAATCGGGGGTAAAGAGGTCGGTTGGCTTGACATTTGTACGCCCCAAAGAGGACCAGGTGGATTTCTTATGAATCCAAAATTGCCCAGCCTGGTAATAACGAGACTGCTTTGCAGTGGAGTTCAAGTCGTCCTTGAGTTCGGCAAGTAACCTGTTGAGTTGGGTTTGAAACCACTCAGGGAACGGTGTTCGCTCTCGAGTTTTTTTTTGGATTAGGATTTGTGTTGGGATCCTTGTCCTCATCATCGTCTTCCCCAATCCCACCACCCAAGAAGTCATTGAAATTGTTTTCACTGTCTAGATCAGTAATAAAACCTGACTTTATTGCTTCAAATCAACCTAATAGCTTTTACTTGCTCTGCAAAGTGATGGGCGTCCCGGACGCCCATCAGTGAGTGAGGACAAAGTTGACATGCCTGTCAAGACTTCTCTGCTCTGCTGATGGGCGTCCGGGACGCCCATCAGTGCACAGAGCATAAGAACCACAAAGCACTGCCCTTATAATTACTATCACCATTTAATGACTTTATTGCTTCAAATCAATCTATTAGCTTTACTTGCTCTGCAAAGTGATGGGCGTCCCGGACGCCCATCAGTGAGCGAAGACAAAATTCACACGCCTGTCAAGATTTCTCTGCTCTCCGGGATGCCCATCAGCAGAGTGAGAACGAAATTCTCACGCTTGTTATCAACTCTGCACTCTGCTGATGGGCGTCCCAGACGCCCATCACTGCAATGTAAGAACATCGAAGCACTCTACTGCACACAGAGATCACCATGCAATGATGACTCTATTCCTTCAAAATTACTAGCTTTTACTTTGCTGCAAAGTCATGGGCGTCCGGGACGCCCATCAGCAGAGCGAGGACAGAATTCACTGTCATAAGTTCTCTACTCTGCTGATGGGCGTCCAGGACGCCCATCACTGCACGGGGCATGAGGGAACACCAAACCATTGTATTACTGTAGACAAAACTAGAGAAACATGATACAATGACTTGATTGCTTCAAATTAAGTTGATACCTTTCACTGTCTCTGCAAAGCGATGGGCGTCCCGGACGCCCATCAGCAGAGCGAGGATAAAATTTACATCCTTGTCAAAACTGCTCTGCTCTGCTGATGGGCGTCCGGGACGCCCATCACTGCACAGGGCATGAGGGAACACCAAACCGTTGTATTACTGTAGTCAAAACTATATATACATGATACAATGACAATTGCTTCAAATTGAGTTGATACTTTTTACTGTCTCTGCAAAGCGATGGGCGTCCCGGATGCACATCAGCAGAGCGAGGATAAAATTCACATACCTGTCAAAACTGCTCTGTTCTGCTGATGGGCGTCCGGGACGCCCATCACTGCACAGGGCATGAGGGAACACCAAACCATTGTATTACTGTAGACAAAACTATATATATAGGATACAATGACTTGATTGCTTCAAATTGAGTTGATACCTTTCACTGTCTCTGCAAAGCGATGAGCGTCCCGGACGCCCATCAGCAGAGCGAGGATAAAATTCACATACCTGTCAAAACTGCTCTGTTCTGCTGATGGGCGTCCGGGACGCCCATCACTGCACACCAAACCGTTGTATTACTGTAGACAAAACTATATATACATGATACAATGACGATTGCTTCAAATTGAGTTGATACCTTTCACTGTCTCTGCAAAGTGATGGGCGTCCCGGACGCCCATCAGCAGAGCAAGGGTAAAATTCACACACCTGTCAAAACTTCTCTGTTCTGCTGATGGGTGGACGCCCATCACTGCACAGGGCATGAGGGAACACCAAACCGTTGTATTACTGTAGACAAAACTATATATACATGATACAATGACTTGATTGCTTTAAATTGAGTTGATACCTTTCACTGTCTCTACAAAGTGATGGGTGTCCCGGACACCCATCAGCAGAGCGAGGATAAAATTCACACACCTGTCAAAACTTCTCTGTTCTGCTGATGGGTGTCCGGGACGCCCATCACTGCACAGAACATGAGGGAACACCAAACCGTTGTATTACTGTAGACAAAACTATATATACATGATACAATGACTTCACCCTCTTTATAAAATTACGTGTGTCCGTCTGTCTGAAGCTTTTTAAACTCCGCTCAATCTCCACTAATGCCGTACATCGCGGCAGCTTGCCACCCTTGATCGTCGGGTTCCCGAGTGCGGCGGCCCACAGGCAATCAATCATTCAGTATTGCCGGCAACACGTCACCCTTCCAAGAAACTTTGACAGACACTGCCTTGGCACTAACATTGACAGATGGCTCCCATTGCATCCAAACAATGGTGGCTGCGGCGAACATATAGGTGGGCGGAATTTCCTGAGTGTGCTCAGTCGGAATTCCTTTGAAGTGAGACAGTGTTTGAAAATTGCTTCTCCATTGGCAGATCCATCTTCACATCGCCTGCATCAATTGTCACTTCCAGCCGCCGCACGGCAAATTTAGCTTCGCTGTTCACCGAAAACAGTTCCCATTGGCTTTGTGCTATGTGATTACTTTCAATGGATGCTAAGGACTCACTGTCTAAATGTTGGGGCTTGATCCACAAAGAGAAGTGTTCGCACATGGACAGCTATACTCTGCAATGACACGGGTTTCGGACTCAGAGAATGTCCTAATTTTGAAAAATGAAGATGATCTATCCACGGCAACTGTCAATATTGTTTGGGAAGAGCTTTTACTTCATTACTTTGAAAATTATAATGAGCAACAGATCCTCGACTGTCATTAGATACATGTCGGAGTTGTAAAGATAGCGATGTATATATTTTCTTCGAGTGTAACATCAGCAAGTGGGAGCCGGCGCGGAGCGCCGGCGAGTGCTTGTGATTGCTTTAAATTGAGTTGATACCTCTACAAAGTGATGGGCGTTCCGGACGCCCATCAGGATAAAATTCACACACCTGTCAAAACTTCTCTGTTTTGCTGATGGGCGTCCCGGACGCCCATCAGCAGAGCGAGGATAAAATTCACACACCTGTCAAAACTTCTCTGTTCTGCTGATGGGTGTCCGGGACACCCATCACTGCACACCAAACCGTTGTATTACTGTAGACAAAACTATATATACATGATACAATGATTTGATTGCTTCAAATTGAGTTGACACCTTTCACTGTCTCTGCAAAGTGATGGGTGTCCCGGACGCCCATCAGCAGAGCGAGGATAAAATTCACATGCCTGTCAAAACTTCTCTGTTCTGCTGCTGATGGGTGTCCGGGACGCCCATCACTGCACACCAAACCGTTGTATTACTGTAGACAAAACTATATATACATGATACAATGATTTGATTGCTTCAAATTGAGTTGACACCTTTCACTGTCTCTGCAAAGTGATGGGTGTCCCGGACGCCCATCAGCAGAGCGAGGATAAAATTCACATGCCTGTCAAAACTTCTCTGTTCTGCTGCTGATGGGTGTCCGGGACGCCCATCACTGCACACCAAACCGTTGTATTACTGTAGACAAAACTATATATACATGATACAATGATTTGATTGCTTCAAATTGAGTTGACACCTTTCACTGTCTCTGCAAACTGATGGGTGTCCCGGACGCCCATCAGCAGAGCAAGGATAAAATTCACACACCTGTCAAAACTTCTCTGTTCTGCTGATGGGCGTCCGGGACGCCCATCACTGCACAGGGCATGAGGGAACACCAAACCGTTGTATTACTATAGACAAAACTATATATACTTGATACAATGATTTGATTGCTTCAAATTGAGTTGACACCTTTCACTGTCCCATGGGCATCCCGGACGCCTATCAGCAGAGCGAGGATGAAATTCACACACCTGTCAAAACTTCTCTGTTCTGCTGATGGGCGTCCGGGACGCCCATCACTGCACACCAAACCGTTGTACAGTCGAACCCCTCGGAACCCATACGTCTGTCAACCCATAACCCCTTGTAACCCGTAGATTTTTGATGTAACGGACTCGGTGGGCGGGCACAACCCATAATTTTCTTATATCCCATAACCCATGGGCAAATTCGGAGGCATAACCCATAAAATTGAACCAAAAAGGAAATTTCATAATGTCCGGAGGACATAAATTTGTATTTGTACAGTAAAGACGAAAAAAAACAAAGCTGCTATGGCTCCCACACCGCTTGAAGTCCTTAAAAAAGGCTTTTCTGCACTAAAAAAACATGTCAGCAAGCGCAAAAAGCCCCTCGAGGACCGCCTCAAACGCAAGGAGCACATCGATGATGCAGACACGGAGTGGCTCGACAACCATGCCAATTTAGTTGATGAGCAGCGCGCGCTCGAGGACCTCGAGAAAGCCTCAGACTACGAGCGTGGTCTGTCCCGCTTGAGCAGCGCTGGCGAGGCTGCTGTCCGTCGGATGAAGGAGTTCGCACACGGCATCAAGAGTTCGGTGCCCGCCGCAGCCATTAAAGTCATTGGCACGAAAAGAAAAAGTATGTACTCATCTGTGTGCTCTCTCTCCCTCCTCACCATGGAACAGAACCCGACCACAAACCTGTCATTCCTGCTGGTAAAACCCCCGGCAAGAAGAAGGAGACCGCACCAGTCTTCACACGGGCCGAGCACGCCACTTTGGCACAGAAAATCAAAATCCTCAACTGGTACCATGCGCACGGGCAAAAGCAGAGTGCAACAGCAAAGCACGGGGCCCCCATCTACCCCAACCTTCGGTTAAAACAGCCCAAGATCTCCGAGTGGGCGCGCGACGAGGCCAAAATCCGCATGGAGTTTGCGCAGAGCGCATCGAAGAGCGTGAAGCGGATGCGGCTGACCCAGCACCCTGAGATTACAGAAATGCTGGAGCTGGAAGAGTGTTCCCATTACTGCTTTCTTTCAGAAAGCAGGCTAGACAGAGAAACCGTAGGTATATTAGTTAGTGCTGAAAATAATATTTTTTTAATTCTTTTTTTTTAATTCCTTTTTTTTTTTTTTTTTTTTTTTTTTTTTGAATTTTCCTCTCGACCCATAACCCCTTATAACCCATGGCCCAGGCCTTCCACCAAAACCTATGGGAAAAGAGGGGTTCGACTGTATTACTGTAGACAAAACTATATATACATGATACAATGACTTGATTGCTTTAAATTGAGTTGATACCTTTCACTGTCTCTGCAAAGTGATGGGCGTCCCGGACGCCCATCAGCAGAGCGAGGATAAAATTCACACACCTGTCAAAACTTCTCTGTTTTGCTGATGGGCGTCCGGGACGCCCATCACTGCACCGAGCATGAGGGAACACCAAAACATTGTATCACTGTAGCCAACACTATACATGATACAATGACTTGAGTACTTCAAAGTGATTCGATACCTTTCACTGCCTCTGCAAAGTGATGGGCATCACGGATGCCCATCACTGCACAGAGTATATAAGAACATCAAATCACTCCACTGCACATAGAGGTCACCACGCAATGACTCTATGGCTCGAAATTTACAGGCTTTTACTTGCACTGCAAAGTGCCGGGTATCCGGGACGCCTATCAACAGGTCAAGGACAGAATTCACACACCTGTCAACACATTCCACTCTGCTGATGGGCGTCCGGGACGTCCATCACTGCACAGAGAATATAAGAATACCAAAGCAATGCACTGTACATTGAGCTTGACATGCAATGACTCTATTTATTTACTATTGAGTCTTATCCTATCTTTCCCTTGCGCTGCAGGATGCCCATCAACAGGTCCAGAACAGAATTCACATGATTGCACAGAGTATAGAAGAACACCAAAGCCCTGCGCTGTACATAGACATCGCTATGCAATGACTCTATTGCTTCAAATTTACTAAACGCTACTTGCTCTGCAAAGTGATGGGCATCCGAGATGCCCATCAACTGAGCAAGAACAAAATTCACGCCGGTCAAGACTTCTCCGTTCCGTTGATGGGTGCCCCAGACGCCCATCACTGCACAGAGCACGAGTGAAAAGTTGAAAAAAAATTGGGGAGGTAGTGCTGACCCCACGAAATGCCACTTTGAATCACATGCTTCGTAATGCCATTTTGAACCCTATATTCAGTTCCCACGTCCGATACACTCTTCCCTTGAGAATGAAACAATAGATTTGGATTCCTATTATTTATCTGATATATACACAAGCGAACTTTCGGATCCTACTCACGCTTGACAGATTGCGCAGGTTGGTCCGGAAACCACACTATTGACACTCTTTCTAGCAGAAAAGAGCTCACACTGACTTGATTTATCAGCCATCCATCAGCCATTGGCCATCAGTTTGCGCAACGTCAAACAGCCATCAGATGGCTCGAATGGCTGCATCGCAAACAGGCTATTGTCTTGAGCTGCAGATTACAAATTGCAATACATGGACCAGCAGCAGTTTTGTGATAACTGACTCAGTTTCCGAAATCATATCCGCTTCAGAAAGGCATAATTTTATAGTAAATCACTTCAATTAGAATTTTGCTATGAAGTTTTCATAAATTTCACAAGGAGCGCGGTGGCGTGCTTCGCACCCCACCACTTCGGTTGAATATCGGAGGATGCCGAAGGATTGATGGCGGAGTTTAAAATGGCTTCAGACAGACAGACACACGTAATTTTAATAAAGGAGTGATGAGGTTTCCGAAGGTTTTGGCCGCTTTACTCACATCATCACCTCGCAAAAAAGAAAGATGAAAAACAGGTTTCTCTGAAAACTTGACCACACGATATAGCAAAATTTAAAACCTATTTTCATTATGACCATGTTGGGGTATCTGCAAAACGCAACATTGCACTGCTCATTGTACTCTAAACTTCATCGATACCCCTGTACATCTCCATTGCATAGCAAATTATGTCTCTCCGTTTATCCGACTGATCTTATTATTATTTTCCTTATGTAAACAGAGGGTTTTTACGAATTTCTGTCATCAATAAAGGGGGAGGGGGGGCCGCTCCGAGCGCTTGTCTCTCTCTTTATAAAATTACCTAATGCCTTGGGTACAGCTTTCAAATATTCTCGAGTCTCAGACGCTAAAAACATTGGGCAGCGAAATTGGGTCCGGGCGATGGTCGCGTAGCCGCCCACTTTTAAGATTCTGCCCGGGTACCGTTCATCACGTCGAATGCAAGATACATCCCCAGCTTCGCCCCCGGGCTGTATGAACGGATGGTTCTAGGCGTGACGAGCTTGCAGCGCGGTTGGTTGGAACTCACGGGCCTTCTTCGCTACTTGAGGATCTACAAGCCACGCATGGAGGACCCGACTGCCGAGGGTGGCTTGCCAGACGATTGCGTCGGTGTCTTCACCTCCGACCCCACCATCGCGCAGCTCTTTCGCATCGCCCGCCTCCCCTACTTCTTTGTCCGACCGTTAAACGCATTCAAGGAAGAGAATATTTTGCGTGTTGTACAACCTCTTGACCCAACCGTAGAGCTGGTCCTCGACGCAGCCCCCGGGTATTCTAGCGTCGCTGTAGGGACCGATATCGGCCAGCGCATACGATCGCTTCATGCACCAAGAGTTTTCCTTGGTACAAGGATCCGTTCTCAGCAGGGCCGTCGGGACAGCAGCAGCAGGCGTCTCCCATTCAGTACCCTCAACAGGCCGCCAGCTCTAGTCGTGCAGCGGAAAGCTCAAGCCAGCACGCTACAGTTGGCCGTGCACCGACGTCCGTGGTGCGCCATCAAAACCGCACGTCCCCATGTAAGAATTTCTGTCACTACAATTCTCTTTCTTTCGGATTCATGCTCTGCAGATTCTCAAGCCCGAGTCCACGCCAAGGCAATGAAATCCTTCAGCGGTGCCAACCCCAATGCCAAGCCGGAGCGGGATAAATACATGGTCTTTGACAGCCCAGACATGCCTCCGGCTATCGATAGTTGGGCGCGTTCGCTCGCTAAAGTCGACAGGTCGCAGCCAGCGCGATACTGTCAGGATGTAAATTATGTACATTCCATCGATGAACATGTTGTGAGATGGCGTCCGAAGCCTCTGATTTGCTATACCCTGCGGCAGGTCGTTTTCCAACCTACAACAGACTGTCCTTGTTACTGTAAAGCTACAACAGGTTTTCGTTTGGTGAGATCAAGACGCGCAGATCGGTTCAGATTCGTTCTCTTGGATGACCAGCAGACTTCCGTATGACAAAATGAATAGAAACTTACACTGTCGCTAACAACGCCTCCTCAAACTCCTTTATCCTAGCCAGCTCCTTCTCGCGCTCCATCTCCTTCTCGCGCACGGCTTCCGTCTCGCGCGTGACTACGTAGCTTGGCGTCGTGCACGGCTTGTAGTCGATGTGACGCGTCACGTAGAAGCACATGTACGCGGGCGAGGCGAGGACGGAGCCGAGGCTAGCGGGCGTCACTCTGCAGGATAGCGAATAGAAAATGAAATGGATGATCAGCGACGACGCGAGGACGAGATCGGCGCGACACGATGCAGTGTCTGCTATTCTTACTCAAAATTTACACTCGACGATTGCGGTTTCTTATGTGATGGCCGACAAAGCCTGCGACTGAACAGGTAAATTTATTCACTGGTTCCTGTCGTTTAGTTGCCCACCGTAAGGATTTGTTGAAGAGTAAGGAGGGCAAGGCTCTAAACCAGGGACGAATGTACCTGGTCTCGGTGGTAGCCTTCTGCACTGCTCTCAACATCGAGGGAGGTATGCGGCTTGAAATGGAGCGAGGGCGGTGGAGTTGCTGCTGCAAATCTGGCGAGTGGGGGCAACGACAACAAGGTCTGCATATAGGACCTACGGGGGTCAAGACAGGGCAACAATGCAGGGCGTACTGCTGGCCGCGTTCCATCCACTCCCGGTTCCATCGGAAGCCATGATAGGGACGCACTGCTCTGGAAGTTTCATGGGCACACGGCTGCCGTCAAGGCTCTTGCATGGGATCCCCATCATTCCAGGGTCTTTGGCCACTGGCGGTCGTCTCCGCCAGTTCCGAGCAGAAGACTGGGTGACCTGGTCAGATTGTGATTCCACCAGAAAATGAACGCGCATTCCAACTTCTGCCTCGGGAAGAGATAAAAAATGCGCATAGCCATAAAATGTAGAAAATATTCCGCAACGTGGTTCGCCGGGGGTTAAATTTTCTGCACATATATTGGGGGGATGCATTCAACTGGTCGGATTATGATTCCACCAGAAAATGAACGCGCACTCCACTTCTGTCTCGGGAAGAGATAAAATTGCGCACAGCCACCAAATGTCGAAAATATTCCGCAACGTGGTGGAGGATTCGCGCTGGATCGGCATTCAAATGACTCGAAAGTGTCCTGGTCCAGATGGCGGTCGACTAGAGAGTACAAGGCTGAGCAATGGATCAGAGATAAGCTGAACATCTGGTGGAATATATGGTCAAATGTCCCGCTCAATTTTAATTCGAGGCGCCCGACCCATGCCCTCTTTGAAATTTCGTTTTTTTTTGATCAAAGTGTTCGTTTTGCATCCATGAAGGAGAGAAGCACAATTGACCCATGTATTGGCCGTTGGCTGGCTCACAAGTTCAATATCTGGTAGAATATGTGGTGAAATATAGCGTTCAATTTTAATTCGAGGCACCTGACCATGCGCTCTTTAAAATTGCGATTTTTTTTGATCTCAGTGTTCGTTTTGCATCTACAAAGGAGAGAAGCACGATTTACCCCTGTATTGGCCGTTAGCTGGCTCACAAGTTCAATATCTACTTCAATCTGGTTACAGCTATTTGCGGTACATAAGGTGCGGACCGTTTTTTTTTTTTTTTGCAACATTTTGCTTAGAACACTCACCATGACCTCAATTCTGGTCAAAATCCTTCGGGAGTAGGTGCGTTCGACTCGCACTGAAAATCCGCAGGGGATCGAGTACCGGCTTTTTTGATGTAATTATGTAATGAAATTTCTCCCCAAAAATTGTGGTTTCCATTAGAACAGCTGCACCACAATGAATACTGGGCCAATTGACTTAAATCTTGGATATGTTATGTATTAGAACTATTAGCAGGGGACTATCAGGCTTACGGATATAAATCCACTCAAATCTGCATGATAGGCTCTACTTATGTTAGTACACAAATATGGTGTTTGGTAGAGTGAGTGCGAAATCACAATGAGTTGGGATAACACCCAAAAAAGATATACCATCCCCTGGCACTAGTTTTGATACATAACATATCCAAGAACTAAGTCAATTGGCCCAGTATTCATTGTGGAGCAGCTGTTCTAATGGAAACCACAATTTTTTGGGAGAAATTTCATTACATAATTACATCAAAAAAACCGGTACTCGATCCCCTGCGGATTTTCAGTGCGAGTCGAACACACCTACTCCCGAAGGATTCTGACCAGAATTGAGGTCATGGTGAGTGTTCTAAGCAAAATGTTGCAAAAAAAAAAAAAACGGTCCGCACCTTATGTACCGCAAATAGCTGTAAATATCTCGTTCAATTTTAATTCGAAGCACATGAGTCATGCGCTCTTCAAAATTTCGATGTTTCTTGATCAGAGTGTTCGTTTTGCATCTACGAGGGAGAGAAGCACGATTTACCCGTCTCCTCGGAAGGCCGACCACACGTCCATACCAACTACATCTAAGGCCTACCTACACTCAAGCGTGCACCTCACAGATATCAATGTCAGGTTGCGCTTCAGTCGGATTAAAATCTGGAGAGTACGGTGGGAGGTAGACCAAGCGTGTACGCCACAGATATTAATGTCAGGTTGCGGGATCAACAACTTGAAAATGAACAAGCGCTCGCTGGCGCTTCCTCATGTACAAGTGCTCCGTTACCGCTGAGCGTTATCATCTCCTTTGAAAGGGGCTCTTTGGCCAATGAGTGAGCGGCGTGTGCTCGGACGTGTACTTTTTCGGTTTCTTTTTTATTTGTTTCGTTCGAATTACGTGGGCAATAGATCCCGGATGTCCGGTTTCACATATGAACGCATGATTAGCAGGTGAGCCTGGGCGCAATAATGACACCCTTTCTTCAAGAACCGGAGGAGGGAATTCCGCTCACGGAGAATGTAACGTCGAAATTAACTCACACGCCATTGCTAACACCAAATTTTAGAATGACGCCTCGCAAGCGGATGAAAGTCGCGATAACAACGGAGGAAGCACTGCGGATACTTATCCCACGGTACCGGTGCGTTGGCAATGCGAAATTTACAGGAATATTGGTCTAAGGAATCCATATCTCCAGGTCGATTTTAAGCCCACCAAACTTTTCGTTGACAACATCCCGCGTCACTAACGCACAGTATGAGTACGACTGAGTCCGCCGGTGATTTGTTCATCCACCCACCAGCTGAACCTAGCACATCGACTTTGAACAAAGGGTAGCCAAGTTCCCGTGCGACGTCTTGGCTTTCCGGATCGAAGCCCTTACACTCGTCAAACTTGCGCAGTCCGGCATAAACAGTTTCATCCCAGGACAAGGCATACACATTGATTCTCAGCTCGATGGATGGGAAACCAAGCCTTGAAGATTCCTCGTGGCTGAGCTTGTTGCTGCCAGATGGGTCGAGGGACCAGTACGCTGCATCAGCGCTCCAATGAATCAACGTTGGACCAGCCTCGAAGGGTTCTGGCGACCATACGAATAGATAGCCATCCGGAGGGTTGTGCGTCGCTTTTGAAATTCTAATGGAGATTTCCACCTGATGGACAAGTTCTGTTACCGGTTGGCAAGGTGAGTGATAGATGTGGCACAGACATGAGCTGCTGGACACACTGTAGTCTTCATGATTGGAGCCAACTTTGAGGAGACTGAAAATGTAATTCACCTGAGCGAACCACGATGCAGTAGAGCTGCTTTTCTTCAGCTGGATTTCGGCACTAAATACATCCCCGGAGTTGTACCTGGTAATGCAATGTTAATAGAAATTCTCATCTCGTTGTAAAATATATACCTGGTGTCCCAGGGATGGTAGTTCCACGTGTCGGAACCGAGTCTGTACCATCCCTCGGACCTGATTTTTGCGTCTGTGACCACCGCGATTTTCCTTGCATGTTCAAATGGACTTCCTGAAGGCCAACATATTATCGACCCCAAATTCAGGACCCCCAATTGTGCCGATATGCAATTGGATTGAGAGTGGCTGAGATAAAAATCACAAAGGGAATGCCATTCACGGTAGCCGAGAGATGCGATAACCAAGGACTCCAGGGTTGGATCATGAAGACTTGGCATGTTCCGGGGGAGTGGCGATGATTCTATCCGTCAAAGGAGAAACCCGTCGTCCGTGTAGAAGTTACTGAATTCCACACATAGGTGCCCTGTCGAACGACGAATCCAACATATCTGGAACTAGCCTCCTGTCTCAGCAGACCTGGCGGACATGCGCTGATGGAGTAACACACCAGCATTCCCATTGGTGAAATACCCGCGTAATATTTGCATGCATCCTACGGTGGGGCGATAGCGCAGGTGAGAGTAAACAGGAAGTTCAAAACTCTGTGGTCGACTCACACTCCATTCTGCATTCTGCGGGAGATTCAGCTTGGTGCCTAAAGACAATGAAGGCAGTCCGCACCGTGTACCAGTGGATATAGACCGTCAAGACAGCGGAGTACCGGAAGGAATCAAGAAAATGGGGAAGGAGGACCAGGTCTACGCAGTCAGTGAACCTGAATGAACAGGTGAATAATAATAATCATGATCGCACCATCATGGAATATCACAGCATGAATTCCAAACGAACTCGCACTGGCATAGATTTGGAGGATGTGGGGATGCCTGTGAGAGCGTTTAATCAAGTGCCAGGTCTTGAGCACTTCCATTCCGTACCGAAGAACTGAATGATCACAAAGATCACGCTTCCATTCCTGAGTTCGAAAACATTAGTGTCCAAATCGAGTGATAGAAGCTCCGCACCTCGTCTGCGTTATGACCCTGATACAGAGCGACAGTCATGGGCTCGTTGTGGCCTACAACCCGTGCAGAGTACATCCGCCGAACGCTTTTGCGCTCGCGGTGCCGCCATACAGTAGCCGTCTCCGCATCCACCCGAATCTCACTGCGCAGATCGATATTTGCAAGCGGTATCCTCAGAAAGTCTATTAAGAGTCAGCTGGGAAATGTGCGGAGTATCATAAGCATACCTGAAGGTGTGGCCTCGGGACTGGTGAAGGTCTTCACGACGATGCGCTCTGCCTTGATATCATACTGCAGAGTAGGGCCCTCCCCGGTGCCGCCAGCGCCATCGTAGCCCTGTAAACCACCGTCGCCCCCATTGCCTCCTTGGCCGCCTTTGCAAAATAAGCCGGAATTTTCGTTATTTAAATGGAGGGGTATACCAGAAATATAATTGATAACCGCTCGACACCCGTTACTCCCGCGCTCGGTGGCAGAGGCTCGGTCAGACTGGTGGATGGCTGCCGCATCCGACTGGGAGGACATGGGTGGGTGCAATGGCGTCTCGACTGGGATGGGATGTGGATTGGGTTCATCCGCCTGGTAGATCCGTGTCGGGCACATGGTGGGAGAAGAAAAGTTTGTTAGCGCCCAAAGCTGTGCGCAGACAGAGGTCAGTCACGCTCTTCATAAAATTACGCCTGTCTGTTCAATGTCTGAGTTATTTAATTTCCGCGAGTTCGCCGCCCATCCCATCAACACCCTCTTTCTAAAATTACCCCTGTCGGCAAGAAGTTTTTAATCTGCGCTTACTGGGTTACTTATCCCATCCCATCAGCTGCCGATATGCCAACCTAGCAGCCGCCGTGCCGCCAAGGAGCTGTCACGCGTGCAATTGACGATATGATGCTGGTCGGTCGGTCCCCCCGAGGAACCCTTAAAAAAAACTTTTTGACCAAGGTCCAGATGAGCTTCTGGGGCACCCAAATGCCCATTATTACTCGTATATTAAGCAGATGTGTCGAATCAGATTGGTCCTGTTTGCACCCCCGAAATTACCCCATTTATGACCTCATTAACCGTTCTTTAAGATTTTGCTCGTTCGGCTGTGCCATATCTCCATGTAGCCTTTCTCTTTTTGTTCTTCCTCTGTTCTTGCTCTTCAATTAACCCCTTCCGTCCACGACCCTCTCCGCTTTTCAACACTGCTTTTTCATTTGCCGTCAAACAACTGACCTGCGCGCAGCTTTTTCTTGACAGGATGCAGCCTGCCCACGGCGTAGCATGATTCTAATCATGCGGCCGAGAGGCCACGCATTCCCCCGGGGTTTCTTGACATTAATTAACCATTCTTTTTCTAGCTTGACTGCTCTTCGCTCTGGCTCCTGTGCTTCTCCCGAACTTTTTCCGGCTTCACTGTTACGCGCTCTTTTTAGCACGGCGGCGCAATTGCCCCATGTAGCTGTATCTCCATTGCCCTTCCCTCTCCTCTCGTCCTGCGGATCCTGCCCGCCTGCCCCATTAGTGGTGTAAGCCCATTCCGGTACCATGCCATTCCATTTCCTCACTGTTCCGCACTTTCTCTCACTGTGGCCGTATCCCCGTGGCACAGATAAAAAGCCAATGTCAAGCCGCTTCCCGTTACTGCCTTTCCCCCCTCTTCCCTTGATTTTGTGCCCCCAAGCCTCACTCAAACTCTTCAGGCTTTCTTCAGCAGTTCGCTCCTAATCAATCACTGGACTCCTCTCTGATTTAACAGTTCGTCCCTGGCTTGGTTGACCGGAAATTGTGGCTCGCTCGGAATAGGTCCTGGGACATACAACTGCCAGATGTTCTTTCCTTCCCTGGGTCTGCTTTAATTTTCACAGCCGCCTCATTGGAAGAATGCGCAACAATGTTTTCATCCCATATTCTTCAATCTATGCCGGCCGGAAGTTATTTATCTTTTTCTTTCTTGGTTTCTTTGGATCACTCTCATCCCGTTGGCCCGAAATTATTTCTGCCCATCCTTTTTTCGGACCTTGAATTACTGTCCAACTCTTGGTTGTCAATGTATTCGCTCTCTTTTTTCCTTGAATTAAACCCCATCAACGATGGCTTCATCGACGATCGTTCGCATTAATGCTCGCAGACAATTTATTGCCGGGTCACGCGGGCATATACTCGCCTTCTTTGGCATGTCGTGACTATGAAACGATATTCAAATCCATCCAGTCAACGTACGCTACACCATCCAGTGCTTTACACTGTTCCCCCTTGATTTCCAATTTTCTTTGGTGCAGTAATTCAATTCCATCGGCGTTGAGCCTCTTCCACTTGCTATCATTTGGATGTGTAAGCACATTGCTCATCTAAGGTTCAGACAACCAGACCAATCAATGCTCAGGCTGGGACACTTTCCGTATAGGGTTAACATTGTTCTGTAGTATGGACTCTACACAGCTGCAATTTAATTTTTTTTCTTGCACCATCTGCCGGAGCGAAGCGGCGGCCTGTCTTGTCACCCTTTATAAATTGAGCCTTCTGTCCGTCTGAAGCCGTATCTCCATATGGTTATATTGTGCAGAACGGCAGACACACGGCAGACGTTGGTGAAGATGCCGAGCCGTACGGATCGCTGTCACCGTCTATCCAAGCGTCAGGTGATTACTGAGTCGGTGCGAGTCGTTGGCGCTGGCAACTGCCGCAGCTTATCCGCGGAGCTATTCGCAGGAGGCGACCGGGTTCGGCGGAGAGCCAGGCCATATGAAAGAATTACTTGACGGAGTCATTCGGCGGAGGACCATTAGCATCCATTGAATGGTTTACCCGCTCAGAACTCCGGTTTCCCTCAGTGGTTACTATTATTTGACTTGATCTTTGTGTTGTCATGCTTATGCCTAGAAGGGGGACAGGACAACTTGACAAGACTTGTTGCATAATTCTCACTCAGACGGACATCTTTTTCCTTATCAATTCGGATACAACGGCTGCTTGCAAAAGAAAATGCCCCATTTGTTTGCGACTTTCACTAGTCCAGGCCAATGGCTTGACCTCTAGAAAACAGGTCAGTGTAACAGATTAAAAGGTCGTAAAGCAGGGATCATGCCCCAGTGTGGAAACCCTCATCTTTTGTGGATCTGAAGCTACATTGGCAATTCTGCCAATTTTCCACGTTGTGCCTTATCCAATGTAATCGTTTCAAGCTCTTCAAATCAAGAAATAATTTGTTGAACCTCAGGCTAAAAAGCTGGTATAGTGTGTATTTTGTGAGAATGTTGACTCAGTGTTTACCCCCTACCTAAAGGTTCAGCACTCGCCTCGAAGAGGCCCAATCCCAAGTCATGCCTTCCTCAACATCATTCGTGACAATATACGGGCTTTTCGTCTCAAATTGATCTCCAACGAGGTCTTTGAGCAGATACGTTATGCGTTCAACCACAAGCTCGAAATCAGTGCTGGACCGACGACGAGCATGTACATAGAATCTTCCTTCTTTGATATATCCACGGCTTTCCACGGCCCGGGGCGGAGGTATGCAGGCCGAGGTAAGTAGTCGAACGCAGGCGATGGCGACGAGGCGCTAGCACTTCAAAGGCGCTAGGTGTGTTGGACACTGACAAATATATTTACATAATTGGATTACTGTACTATTACGTTCAATTCGTATGTCACGGGTCACAGGCCCGAAAATATACGAAAATTTTCGTACACGTCACAGGTCAACCAGAGCGTCTTCGAATGTGTAAAAAAAAAGTCACAAAAACGCTGAAAAGTGCCGTCAAAAAAGCGAATTTTCGCTCGCGACGAACTGCCAGGTTTGACGTGAGCGGAACCAAAGCGGACTTTTGCTTCCGCTTCCCACTCGTCTCGCTCCCTCGTCTAATCGACACTTCCCCTGTTTATGGGGGGGGGGGGGGGGGGGGGGGTGGGGGGGGGTGCGACAGCTTCAAAACACAAAGGTGAGTCTTATAGATGTGATTTCGGGGTCTAGGAGGATCGCGCGGCCGAGGGCTTTGACAACGACCAAAGGCGGCACCGGAATTTCCAGCACATTGAAGGTGGTGATGGTCGGACGAAGGTCGGAGAGGTATTCAGTGGGGTCGGCAAAAACAGTGGATTTGCGCTGGGGCGGCAGCGGAAACTTGATGAAGTCAGACACAGGTATGGAGGTGCCAGCTAGTGATAGCTTTTCCAGCCCTTCCGGGATCCTGAGGATGTCAGGAAGTCCACTCATTGTGGCGAGGGCGACCAAAATGGAAAATTGAAAGGTGCTTATGTCATCTGATCGGTCATATCCTTTTTTGGCTTGCTACGCAATCTGAGTGTTATTAGAGTTGTTTGAGTGTGCTCAGTGCTCATATATACCGTATCTGAGGCTTCCTGCCAATTTTCTGGCAATTTACGAAAAAAAAAAACCCGTGTCACGCGTCCTCCGGCCCATTTACGAACATCAAAGTTCGAATATTTTTGTCACAGGTCACAGCGCTGGAGAATTGACCGTAATAGTACACCATTCCCATTTCTATCACCATGCGTACATCATCTTCTATAGTATGGAAGCTACACGACTTCAAACTTGAGCCGACCAGGATGGAGATGATCCGCGCTGTCCGCGTTGCTGCGACATGTGAAGATAGCAAGGACGATGCGAAGGATCTCTGTTCCACTTGCTCTCCACCTTATTTTCAACCATGTGCTTTCTTGGCCTTGCTTTATTTGAATGCAGTTCGCTGGTTCAGTGCCGGCTTGACTCCGCACAAACTTTGTTGTTTTTCCTGGGACTACTAGAACCAAATCCAGTCAGTTCCTTACAAACCTACTCTTGTTTGATAACATTGTCCAGTCTATCTTGCTCAATTCGGTCCTAACGAGCTCGTGGCGATAACTAGTATTCGGCAAACTGGAAAACCACAAGTCTGGGTTGTATCATTTGGAGCACTATGTCTATCACTCAAATAAGGAAATTATGACTGGTTCTTTGGCTTGATATTCTGAGATGACAATTTACAATCAAACACGGGATCCTTCATTTGATTTCCCCTTCTGGGACGCGGATCACTATATTTGATCACCGTCCTGTTGCCCTCACGTCCGGTTATGCCAGAGACCACAGAGGCAAAGGAAGCTGCATGGAAATCACAGGTGGAAGAGAATGAGAACCCTCAGGGAAATCCAGAGAACCATCGCGGCCGGGAAAAGCTACGTGTGCTGCAAAAATCCCTGAGAGATAAAATCTTTGAGTGCAAAGATGCAGGGTCTTTTTGGCGTGTTCTTCGTGGCTGGACCGATCCCCGCCCAAAGCCAGTGCAAGTTTCTCGGGAGGAATTGACAGAGGAGTTCAAAAAGAGGATGAATGAGCCTGAGGTGACTCCCCTGTCTTTCAACAAAGAACTATTGCAAAGCTGGGCAGATGAGTTCAAGGAGATGCCTCGTACAAATGAGAATTGATCCCCAAGGAAGAGTTTCTCCCGTAAATTGAATCTGGAAGACATAGAGTGGGGGAAACACCACATAATGAAACACCTGTCAACAGCTTCAGGAATAGATGACTTCTCGTATGGGGATATAATGGAAATCCATAATGAGAAGTTGCTTGCCCTGCTTCAGGCCGTGATTGACAAAAAGATTTTTCCCTCCAAGTGGTTAGCTGCACCGGTAGCAGGAATACTCAAGCCGCGAAAGGACCCAACTAAACCGGAGAGCTACCGCCTTGTTGTCCTCGAGTGTTGCCCTCTGAAATTCTTGACCTTACTTATCGATAGAAGGGTAAAAGAATATGCAGGCGAAGCAAAGCTCATCCCAGAGACACAGAATGGATTCATGGCTACTTACCGCACTAACAACAACCCCTTTATCCTTCGTGTCATTTCCGATCGGACAGCAGCTGAAGGGAAGGTTATGTATATCGCAGTAGTGGACCTCAAGAATACCTTTCCCGCAGTGAATCGTAATATTCCATTTGTTACCCTCAACTCAATGGGAGTGGCGGGTGACATGATTGACTTGATCATGTTGTTGTATGACAAGTTGGAATACATGGTTCGTGTGAACAAGGAGCTTTCTGAAAGTTTCTTCTCCTTCCTGGGAGTCCTGACCGGAGATTCGGGTCACCACAATTTTGGAATCTGCTTCTGGCTAGCTTCAAGCTATACCCTGTACCAGGTGACATAGTGGTTAACGGCAAAAAAATCTCAAAGTTAGAGCATGCAGATAAGTATTCAACTCCTTGACAGCCTGTTGTCGGAAGCAGATGTAGAGTATCCGTGCAACCATCACGCTCCACAGGTGAAAGTTATTTCAAAAACTGTGTGGAAAAAAGGCATGATCATCTTCAGCGCTTTTGGATTCACGAAGTCTCATCAAAGTGTCGCGGAACTTGATCTGCTCGGGATCATTGCCCGCCTGCCGGAACACATGCTGCAGAGTGAGACTGAGTAGACGATCAATGCTTCAATGTAAGTTCCCACGGTTCGAGTTCACGGCGCCCGGTCTTTGCGTGGATAGATATGACCATAAGTGTGGTTTGCCACTTGCAGGGATGTCATACCATGTTGGACGAGTCAAGCATGAATAAATACCAGCTCCTGCGTCAATGGTCTGCAGTTCATCAATACCCAGCTTCATTTTGGCACATCCCATCAGTGATGGTATTCCTGTCTGTTGCAGTCCACCTTTCAACTGAAGTGGTTGAAGGTTTGTGGTCTTGTCTCTGAAACAGGTCAATAAAATTTCACATTTTAATTCAATATTCCTGTGATGATGCCGCGCCATGCCGACCTCTGCCGCCATTGATTACCGCTCCCGCTGGCGTCAATTCAACCTAGCCAATGATGATCCGCTGCGACAAAATCCCGGCAGATATCGGCAAGCCGCAGGATTCACAAGGAGTTGCAAATAGAATCTGTGTTCCTCTACTGATTCATCTGTTTTGTAAGCGCAAGTATTCGGGACCAAACCACCTTATCTTAAATTGATGCGTGTGATGCGCCTCCGCCGTGGTCCGGCCGGTACCATCACTTCAAAGATCTTGAGAGAGGAAAGAATTTTGCTCAAGGAGAGCACATGTTTTAGTGTTGATGTTGAAAGACATGCATTGTTTTTCCGAGTTTGGGCCAAGCTTCTCTCCGAGAATGTCTGCTTGCGGACCGGAAACAGGCTTGCCCTGAACCTATTGCGGCACAAAGGTTGTGTGACGCATGACCGCCAAATTGAATCAAATTCTACAGTAGCTGTAGCTATTTATGCAGTAGGGAATACAATTAAAATTAGGTGTGTGGGTTGTAAGGGCGGAGTCAGATGGGAAGGAAGGTGTCCAAAATGACTTGTCTACTGTAGAATTTCATTCAATTCGGCACGGGTTGTGACCTGTGACCCAAAATACCGATTCGGCACTTCGGCAACCAACGAATTTTGGCGTGACACCTCCAAAAATTCGGCATTCAAGACAAAAAATTATGAAAATTCTGCCTTTTTTGCACCTCCAAGGGAAATTTGGCCCCAGTGTCACGCATTTTACATTCGGCACTGGGCGCCGTGACCCGTGACCGAGACCAAAATTCATCGCGGCATAGGGGGTGCGTGACCCGTGACCGCCGAATTGAATGAAATTCTACAGTATTTTTTTTTTGAGCCGAGTTTTGTACCCCAGGCTCCCATTGTACTGCTTTGTTCCGAAGCGCGTGATCTCAACTCAACCTTTTTCTTCTTGTTTTGTGAAAGGGGTTTGAGGGTGCAGGGTGGCAACCGAGGAGCCATATGGGAAGGAAGGCATCCAAAATGAGCCCTCTGAATTTTTTGGGTCAATTTTTATATGCCAGCCTCTCACGGTACTGGTTTATTTACGAAATGTGTGATCTGAACTAGACTTTTTTCGTCCTTTATTGTGAAAGGGTTTCGGGGGGTGCGGGGTGGCAACTGAGGAGTCAGATAGGAAGTAAGGCATCCAAAATGACCACTGTTAATTTTTTGGGCTGAGTTTTGTATTCCAGCATCAAGAGTGCCTAGCGTGAGAATACAGCACTTGCTGCAGTGATGAGCGTCCGGGACGCCCATCAGAGAGAGAGGCAAGGCATGGGAAAATTCTCTCTCCTGCAGGGATGGGCGTCCGGGAAGCCATATACTGACATTGGAATAACATTACAATAAAAATAATTGAGTTCATACATAACTAACTAGGGGGCAGGGCGTGAGAATATAGCACTTGCTGCAGTAATGAGCGTCCCGGACGCCCATCATTGTACAGACAGGTGTAGACAGGTCTGTGATTTTGCTTTCCCTCTGGTGATGGGCGTCCGGGACGCCCATCACTGTACAGAGCAAGTAAGACAATTGCACTGCATAAATCCCAGTCAATAAATATAATGACCTTGGGTCAATAACTATCATGGTTTAGTTAGTTAGCTAGTTAGTTAGTTGGTTACCTCCGTGAGGTATTAACAGGCTTGTGTTTTTTGGTGATGGGCGTCCGGGCATATAATTGAGTTCATACACAACTAGAGAGTGGGCCAAGCATGAGAATATACCAATTGGTGCAGTGATGGGCGTCCGGGACACCCATCAGAGGGAGCAGCATGTTGTGGGAAAATTATCTCTCCCACAGTGATGGGCGTCCGGGACGCCCATCACTGCGCAGAGGGGTATTAACAGGCGTGCGAGTTTTATCCTCTATCTGCTGATGGGCGTCCCGGACGCCCATCACTGCACAGAGAGGTAGTGACAGGTGTGGGAGTTTCATCCTCCCTTTGCTGATGGGCGTCCAGGATGCCCATCATTTTGCGGAGAGGTAATGACAGACGTGCGAGTTTTATCCTATATCTGCTGATGGGCGTCCGGGACGCCCATCACTGCACAGAGGGGTATTGACAGGTGTGTGAATTTCATCCTCCCTCTGCTGATGGGCGTCCGGGACGCCCCATTCATGTATACACTGCAGTACAGAGTCGTTCATCTGGTAGGGTCAGGCAGGGGAAGCCGGGTGTGTGACAGGTGAATGAATAGTTAGGGTAAGTCAGCTCTGCGCCCCTTTGGTTTTCTGCAAGCAGAATGGTGAGCAACTCATGAAAAAGATCAATGGTGACTCACCGATGGGGTGTTTGCAGTGGTGACCTTCTTCAAGGGAAATGGTCAGCGACTCGGGAGACAGCAGAGTGAAAGACGCACCGCTCTTTGGGGGCTGGGGTAAAAGATGAGCCCAATTTAGTGCAGGAATTAAGCAGAACTCACAGCTGTGGACATGGTGGGTCGAGAAAAGAGGGGACGCTAAAACATGTAGCTCGGGTATTCTCATTATATAACAGCCGGCTAAGTGAGAACTGTGATCGGTTACCAAAATGATGTGGAGATGCTGCAATGGTGGTTCGTTGCTCGCAATGATCTTCCACTGTAAAGAAGCCTGTGACCTACTCTGTGTAACGGATGTGATATTCACTTCGTAACATCCCCACCATTTTACTTTCTGCTCTATATTTTTCTTCATTCCGTACTGACTCCTTCTCCTTTTAGATTATTGTCCGCGAGTCATCGCCATCCACTCATTCAACTCCGTCTCTTTTCGTGGATCATTGATTTTATCTATGTTCGCGTCAGGTCCCTTGATTCCGTATATAAAGCCTGTAACGTCGATAGCACTTCTTCGGTCAATCCACCTCTTAAAACAGTCACTCTGGTCGATTCGCCCCCATCTCCCGTGTAGTGTAACTCGTGTGCCTCACGCCTCCGCTACATATTTTTGACTCTACAAGACCTTGTCGTTGCTCTGCTCTGGTTCCCCGTGGTCTGATCAACCGCTCCTACCGACTTTGCTGCAACGCCCCGAAACTGACCGAAGATTCGAAGAAAAAATGTCTACTGGACGCTCTCGAGACTCCCCTCGTTCGCCTGCCCCTACCGGTCAGCCTGCGTCTGGATTTCCCTCGCGCTGGAAATAAAAATACACTCCCAAAGGATTGAGTTCATACACAATTAGGGAGAGCCAGGTGTGAGAACATAGCACTTCCAGCAGTGATGGGCGTCTGGGGCGCCCATCAGAAGGAGCGGTATGGCATGGGAAAATTATCTCTCCAGTAATGATGGGCGTCCGGGGACGCCCGTACACTAACATTGCCATAAAAAAATGCTCCCAAATGATTGAGTTCATACTCAACTAGAGAGAGCCAGGTGTGAGAATATAGTACTTAGTGCAGTGATGGGCGTCCGGGACGCCCATCAGAGGGAGCGGTATGGCATGGGAAAATTATCTCTCCAGCAATGGTGGCTGTCTGGGATGCCTGCATACTGACATGGCAATAAAATATGTTGGCAAATAATTAAGTTCATACACAACTAGGGAGAGCCAGGTGTGAGAACATAGCACTTCCAGTAGTGATGGGCGTCCGGGACGCCCATCAGAGAGAGCGGTATGGCGTGGGAAAATTATCTCTCCAGCAATGATGGCTGTCTGGGATGCCTGTATACTGACATGGCAATAAAATATGTTGACAAATACAGTGACAAACCGCGAAGCGAAACGGTTGGCTTCGAAGCATGATTACATATGCAACATTGACTGAATTGGCCCATGCGTTGTGATAAGTGAGTGGAGGGGCATCCCAGCTTCTTACTAAGACAAAACTTTGTGTGGTTTGATGCAGTGACTATGGAGAACGAGATTGTTCTTTCTGAAAGACCAAATGTAAATAAATAACACGGAAGCGAAACAGTTGTAAACAAGCCCCTGCACGCCAGCCACGCAACTTGTCCCTCAGGGAAATTGATATTCTTCATATACGACCCCGAAAACACATTGAAGAACCTAGTTCACGGTAAGCCCTCTCGTGTCTACATGAGATATTGATCTGCGTGCCAAATAGCAGCAAATGAATGATGTTGAAAGACTTAGATAGTGCAGACTTGGCGGGAGGTTTTGAGCCAATTCTTTTTTGGGTAATCTAACTGCATATAATGTAGACCTATGTGTTAAATCCTTGAGCTCGTAATATGACCGGAAGTGGTTGGGTAAGGGAGCGTTTCGCTTCTGTGTTGCGTTTCGCTTCGCGGTTTGCGACTGTAATTGAGTTCATACTCAACTAGGGAGAGGGCCAGGTATGAGACACTTGGTCCAGTGATGGGCGTCCCGGACGCCCATCACTGAGAGTGGCATAGCGTGAGAAATTATCCCTCCTGCAGTGATGGGCGCCCGGGACGCCCGTATACTAATATTGCAACAAAGATATGCTCCAAGTAATTGAGTTCATACACTACTAGAGAGAGGGCCAAGGATGAAATATACTACTCGGTGCAATGATGGGCGTCCCGGACGCCCATCAGAGGGAGGCACAGCATGGGAAATTTATATTTCCTACAGTGATGGGCATACAGGACGCCCATACACTAACATTGCAATAAAAGTATGCCTCCAAATAATTAAGTTCATACACAACTAGAGAGAGGGCCAAGTATGAGAACATACACCTTGGTGCAGTGATGGGCGTCCGGGACGCCCATCAGAGGGAGCGGCATAGCGTGGGAAAATTCCCCCCTCCTGCAGTGATGGGCGTCCGGGACGCTCGTATACTAATATTGCAACAGAGATATGCTCCAAATAATTGAGTTCATACACCACTAGAGAGATGGCGAAGGATAGAGTATATAGTACTTGGTGCAGTGATGGGCGTCCGGGACGCCCATCAGAAAGAGGGCATGGCGTGGGAAAATTGTCTCTCCAGCAGTGATGGGCGTCCGGGACGCCCATCACCGTACAGACTGGTTTTGACAGGTCTGTGAATTTTGCCTTCCCTTCACTGTAGGTAGGTAGGTAGCAGGTAGGTAAATTTTGCCTTCCCTCTGGTGATGGGCGTCCGGGATGCCCATCACTGTACAGACAGGCTTTGACAGGTCTGTGAATTCTGCCTTCCCTTCACTGTAGGATTTTGCCTTCCCTCTGGTGATGGGCATCCGGGACGCCCATCACTGTCCAGACCGGTTTTGACAGGTTTGTGAATTTTGTGTCTCTCCAGCAGTGACCGGGACGCCAATCACTGTACAGACAGGTTTTGACAGGTCTGTGAATTTCACCTTCCCTTCACTGAAAATTGTCTCTCCAGCAGGGATGGGCATCCGGGACGCCCATCACTGTACAGACTGGTTTTGACATGTCTGTGAATTTTGCCTTCCCTCTGGTGATGGGCATCCGGGACGCCCATCATTGTACAGACAGGTTTTGACAGGTCTGTGAATTTCGTCTTCCCTTCACTGAAAATTGTCTCTCCAGCAGTGATGGGCGTCCGGGACGCCCATCACTGTACAGACAGGTGTTGACAGGCCTGTGAATTTCGCCTTCTCTCTGGTGATGGGCGTCCGGGACGCCCATCACTGTACCGAGAGGTATGCCCCGGCCTGTGAGATTCGTCCTCCTTCTCCGGATGGGTGTCCTGATTCATGTATTCGCTGTAAGGTCACACCATTAATTTTCAATGTGAGACAGGTGAATAGCTAGGGGCAAGTCAACAGAGAGGTAGTGTCCTCCCTCTAGTGATGGGCATCCGGGACGCCCATCACTGTATGGCGTGGTATTGATGGGCGTGTGAACGTGGCCCCCTCTGCTGATGGGCGTCCGGGACGCCCAGATTTATGTATTCATTGCAGCCGTTCATCTTCCTAGGGTCAGGCAGTGCAAGCTTGGGGACCGCAAGAGCTGACTTGCCCTAACTATGCATTCACCTGTCTCATACCTAGTGTTGTTGGCAGAATGCTGCCATTTGGCCCAGCAAAATGGCAGAATGGCAGGCAGAATGGCTTGATCGGCTGTTGTTGCAATGTTAGTATCGGGTGTCCCGGACACCCATCACTGCAGGAAACATGAATTTCCCACGCCATGCCGGTCCCTCTGATGGGCGTCCCGGATGCCCGTTACTGTACCAAGTGGTATATTTTCATGCTTGGCCCTCTTTCTAGTTGTGTACGAACTCAATCATGTGGGAACATATTTTCATTGCAATGCTGGTATTGGTATACAGGTGTCCCGAACGCCCACCACAGCAGGAGAGATAATGTTCCCATGCTATGCCGCTCTCTCTGATGGGCGTCCCGGACGCCCATCACCAAAAAATCACAAGCCTGTCAGTACCTCAGACTGAAGGCAACCATGTGACAGTTTCCAAAATATGAAATCTTTCAACTACGGAGAAATTCCATTACCACAGATGGGATTCAAGCCGTATTCATATGGCTTTCATCACCAAATCCAGAAAAAACTTGTTTGACCCGGGTAGGGATCACAATTCCATCACAACAATTTTGAAGTTCACAACCGGTTACCAGCGCTCACAAGTCTCCCGCAATTGTTATAATGTTATCGTCTGCAGCCGTATTTCTTGCAGGCTGTAGACGAGGGCTCATAATCATTGTGTTCTATCATGATGATTATACAACTATTTTTTGACCTCGCAGTGCCTTTCGAGCGGTCACAGGATACGTTAAATATCAATGAACCCTTCGTCGTCAAAATCGAAATTCTCCTCATCGGAATCCTCCTCATCTGAATCCTCCCCTCTTTGTCGACATCTTTACCCTCATCATCTTCTCCATCTGAACGCATCAAATCCTCGTTGTCCTCTTCTTCGTCGGACTGGTCATCATCATCGGGCTCCTCCTCCTCGCGGCAGTTCTCAGGAATGTCCGGAAGAACAGGGACAGGGTCATCTCTCAGGTCAGGCGGAACACCAGCCCCAGCATCGCCTTCCTCTTCGTCCTCGTCGCCCAATCCGTTGATGTCAACATCGTCGTTACCAGGATCTCCCGGTTTTGGTGATGGTATAGGGTTTATGAAACTTTCTCTCTCCCGAATGTTTTCCTGTGCTGGGGTTGGTGGTTTGAAGTTTTCTTGAAGTTTTCTTATTGTTCGTAATGCATCTGTCGCAAAAACCCAAGAACCTGGCTCACAACACTGTCCCTTGAACAGTGGCAAGAACATGTCAGCCACCTGTTGTGGATGGGAAAGTTGTTGATTTCGTGGAAGTGGATTGTGTAGATCGCTAGGAGACAGCACCCAGGGAAATCATCGAGATTGTCGGAGAGGATGCTACGGGGAGCCTACCTCTTCCCCCTCGTCGGGATCCGTACCCCTTGTCCACCGCATTTGGCCGAAAGCTGCTCGCTACCGGAGCATCCAGGGAATAATAACTTAAGCTTTAGTGACTCTAGCGGGTCCCGTGTCCGAGGGCCTTCCTCGCGACTTCAACGGCCACACACTAATTCCTATCTGTTCATGACACCTCTTAATTTCCTCCCAGTGCAAGGACCATACAGATTGCTGTACCCCCTTACAGATCCGCTCGCCCACGAGATACTCGAAATTGATTGGATTCAAGAGCCCTTCGACATTCGACAAGAGCACGCGTCACAGGGCCCAAAATTTACGAATTTTTTCGTACATGTCACAGGTCACCGGGGGCATATACGAAACCCTCAAACAAGTCACAGAAATGCTGGAAAAGGGCTCAAAAAACCGATTTTTCGCCTCCGCGCATGTGCAATTAGCCAGCGACGCCGCGGCGTTCGCACCAACTGTCAATTTTGACATGAGCGGAAGTAAACCGCTGATCGAGTTCTTCCGCCTTGAATCTCGAGGGCATCAAACGTGGCAACAGTTGGACGCAGGTCGGAGAGGTAGTCACTGGGATCCGCAAAGGTGCCGGGAGGTTGGTGTTTATTCGGACGCACAGAACATTATTAATGGCACTGGGCGTCTGCTACTGACCTAGAGCTTGACAGGCACATTAAAGAGTATTATCCCTGTGTTATCAGAACTTCATTCGACTTTTGACACGACGCCTTCGCGGTCGCGGTGGGCCACTACAGTTCGCGTCACCACTTTCTTGCGACCACTGCCGAGACTGATCGGGCGAGAATTTGACTGTGAAACCGAAATTTTAGCCAAGCAACCAGTGCTGCGAGATCTACAGTCACAGAGATGAATCAAAGAGAACCATGCCGTCCAGAAGCAGCATGAGTAGCCAGTAAAATTGAAGCCTTGACAGGTTTCATTAGATACAACGTTGGGAGAGGAATTTTGGATTTGACAGCAGTGGAAGAGAGGGTATCTGGAGCCAGAATGATGGGCAGAAACATAGAAGTAAGAGCACAGACGGTGTTGCTTTATACAAAAGATAATGCCGAAGGGTTACGTGGACGCACTGTGAAGGATACGCCAAATTCGGGTGTTTGTAACAGCAGTTCAACTGCGTGTTGTGTCTGCTATGCACAATTGGCCTAATTCAGACTGATTGCGCAGCTCACCGTTCAACACAGGATCCACGGCTCGCATTCGTCACCTCGGCCGCATGGAATTGGCCAGTGCAACAGCGGTGATCAAATAGAAGAACAGCACAGTCGAGTGGCGTAGAAGGGGAATTGATGGGAAAGATGCCACAAAAAGGCTGTCGGAGTCTAGTGGTTGAGGAGAAGTAACGAGATGGAGGTAGTAATGAAGGGGATGAGCACAAACAGGTGTACACAAATTGGACAGTAAATCTTAATAGTATGGTTAATGGTTTTAGATGCGAATTGTTTACAGCTCTTTGCAAAATTGATGACAGTGGCCATAAAAAAAAAACAAATCACAACATTTGATGTCGCCGTTTCCGGAGACCATTTCTCGGCCTCTGAATCGTTTTCCGAGATTTTTGTCGTTGTAGGAGTCATTTTCCTAAGCCAATGTACCATATCCCGAGCTTAAAGCAAGGCAAACCGATCTGGGGAAGATCGGCCGTTTCGGCGCCCCGACGTCAGATGGCATCAAATATCGATTGCTTCTTGGCACTTGCTCGCTTCCACCTTGCTTCCCTCTTTTTCCTCTCGTTCCAGTATACTGGCGCATAAGGCTTTTAGTCACCAAGGGCCAGATGCAGCACCTACAATTTCAAAGGAAAAACCCTGAATTTCTCAGCTGCTGTGACCTATCTGTGTTTTACAGCGCGGCAACCCAGTCGCAACTACAACTCCTGCCCGCATCTCGAGCCCACTCAGTTTACCTCTCTGCTGTGTGCTCCCTACAAGTCGACGCTATATATCTCCATCTGCGAATCTACCGTCGTGCAGCGCGTCATCCGAGGCCTCAAACGTTTCCATGGCGAGAAGGACCGCAGCCAATCACCCGGCCCATCCTACTCGCCATCCTCGCACAGCTCCGACCCGGCGTCATTCCCGGCCACACAACCCTTTACGCCGCCGACTGAATCGAGTACGCGGGCCTACTTCGCCTCCGGTGCTGCAGCCCATCCCTGGTTGTCGCAACACCTTGCCCGGCCTAGTGCAATTGGCAACGGAAGATTACTCGGATGTCGAACACTCCTAGAAATTCAGTCCCCCACGTCGCCTTCAAATGTGATCTTCAGCCTTTCGTTTTATTTTTGCCGCCGTTAGCTGGCGAGCCGTCTTCGATGGTACATACTTGTTTATCACCAATGCTTTTGGTATCTTGCTCCGCAAAGCCACAATTCTGGCAATATAGCTGGCGCAGCGTCCAGGCATCTATACCGTTGCCTTCTCCCCGAAAGTCGGTCGAAACAAAACCTCGTCCGATCATTTAGAACAACAGTCTAGGCGTTGGGACGAGACTCCAGTTCACATTCATGGGGCCTTCAACGCCCATGCCCGAGCAACTTTCCAAGCATATACGGCTTCTTGCACTCTGCTTTTATCAGCCTAGTATCTTCTCGACCACTCTCCGAAAGCCGAACATGAGTGTAGCTCTGCGCAAGCATGATCTGAGCGCCGCGCAGAATCGATTCGACACTAATACTTGATGTACCATATAGCTAGAAATTACACGCAATATTAGAGTCCTTCACATTGACTGTATGTGCCTGTAAGATCCCTAAGGCTGCTGCTACCAAAGTGCAGGCGCAGTACCGTGGCGTTGAATTCGATTTTTGTGTTTGCGACTGGCTGAGATGTTGAGACGAGACCAGCACCAGTAGAAACGGCGCACATGGGTGGGAAAGGGGCAGGGAAAGACGTAGTAGTGCCACTCGTGCCGGAGAACTTGGGTTTCGAAAGTTCTTTCACGCAGAATTTTCGGCGCTGAAGGATTCACAACAGCTGCCAACGGGCGACAAGCGCGAAAACACAGGTGCAGGCCTACTCAGAGGTTGCCCGCAGAATTTTGGCAAGAGGAGAAGAGCAGAGCACAATGCAGCCGCTTGTGACACTGAGAAATTCAGCGGTGAATGAAGTACGAACCAGCCTTCTTTTTCTGATGTTTCTTGGGCGGTTCCTCCTCACTATCCTCAAGATTGAAAACTTCACCAAGTTTATCGGGATCGTCACCATTGCCATGGAAGAACGGGCACAGGCACCGGGAGAAATAGCAGGAGAATGTGAAAATTCGTCAGAAGCAGCAGAGTAATGAAGAGCGGCGGGTCGAGGTCGAGGTGGGTTTGCGTTTCCGTGAGGTTTTAGTGAGAAGCGAAGGTGTTTTCTCATTGGATTTTGGACTACTGAAAGGTGGGAGGGCGCTTTAGAGGGCGTCGCGACCCGTGAAGAGTTGCGCTGGCCCTCAGCGTGGCATTGTAGACGATGAGAATCAAGACGAAAGGGAGGCGAGAAAGAAGCGAGCTATATTTGCGGCATCCCGAAGTCACCAGGGCCGAAACGGCCGAAGTTGCCGTGATCCGTTTTGGCTCATTCAAAGACGGAAATCCATAGTTTGACTGACGAAAATGACCCGGGTAGCTTGAAAAATGTCGGAAATCAGTTCAGAGGGCGAGGAATGACAAGAGAAACAAGATACATTGAAATGTTGTGATTTGTTTTTTTCATGGCTACTGTCATCAATTTTGCAAACCGCTGTAAATAAACTCTGTAAGGATTTATTATACACTTCGGAGGAAGAGTGTGTTTTTAATGAGTGTTGGACCAGAAACAGAACTCAACATGTAGTACAGTGGACTTGACCATGGTCCTATATTAACTCTGATTTTTTTCCAAAGTGCCCATATTAGAGAGGTTGTGCAAAAGCCACATGGGGTTTTTGTGCACAAAGTCTTGGGATGCGGCTTTTCCCACTTTTGCTCCAGTGGCCCAGGGCTTACTAACTATTCGACAATTTTGGTGATCCGCAAGAGCAAAAAAGGGCAACTCCGCAGACGGCTTTTTGCAGCCGCGTGCGGCTTTGCACAACCTCTCTATTGTCGCTTACATTGTTCTAGCCTACAAGCAGTCACCTACACCATCTCAACTCCAGCTCGAAAAGAGAAAGACACAGTCTGAATTATTGGACTTTCAACCACTTATCTTGCACATCCTCAAAGATAAGGATGTTAAGATTGGGCAAACATCGAGTGCGTGGCATAGACGTGGCGTCTACGTGGATAACCTACTCGAGCTGGCCTCGAGGTGTTTCATCTGCTATGCGCAAATGTTTCAGACCTCCTGACGACGCCATACCATTGTTCAAGATGACTCGGCGCAAAGTACTATTGTTCTGAGTTATCCATTGTTCTCGTAGTATAAATACGGAGGATTTTCTTGTAGCAAGACATCGAATTCACTTGTTTTCCTCCACCCGCTGCATTACTTCTTTCAACAAAGGAGCTCAAATTATCATCAATTTATAGCAGAAGTTTTCCGGACTATATGCAAAAAAAGCTCCCTTCAGTGTAATTCACGCATCTACATGCACTCACAAAAATTGTTCCTGACAGGTTCATAGGTGATCCACGAGAGCCTACCATTGTCAGCACCACCCAGAACTGAGATTTGAGCCATCTAAGCTATATTTGGCAAGATTCACTGTATTAAGGGCCCAGCTGGCCGACCAGTTTGGGCTGCTCTAGCTTTCGGTCAGCTAACTGTGGAGCCGAGAACTAGCCAAAGCTAGCCGATGGTCTGTGTGCTGTCAAGAGTGAATAAAGTAACTTGTGAGAGCTTACTTCAATTTTGATGTCCCCTCTGGCTTGGCGGGGCCGAACTTTACTTAACCTTTCCCACGCTTGGCGAAAGTAACTTATTGACAGGTAACTTGTATGGTTGAGAAAGCAAGTCGGAAGGATTGCATTATGGGTTGTCTTGTGGATCAACCTGGCTCTAACCACCTGTTAAGGGAACTATGGCCTCACTAATTCAAATTACTTGATGCTTATTGCTACCCTTTCAAACCAGCTCACGCACACTTGGTTGGAACTTCTGCCCATGATCACAGGTACCAGTCAATGAGCTGCAAGGAAATTAGGATGATTATTTCAGGTATTACCCTCTATGAAGGTTGAAACTTTTGAACAAGAACCATTCCAGCTCTATGTTCACTAGTATCCCCACTTTCCCAACTGTTGAGCTGTGTAAACTTTACTATGTAGAAGCATGGACCTGGTGCAATTGATTTCAACACCAACCCAAGCCACAGCATTAGACTACCGATGCTGTCTTCCAACCTGTTCCTTTGGTTCAGGCACATTTGCAGGGGCAATATCAATTTTGGGGGCACATTGATGTCAAATGTACTGGATTCCAAAACAATCAGTGCGAGTATTTCCATTGTTCAGTATCCACCTTGCGGCGCAGGGTTTTGAAGTCCAAGCTTCTGAATTCTGGAATCTCATAGCTTAGACAGTGAGTAAGCTCTGTGGGCAGACAATTTGAGGCTTATTAATTTTAGAACACAAAGATGAACCAACTCTGGTCCATTCAATGTTTAGACAAAAGTACCAGGTAAGTTCTCACACTTAAACTAGCTTATAAGGTACTTTTGCTAACTTTACTTTACTTGGCTGCCATAAGCAAAGCAAAGTAACTTTTGGCAGGCCAAGTTAGTTTCACCATGTAACTTTAGGAACCATCCCGGCTGTCACACCAAGAGTTGGCCAAAGCTAGTTGGACATCAGTCTCCTACCCAGCCGCGGTTTCGAGGTTCATCAGACAGAGTTATGTTGAATCTAATACACAGAAATCGGTTAACGGAAATTTCGGACCGGGTGTAATGTGACTAAATATGTGACCTAAGTTAGGGATGAACCTCTCCACAGCGGCTGGCATAAAACATTTGTAAACAACATAGCCGCAATCCCATCAAAATCGACAGAATATGTTGAGAGACCTTTATCAATTGAAATAAGATACTTTGAAGGTAGTTTAGCCTCCAAAACAATTGCTTGAGGCATATGTTGAAATTATGAGGTCCAGGAATAGTGCTGAAAGAGTTAATTCATTAATCATTCTTCAAATCATAACTTCTGGTCCTTTCACTTGAGGATGCGGATTCAAAATAACAATTGTAGCGCGCTTTGCGGCAGAGCCCACTAACTGTGCATAGATTATTCATGGTAACTTCGAAAACACTCTTGTGATTCATGCTCAACCCAAGTCATACAAATTTTCCCACGGTTAGCTGCACCAAATTGACGAATGATGAAAAGAGAGTTCGTTCCAGCAGCCAAAGAACATCGAGGAACGTTTCAGAAACTGCCAATACCATACTCGAGGCTAAAACGAGAGTGGCTTGTATTTGAGTTGTGCTGACGAGAAATGAATAGTTCAAGCCAGGCCATGAAAAACTACTTTCAATTCACAATTCTGCGTTGGATTGAGCCCTATTCGCACTTTCGACCAGGGCCATCAAACACTACTTTCGATTCACAATTCTGGGATTATCAAGGTGCGTCTGTCACGATCCCTCGGCCGTCGCCTCCCTACAAGGACGTACAGTACTACTTTCCAAGTAGCATGCCAGCATTGTCGGCAATCCAATTGGCTTTCTCATACGAAAAGCCCACGTCATTGATGCTGTACAGGCCAGGGAATACACTACTGCAAACAGCTGTAAAAATTCGGCATGGTTTCGGCATCAGTCTCACGTGCTTTTCAGGATAATCACTCCCTTTGCTGGCAATTATGTCTCATCCTTACCCTTGCCTTGTCTGTGGCATCACAACTTTCTTCTGGTGTAGCCGTTGTCGGAATGCTTGGTATTGCTCATCTGGCCACTCCCATGGAGTAGGATTCTCCATTCATTTATTGACGTGTCAAGTCTCATTGTTTGTACACTTACTTACAGGACTGGAAGAACCACCGTAAACAATGTCACTCTGCACCGGCATATTGTTTGAACATGATCGCGATGCCACCCCCAGTGGAGCCCCAGTATCTTTCAGTGGAGGCCATTGTTTTTTTAGCCGATGAAGGTGCGTCGTGTCGATCTACACTGCACTTGCGCTTACCTTGTCCAGAACGACCCAAAATCTGCACCGTCAGGTGCCACCTGCCTGAGCCCCCCTCGCACGCCGTCTGTCCGCTTCCGTTGCTGCAGCAGTACTTCGAGGCGCAGCCCTATAACATTGTCCTCCCGCTGGGCCTGAACGGCGAACGTCTGCATTTCCTTCTTCGCATCTTTTACTCGGCTACCGCCTTCACGAGAGGATCGCCCATCAACCGCTCAATTTACCACATAACTTCGGGAGCCACGCCAAAACCGTGGTATGGCAACACCATTGCACTCAAATTTAACGGTGCTCGCCGCCAAGGATATACGGATGCTGGCTTAACCGACCTCCCGGCTTTGTCGGCGTATTTCCTTTCCCTTTCCGATCAGTGATTACCAACTTGTGAGTGTCATTGACTTGACTTCTTCGTCATTCTCGATTGGATTTCAGATTCTCAGTTGTTTTTCAGAAGTGATTTGTGCTGGGGTGGCAGCTGAAACTTGATGAGGCGTTCGCACAACACCTAATGGAATCAATGGTGAATTCGAGGAAGACAATATGTATTGTTCGGTTGGGCAACGCACACGCCATGAGGATTTGTGGCCACATTGTATTGCCACCTGGTTTCATCTTCGCCGACGTGTCAATGCATCCGCTTATCGGAATCCGAGTCAGCGAATAGTCTCTCTCGAAATCAGCAAAAGTTCCTACAATAACGAGCGAACGACGATGAAAACCACACCAGATGGCTACTTCGGCGGCAGATGACGCTAATTGCAAAGATCCTGGTACGACGCCTGACAAGGGGCGCAAGTCGACGCTGGGGTCGGTGCTTTCGAGTGGGAGCTCCACGTACGCGTCCGGCTTTGACAACCTCCTCACCACAAAATTTGCTCCCTTGTATAGGCTTCCAAAAGTTCATTCAATTCGCCACCTGGATGTAATATTTGAGACCTACTCTTCTGCCTCCCTTCTCCGCGCCTACATTATATGTTTACACCTGGATGGAACACCATCCTTTGGGAATGACAACCTCCCACAAAATATGTGATGATTCGGGGACCATTGTCACTTGCCAGCGGAGCCGCGGAGGTATCCACGGACACTGCGACCCACTAACACCGCGAGAACTAACCCACTAACCTACTGATTTGACCCCGCCCCCTGGCTGTCATTTGCGCCATGTTCATTCCATGCCTAATCATGACCTTTCCAATATCCAAGTTCAACTTCATTTTAGGTCGGTCTCACAGAACTTACAAGCTTGACCCCTCAGTCCAGGTAATACTGGGTCATAATTATTGCACTTTTGTGCCAAAAAAATCACGACTGCCGCGTAGAAACACATAGGTTCACTTCTGGACAAAAGGGAAACACAGGCACCTGCCAAGGCAGAAATATTCACGCCTTGCCGTTTATTGAACAAATATGCACAGGTGCCCACTCGGGAAAAATTCAGGCCGTTTTTTGCGAAATTGCGCCGTTCACTCCGAAAACCATCAAGGAAGATCAAAAAAAAAAATGGGGTCAAGAAAAGAAATCTTATGGGTTACAAGCGGTTGCCGGACCGCCCCGCGGTCCGGCATCCCCTTTGTTGATCGTGGCGACAGCATGGGAAATTCGGCAAGAGTGGAGTGTGAAATTTGATAGCGGAGATTGAAGGCTTCAGACAGACGTCGTAATCTGGGTGATAACTTCCCACTGGGAGCCATAAAAAATAAATTTCAACAACCGACCTCTTCCGAATTAAGCATACTTTTATGTGGTTGAAGATTTTTTGTGCCCTACTTCACCTATGGTCATTTGACGTATGTCTGCGCAGATACTGGTTTTTTTCAAGTGCTTGAAGATGGAAGAGAGGAAAAGAAGGAGAGAAAGAGACAAAGAGACAAAGAGAAGGAGATTTACATAGGAGGTCCACTTTGAGGACCAACCAAATCAGTAACGGCAATCGTTCACGGAATAATGAGAAGCGCAATTTCACCAAGTACATACGGCGCCAATACGGCGCTGTCGATCATGGCATGCCACCCACATCAGCTTTTCTCCCGCGGCTGATCGGGAACGATAAGCGAGCGAAGCCGTCGTCGGCGTGCGTGTAATTGCGAGCGAAGCGAAGCAATTCTTCCCTAAACGCACGTGATGAAGCATAGGGCTAGCATATGCAGCAAACACGAACAAATTAAAACCTAGGTGGCGCACAGCCCCAAAATCAGAGAATGCTCTCAAACTCACTCATTTCTGGCACTATTGCGGCCAAAGAGGTCACAAATGATACGCTGACATAGCGGGTTGGAATGGTACAGAAATCAGAGGGAAAGATGCAGATGTAGTCGCGTTTGAAGGGATTCAGGGTTAAGTGGCTGCGCAGTGGCTGTGATCGGGTCAAACCGCTTTGTCTGCTTCGCGAGCACCCCGCGCTTCGGCGGATCCCTAGTAGTGGGCCTGGGCACTGCCGATTGGAAGTGTAGCGTGTGGCTGTGTGATTGGTCATCAACAGTGGTTTTCGGATTGTTCGCTCTGTTCTCTGCCCACTGTGCACACTATCACTCAGGTGTAAAGGAAAAAGTTGTTCCTGGGATGCAATAGGATATTCACTGCGTTGAGGCCCCCCGTAGTCAGTGGGGTGTGACTACAGAGGTAGTCGCATGGACATTGGCCTACATGCGACTACGTTGGCCTACCTGCGACTACGTCTGACTACCTGTGACTACGTTGTAGTCACAGGTTGGCTTCGACTAGTTGGCATTATTGTGCTTAAATTTTATGCAAATAATAGTTGTTGAGTTATTGCAAGTCACTAATAACGTTGGGGTCAGTGGGACTTGGCATCGGAGCAACGGTCCGCATCAAGATGTCATTCATCTAAATTAGGGACCAGGGTCGTAGACAAGGACTGCAGATGGTGAAGAGGTTTGAGCAGTGGATTAACGAAATGGCCGGAAAAGGGTGAGGAAAGGTTGGACGAGCTGTGCCTACGCAGGGTAGGAACAGGTAGGACAAGGTAGGCTGACTGAAATCAGACGTAGGCACAGCCTGACTACATCCGTAATCCGAGCTACGACAAACGTCAATCAAACCTTCGACTACTATGTCTGACTACAGCCGTAGACATAAGTCGCAGGTAGTCCGAGCTACGACAACGGCGTCAGAGTCTGACTACGGAGGGTCTCAACGCAGTGATTATTCCAAAGGGTGCGATTTTTCTACCCTATAATGCAAAAACTACACGGCTATCCCGGAAGTCTTCGGAATTCTATGAGTTTGATGACCGTCGGATTTCAATGGGCTGCTAGCGGTTACCAATGATTTGGCGAATCATCGGATTCCAATTGGCAGGTTCCATTGGATTTCGATGGGCATTTGATGATCAGTTCGGCTGTTGTCACGCTAAAAGAAAAGAATCTGAACAAATGAAATACGGGCTGCAAGACTCGAACGAGGGATCGCGTTACAATGAGAAACAGAGAAGGAAGACCAAATACCAACTGAGGCAGCATACCGACAAAAGGTAATGAAATGATTGGAACATCTCGTGTTGCCCGCTCTTACCCACCTAACATCCACTGCGCACGTCATTATCCATCACCTACTTCCCGTAGTTAAGGGTCACTTGTTTGGCATCTGTGCCTGAAACAAGTGAGACGCTCCCAGCAGAATCGAGCCTATCAGCAGACCTCAGCACATCCCAGCAGCGTTCGGCAACTTTTAGATCTGCTATAGTTCGGAATAAATGCTGAGATCTGCTGGGAGCGGTTGAGTCGTTCTCAGCCGATCCCAGCCGATCCCAGCATGAGTCACGCTTTGGTGGCGACTAAGGGAAGTCAACGTTGGTACCTGGAAGATGCTCAGTAGAGCGGTAGTGCTATACAGTGATATTTTGGCGATGGCGTCCATAACTTACTACAAAAGGGGGGATCTACGCGAGCTATGACAGCTATATTGTGCTCAATAGTCATCTGAGTTTTTTCCTGATGCCCGCTCGCAATTGCGCAAGCTCCCCCTTTTTGCAGGGGGGGCACCAGCATACAAGTCATATTTCAGTTCTCCGTGACTTTCATTGTCCTTTCTTTGTTGAAATGGAGCGAGTTTCGGGACCCATCTGAATGTATAAAACCTAGCTCAACACCCCAAATTCCAATTGCCCATTATGACCTCCCACCTGGTATCATCTCTCACTCCGAGCACGAATCACTCCGAGCGCCGTTTTGGCAGAAATCGACTTTTTGGTCTCGCAAGATATCAAATAAACGGTCATTGTAGCATGAATTTTTTTGAAGAATGGAGTATATTGACATTTTATTTGATCAAAAGCATGGGCATTTGAGCTCACAATGTAGCTCTCAAGTTGACTATTTGGGGCAAAAATATTAATGCCCCAAATGAATAACTTGTAGTACGTATTGCGAGCCCAAACCCTTATCAATTACCATCAACTAACATGCGGTTGAGGTCCTATTTACCAGTACTTTTATCCTAGTATGACCGCTTCCTGATACCATCCATATCCACAAAGTTGATTTTCCAGAAAACACCCAATTATTTTATTCCTGTGGAAGGACACAGGTGAGGTATACACTAAACTGTACGGACAGCCTGAAAATGCTCAAAGTTCGATTCTCGAGGATGAATGTTTATTCAATCATAGCCGACCATGAGCACTGCCGTTGCACGCCATAAGCGGCCGACACTCCTTCCTATCCTGACAGTCGCAAGTGGAAGTATAACCCCATCTCCTCTCCCTGTTGGGTTCTGGGGGATCAGGTGTCTGGTAGTCTAAGAGGCACCCAAGGTGCACCTGGTTTTTTCCCACCACAACTGCATAGCCGGTATGGCAAAACCGGTTTGAATTCACTGGATAATGCCGGCGAGTCCCACGGATATTCCCTGGTGGTATCATCAGCTGGGAGCAAGCAAATGTCTTTCGCGATGGGAAAAAACCAGGCTTTTCGGCACATTCCCATTTGCGCCGCTGGCTGGCGTCACTGTTTTGGTACCGTTCCAACACATTATAACCGTGTTTAGCGTGCCTAAAGTCTGTAGAATGCATGCATACAATATTTGGTGCTGTCTCCCCTTGTGCCGATTCAAAATGGACTGTATTGTCACTGGAATGCCTAGCATCAAAATTGTGACGGCAGCAAACCTTAAATTCATGAACTAGGCTGTCCGGATCAGCTTTACTGCACCACAGGAAGGCATTATCGGCACATAGAGCAGTTTGGAGAATACCAGATGATCCTGAACAGATTAGCTCGCCAAATGCAGACTTGGAAATAGTACACGAATACAGGCAGCGTTCATTACATACTTTGATATAATCTATCAGTGCACAACAAGTTTCGGTTCGTTTCGTTCGAGAGAGACGGGAGGAAGGAGGAGAAATGAGAGAGGGAAGCATAAAGTTAAGTTTCAGACAATGCGACAAGGGAAACGTCAAGGGAAAAGTCGCCAGCGGTTACGTATAGAGTCCAAAACCCAAAGAAAGAAAGAAAAGAGAGAGAGAGAGAGAGACGACACACGCGAGATTATCCGCGCGGGCGGTGCTTCCTTCCCCAGGGGCCTCCCACAATGAACTTGTTTGGAGGAAGAGGCACCCCCTAGGTCGTGCTGTGCGCCCTGGCATCTTTCGCGGTCCAGCCAATTCCTGTCCTGTAAATAACCATACCTTGTATACTGTCGAAGGTGTTGATCGGCCGAGGTATAGTAAGAAATAGGATGAAGGTCTTTCTGATAAATCTGATGCACAACTACAGAATTGTTCGGTCTTTGGGCCCCCAAGGTATATGATTACTACAAGCAGCATGACGATGTGCTCCGCCAGCACCTGGGCAATGAGCTCGGGAGGGGCCTGGCCCCTCTTCAAAGCCGCATATCCAAATGGTGATGCATTTGCCCTCCTGCGAGCATATGCAGATGTTGTGGATGCGGAAGAGGCGTCAAACGAGACCCTAGAGGAGGCGCCTCTGGCCGTCTGTTGCTTCGCATTTGCAGGTTGGGCAATCACAAATGGATGCGCAATATTTCGAACTGGAATGTCCGAGAACGAATTGACAGCGGCAACTGTTGCCTGAGAAATATCATTGACGAACCTCACTCGCGAGATGAACGTCGTTTTTGCGAGACCCGCATGGAGTGCCTCCGCTTCCTTGATACTGAAGAATTCAAGCTCGTCGAATATATAAACCACATACAGCAGATGCATCGCTTGAATGAGACGTTCAATGCGCGGTTCAAGCATCCCCAGAGAGATGTCAAGCCCAAAAAAACACCTCTCAACCAGTTTGCGAGGCCAGTCATCCCCATTTCTCCACGCCTGATTGATTGAGCAAGCTCCCAGGCCCAACAAGTGTTACCCCGGATTGACTGTGAAAGACGAGATTAAATCGGTATCGGTCGCGAGGGGGATTTTTGACGGCAGCGCCGAGATCACCAGGCGCAGCCGTGTTAGAAGATGCTGGGTATCTGATTCCGGGGTGCGAAGTGGGGTGGATATGCCGTCCAGTGGGGGAATCAACATCAATGATGTCAGACATGGGCGGAGGGGGATTCGTCGGATTGGTGGGAATGGGAACGGATGTATTAGATGAATTAGGAACGATTGCGGTGCCGGTGGAAGAGCTTCCAGATGTCGAAGGCTCGGCGCGGGGGTACCTTTGCTTTGATGGCAAAGAAATTTTTGAGTGATGGTGTACCCTCAGTTGCCCGCACATTACGCAGATGCTTGGCGCCTCCGATGTGCTCTGTCCAATTCGCTTCACCACCATGTCCGAAGGGGATGGTCCTGTTACAGGGGGCGCAGTACCGTTCTTTCTACACAGAAAAATTAGTCGGAGAAGCAGATAAGATCCTTATACATCCTCACTTGACGCCATTATCAAGAATTGTGGGGCGGCGCAGATGGAGGTAGACTTATTACTGGCAGTAATGTAAGTATGCGAAGAGATAAATATAACGAAGGACGTACGCTTCTGGCTTGACCGTGTGGGTGGGTCAGAAATGAGTGTCGCGGGAACACATACAGTAGATATAAAATTTTTAGCCGTCGGATCGCTCGCGTACGCGCAAGCGAGCTAGGAAGCGTGACGAGAAAGCAGTGCAAAAAATTGGCCTTGCTCGGTTCTGCATCCTACCCTTGCGTATGCCCACAACCGAGAAATAATAATATTTTTGCGACTTTTTTTTGGGGAAAGCATCTAGAACGCGTTTTTGAGCGATTGGGAACTTTGTCGGAAAAGTGAAATAAGGAGTCGGAGACCCTTCCCTCCCTTTGAGGCTGTGTCTCGGGATTTGCCGGTTGACACCTCTTGCATCGACGACTGGATTGAAATTCTGAGTAGGTAAAGGTGTTTTTCGCAGTTCTGATATCAAATCCTCTCCAAAGTCCCAAACAATTGGCGCGGTTTCTGAGCCAGTAGAAAAGCGCAGAACACATTGCCGTTGTTTTGCATCTTGGAGCAAGCCCGAATCGTGCGTGGAGCACGTGATTATCATGTGATCTGAGAACGGCGGCTTCATCTAGGTTCGGATCAAGCCGCCGTTCTCAGTCACATGATATTCACGTGCTTAGCAGCCTCCGAGATTAGCCGGCTCGCCGGCCCGGAGACAGGCTTGCTCCGAACCTAGGCTTCATCCGAAACTCCGTCATCCATACTCACGTGACCACATCTGAGACTTTCCGCGACCACCATGTCCACACCTCCATCTGCACCAGGGCCTATCCTAGGTGCTACTCCCCAGAGCAAGGGTTCGGGACGCCACCGTGATCACGCATCCAAGCACACTCAGAAGGACTACGCGCCGTATCTCCAAGAGGACCTGCTCCATGAACGGACGCATCAGGAAAACCTCTCTCAGGAATTTTCCCGCATTTTCGTGAAAAATTGTTCAGAATACCTTGACTTTCTGAATGAGCAAATTGAGCCAGAATATGTTACCCCCCGAACCAAAATATCGTAAATTCTACAACTTATGAGCGAAATTTGTTCGGAGTTGCATCAAGCTTGTGGAACTATTTCAGTGTTTGCACATTTCCCCAGGTCATTGCAGATACCGAGGAAGCATTATTTATTGCGTCAACTATCGAAGGTATCGAAGGTATGTACTGTAATGTGAATACGTGATATCGTCCAAGTCCCGAGTCGCCAAATTCAGTCACTATCGATTGCTAAAGAAATGACATCATTGGCCGATCCGAGGCGGCGGGAGCTACGCCAGCTTGAGAGCGACTGGGAAGAATCAATTATCGTTGACGGTAAAGGAGAAGGGGAGAAGGACTCACGAAACCTTGATATAGAGTCATGCATTGTTCGATTAAAGGTCTTGGCGGAGTGGTCCATTCCGTTGTTTCTGCAGAACTTCGAGAAGGCTTTTGTACGTGTTTTCGAGTCGTGCCTGACTGAACTCCTTCTGGTATACGTAGTGCCCACTCTCCCAAGCAAGTCGCCGCTGCCCAAGCCTGAGAAAATAGTTGACAACCAAATAATTGATGGGAAGTCGAAGACGTACATTCACTGTGCCTAGGCACAACATGGCGTCAGGGAGAACCACCTCCATCGGACGATCAGGTCGGTTGGATTTAAGCTCCGCGACGTGCTGGAAGCCGAATGACTTCGGAGAACTCCACCAGCCTTCGTGGAGTATATCTATGACAGCGGGAGCATGAAAGGGTAAGTTGTTATGATCGTGTGCACTAGATTCGTGTTAGAATTGCGTTAGATTCTAAGAATAGAATTGGCCAAGTAAGATCCGAGCGGAGGCCCCCGATCACCCGTGCTGGGCTATATAAGTATGGAATAATAGAGTGTACCGGCGCGGCATTTCATGCGGGATCGCGGCGCGAATGTCGCCCGAGTACCATCGCAGCATTGATCGATGATGGGGTTTGCGATCCGACTTGCGGCATTGGCATCCTCCGGCAGTCATCCCGCTGCCGGGCCTGATCCGATAGAATGTAGCCCATTCTATAATTGCTAGTGGGATGCGGGCTGAGGCAAGCTCTGCTTGAATACCTCCTCGTAATTAGCAGAATGAGTGAATGAATGATCAAGACACAACCAATTTCCGTGCCCCGCGGCGGAAGAGCTCACTGCAACGGCACCCGGTTGACGGTGTGGACTAGGTCCCGCCCCATTTCATCATCATCTGAGTGGAATATGTGTGGCCCGTCCCGCCGCAAGCACCAAAATTGGTTGTATCTTGATCATTCATTCACTCATTCTGCTAGTTACGAGGAGGTATTCTAGCGGGCCTGGAGGGTTTGCATCGGCCCCCATCCCACTGGAATTGCATTAGAATCCAATTATAGAATGGGCCATTCTATCGGATCAGCCCCAGCAGCCGGATGATTGCCGGAGGATGCCGATGCCGCAAATCGGATCGCAATCCCATCATTGATCAATGCTGCAATGGTACTCGGGCGACATTCGCGCCGCGATCCCGCATGAAATGCCGCGCCGGTACATTCTATTATTCCATACTTATATACATAGCCCAGCACGGGTGATCGGGGGCCTCCGCTCGGATCTTACCCCGCCGATTCTATTCTTAGAATCTAAGGCAATTCTAACGTGATTCTAGTGCACACGATCAGGCCCTAACCTGAACCGTGGGTCGTTTCTTTGGGGAACGTACACCCCCATTTCAAGCATTTGTTACACAAACCTTGAGTGCAAAACATTTTTGTAACAGTCAAGAAACATTTGAGAATGGTCACAGCAACATCTCACAAACATTTACAGAAAACATCTTGCTGAAAGGTCCTAACAATGTTAGTTCCACATTGTCCAAACATCGAGAGTCAAAAAATGCTTCAGGAATTGACGATTCTTTGTTTGAAAAACGTTGAGCGGTGGACATTTTTGAAATGTTTGAACCGAACGGCGGTGTATGTGGCAAATAATCAATTACCAAACGTGCTATTAAGCAATTCATCTCAAGCTCTACACGAAATACCCGAATTGAACGACTTTGGGTTGAGGTCGGCTCTCAGAGCCCTGAGCACCTTTTCAAAAGGACCAGGGCCGTCAAAAGAAATCTGAAGAGACAGTCTGAACCAGAATTTCGCTGGCTATCCTCCCAGCACGACCCCGCACGACCCCGTCAAAATCCGGCTTGAAACAATTGCACAGTGGCCAAAATACTGTTTTGATGCAGAATCTTGGCACACTGTTTGGTGACAGCCTGCATTTGTTTGGATTGGCATGGAGAGCCCTGAGCAGAAAGAGCCACTCCCAGAAATGAGGCGGAGGATGTATTCCTGCAGTGGACTTAGAGAGGGAGGTGGAAGACAAGAGTGGTCATCGTGAGCGCCTCGTGGCAACCTCATGTCTGTTTAATAAGCCTGGAGAGCTCCAGAGTGCGCCAAAAAGATTCCGTGGATGGAATTTGCTGATCTGGTGGGTATTTCGGCAAACACCCGTTGCCGTGTCAGGTGAAATTTGTACACAAGAGAACTCTGCCAGTGGAGGTGTGAACCGAGTCGACTACGATAGACATAACAGGGCAGAGGGTGAGCGATAAGTGGGCGATGGGAGAGGAGGAAAGAGGTCGAGTGAAAATTTCAGAGACAACGACAAACAATCACGCAATAATGTCGGCCCCGAAAACTTAAAGCCGAAGATGAGTAATGTTCAAGAGTAAGTCACGAGGACGATTGAAAAAGACAAAAAAAAAGGACACTGGGGGGACGCTCACCAAAGCCCTTCCCAGCGCAAAGGCCAGACATTTTGCTCGCGCTCTTGGACTGTGAGAATTGAACCCTCGGGCAGCACTGTATTCAACTTCATCCGAGTCTCTCCGGCAAACCGTAGGATTCGCAGCTATGGTGCGGGTCACCTACCTGCCGCATTCAAAATCTAGTGGCCAATTGGCTCGAGTTTTTTTTTTTTTTTTTTTTTGATTTAAGTGTATGTACCTTGGAAGGGATTTGAGCGCTACTTCTGATTGTACCATAGACCCTCACCGAGCTTCGCATGCGCAGAATTCAGCCCAAAGGGAGAATTTGCTCCGTGCTGACGCGTACCATGTGACTTTTCTGTACTCCAGGAGCATTTGTGGCCCACCGGTAAATTTGTCAAGGAGTGCAAAAAAGGCATCCATGCTGCCCCCCGAGACTGCTGTGCTGTGCGAGTCCTTGAAATGCAGGCAGATTTTCTGGAGCAGCGGTCAATGATTGTTGAAACAATCGAAGACGCTCGGTCGTTCAGGACTTCGCCCTTCAGCGAGCTTTGCTCTTTGGAGCTATGCTCCTGGGTTGGTGTTCTTGGGCATCATCTTTTCTCTCCCGAAGTCCCGGTTCGCCTTGTGTCCTGAAATTGACTACCTCTAGTTCCAGGACTATCTCAAATATTTATCCGTTCATTGATCTTTCTCGCAACTCTACAGGTTGCTAATTGATCTCTGTTCTGGACGAGACGCGAAGCCGATCCTTCACGGGTATTGTCAATTTCATTGACAAACCCTGATTCTCATAATCTTTGTCTCACCCGTCACCTTTGCTCTGGCTTTTCGTCCTCACCGATATTCCTCACGGAGGCTTGCTTTCTCGATGATCTGCAGACAAATTTCGGCTGGGCCGAAACTTACGTTTTCGGGCACAGTTCGGCAAGCACTGAAACAATAAGATTCTGGCACGACTTCGGGAACGGCAAAGCTGCAGCTGAAACCAATGAGCTGCCGTTTAAGTATATCAGAAGCTGTCGGTATAGTCGTTGTTGAGACTGCCCGCGAATCCATTTGTTAGGGCATAACTTCAGAAAGAAGGAAATTCTGAGTGAAACCATCAATTTCAACAAATTTGAAACCACAATTGAGTCCAGTAGTCTCAGAGGCGTTTTCAATTCTTCTGACTCTTGTCATTTCAGAGGTGCTTCAACATATTCTTCCGTACTATCTCCACTGTGGTCTACAGAAATAGTGAATTTCACTCCAATTTTCACGGACTTATAGGGAGAATTTCACTGCTGAACTGGGTGAATTTCACGGTAAAAGAGTGAATTTCACCATAGAATGGGGTGAAAATTTTCATGTACAAAATGTCCCTTTTCACAGTACTGTTTCACTCCCCTTTTCACCTGTTTTTCAGGTGAATTTTACCGTGTTCATTGCGAAAAGCTGATAAAAGATTTGATTAGCTTTTTACCTCTCAATACTCATTGCTGAGCAATTCTAATGAAACGGGGTAAGATGCATTAATTAGATGGTATTACACGGGAACAACCTGAGAATTTCATGAATTGTTGTTCAACAAATGTAATGATACGAACAAACCTGTCGAAAATCGCCGACGGTTACCAGCATTCGGCCACCCCCATACACGGTCCGTAAAGCCTGTTAGAGATCGCATTAGACGGTCGGCGCAATCAAATGCCTTGAAATGAAGGCCGCCAATCTCGTCGATAACATGGCATTTTGCAGCCAATAAAAGTCTAGCTCGATCACTTCTTGGTCCAACAGCTGATTGAAGGTGTGGGTTAAATTCGTCCACTGGAATGCCATACAGGTAATGTGATGTTCGTCCACCCGGGTAATTTTTCGCGGCGAAGGCAGAGGAAGCAGAGAGAAGGATGATCTGACCTTGTTTTCGCAGAGCGCCAATTACTGGGTATAGAACATATGTTTCCCCCGACCGGCTCGTCCATCAATATGGACTGGTGGCGGGTTTGGGATGGAGGTCAGATACATGATTCGATTATAGATTGTAAGCTGTCAGAATTTTCTTTAGCAGAATAGAATCAAGAAATACAAAGCCAACCTGTTCAGGTGTAAGGCTGTCTTTGAAAGCACACAGGTTAGTTGGGTCGCCGCCCCAGCGTAGACGTTCAGCATCAACCTCTTGTTCACGTTCAGTTGGTTCTGGAAGTCCAATTTCAGCGAGTGATTTGCCCTGGCCCTGCAGGAGGACTTGCAGCGCTAGTAGAAGTTCATTTCTGATTATTTCCGGAGGAGGTGATTCTGTGGTTCGGAGCAGTCTGTCACGGATATCGGCCCCAAGACGCTCTTCGTGAGCTTCCCAAATAATTAAAGCAGGACTTCCTTCAAACAGCAAGGAGGGCAAAAATCCACCGCAGTTGGGATGGAGGAGCTCCAAATTCCAATAACTCCTCAAAGGCCATGATCCCCTCGTCCCGATTATCAAAGAGACCTATGGCTCGTGCTGCTTCCTGATAGCTTCCATAGGTTACACCATCGACAGTCCGGAGATCAATCCAATTGCGTGCGCTCCTGTGAAGAAGAATCGCGCGAAGATAAAAACATCGCCGTGTCGGGGTAAACCATCTGAATGCGACATACGCGGGTTGATAGAAGCGGATCCGCATGCGTGGGCGGTCTACATACTCGTCTTCAAGAACATCCAATTCGTTCATTTCTTTATTCGGGTGATGGCGGTGCTTTGACGCGACATATGGAGAGCGCAATAATGTGGATTGATCAAACTGGCCGACTTTGACTGTACAGTCCACAACGGCGTCAACCTGCGTCCGACGCCAGTTATAAAGCAAGCGGCGTGAGCGCACATACAAAAACTATGATAACCCGGGTGAAACTTGGCCAGCCGTCCTATACAATTTGGGAGGCTTTTCTCATTATCAACAATCATTGCGCGAATGTGATGGCCGGTCCTCTCTGTCGTGCGGAGCATATTATGGAATGTGTCGTTCGCCCGGCCATTTATCTGCTGAAACTCACCCTACGATCTGACTGCGGGGGGTGGACCCCACCCGACACTATAACTCCGGCCAGACACATGCTCGTCCGCGACTCTATTTCCCAAATCATACAGGTGCTAGTAAGACTCCCTGCAGACGATGCCTTTCATTCTGTTAACGCTCCTCAGAACTTCGTGCACGCAAAGGCTCGGGTCACCGATAACGTTGACCTGGCATTCGGACCCTGTCTTGCCTCATTGCACGAGCTGCAGATGTTGTTATTGACATATTGCGTGAATGGGGACGACACAACGCTTCCGCCTCTGCTCGAACGTTGTTTGAGTCGTTCTCTGGTCATTGCAAAGTCGGGGCAACTGATTCGGCCCATAGCCGACTTTACCGCCTTCCTTCCTGGCCATAAGGGGGAAATTTGGATGGGTTTGTAGTACAGGATATCGATAATACAGCCTAAAGAACACACCTATAATAATATTGGGTGCACTGATTATGATGTCAAGCCATGCTTTTCAAATGGTAGACCGTTAAGGCAATCGGGTCATGTGTTTCAAATGGTAAAGCATTGAATGATGTCTGGAGAGCGCAATAGTGCCTCCCAGAGGGAGATTGATAGCTGGAAATGTTCGCATTCACCAGGAGTACCCAGCAGAAAATGGCCTTGACACTGCGCTGGAATTGAAACCGGAAGCGAAATGGACTGGCCTACTCAGAATTTAGCCAGCATTCCAGAAAACAATCGTAGGACGGAAGAAGGGATGTTGCATGGACCCAGTTCAAGACACCAAAGGAACGAGGGTGATAACCTCGACAAAAATGCAGCATTGAACTGAGGGGAAAAGGACTTTGGATCCCATGAACGCCGACAAACTCGGGTGACCAAACGGTGGGCTCTGGCGAGTAGCGGGAATAACAACGCTAGTGTGCTGCGCCCGGCCTCGGTGCCAAAGCCGTCGTTGGACAGTCAGATCATGGACGTATGTATCGAGGTGTGGACTATGCGAGAGGCCTTCCACCAAAATTTTCGCTTTGTCGACGGATTTGATGATGAGGGTCCGGAATATGCGACGCTGGGTAGGCGCCAGAAACGTCCGGGCCACCACTGCGCAGGCCTTGAGAGTCTCTTTGTTTGAAGTGGACCCATATTCTGGGGCCTCTATTTCTTCTACAATTGCATCGATGAGCTCCTGGGGCAAGGCGGCTATGGTGGTAAGGACATGGGAGGTGGCGAGAGTGGAAACGGCGGCTATTTATTTCCGTGTGCAGAAAAGTTGGCGGTGGGCGGTATATACGCGTAAACTGCTTCCTTTCCTGTGTTATTAATAACTCGCGGGGCTCCAACCACTGCATGAAACACCACATGTATATAGTGAAAAATGATCGTCTTTTCAAGGGCTAGACGCCACTGGTGCCCAAGCAACCTGTGAGAAGCTCCTTTTCACAGCCCCATTTCAGAGTATTTTTGACTTTTCTCAAGAGCAGCGCCGTATTTCCTGTCGCTCGGAAGACGAAAATGTTCGTATGATATAGCTTGAGGTGCCCCCGGCCCCGAAATTGATTTTATTCTTAGAAAAAGCGTGGACCACGAGCGAAACAGTAGCGGGATCATCCATTGGAATCTCAGACCTCCCAAGTCACCAGCGCTCTGGAATCCCTTCGGCTCAACTGGCAACATGAATACCAGTCCTATCCGGAGGTGCAGAATTCCCTCCGGACCGATACCTGCATTCGTCAGTTAGAGGCATCGGCAAAATACAATGAGCCGAAGCGCACGGAGAAGGTGGCAGGGAGCTCTTCGGGTATTTCTTCCCGCTGCCCTGCTGTTTATCTGTCCTGACGTGATCTGCAGATATTGACACTGTCGACGAGCTTCGCAAATTCGCGCGCTGGTGCTTAAAAACTTCTCAGAGCCCCAACGCGTTTATCTGGGGCTGCGTGATCGCGCGATGCTCCTAATGGGAGCTGCACTGCTTTTTCGGGGACATAGCGCCTGAATACTGCTGTGGTCCCACCTGTTCAAGACCAGTATTCCGCTCGGGGATGATATGGAAGCAACGGTAGCGTCCTTCGCTTCTATTTGCGACTCATGCTCATCCTTCTCTGCAGGTCCTCGGTGTGTTAGCCGATAATACAAAGCACAATCAAACTAGACGCGTCGATGAACACGGACTACTGCGCCACAAGCGTCCTGAGCTGTATGGAGTCGGTGCAGTGGCGATGATGTTCTTTGGTTATTTCCACATCGCAGGGAATCCCGTTCCAGATTTTTCCCAGATACTGCGTACGGCGAATTTGGGCGACGCGACTGGTACAAATACCACGTCTTTTCAACTGAGATAGGAACGACTGAGATGAGTTATCAGAGTAAGTCATTCACTGCCAATCCACGCCTATTCTGATGTCCCTCCGATTTTTTACGGCCCATCATGACCAGATAATGGGCATGCACTGTTTCCATTGCCAAGGTCACGCATGGCACTCAACCCTTTGCCGCGTAGACCTCCGGGGAGATGATCCAATTCTTCCGCAGCGGAAAAACGGCGAGCGTCCACGAGTGGAGGATTAAAATTATAGCCGGAGTCCCTCTTCCAATCGATGAGCAACGGCATCCAAAATAAATCCGCAAAGAATGATCTGGCCAAGTAACGGCGTCCCCAAAAAAAAACGCCTTGCAACTCTCTGGCTGTCCGACTCCAGAAGACCACATGAATTCGACCTAGCGTTTACCAACATCTTGGGATGAAAGTCAGCGGGTTTCAGAGGGAGGAAGGGCAAGACTGAATCACGGAATCTTCCGTGCCTCAACGGTATGCACAGGAGAGTGATAGAGAGGGGGCGAGGATTGTGTGAGTAATCGGAAGTCATCAAGACAAGTTGAAAAGTGAGCATGTTACTATTCAGGCTCGGTTAGCGTACATACGCAGGAGCGATGTACCGTATACATACTATGTTTGTTTTTCAACGCTATTGATTCCATGCCAGCGTTCTCGTGGGCTCACCAAGTCATCCTCTATGATTACACTCGTCATATTATCTGCGAGATCGTCTTCCTCCCCACCTTAGACTAGTATTTTCTGCAGCTCTGAATTATCTAGATGATTGAGCGCAGGGCTGGCATCAAGTGAAACCAGATCGGTATCTGGTTCTTCCAATGGCATTTTGAACCCCAAATGATAGTGTTTCATGTGCCAACTGCGCTCCGAAAAGGACAGGAGGCCAGCCTTACTGGCTGATTGCAACTGCATCTGTACGCACCCCGCGAAGTACAGTCCATAAGACGACCTCGCAGCTAAGATGAAATACGCATCGCGAAGATGCCCCAGGCACTGCGTTCAGGCCCTCCGTAGACATAGGGTCTGTCTACCCGGGTAGACGCAGGGTAGACAGACCTGTCTGGCTACCTAAGTATATGTTGCGTACACGTACCTAGTTCACCTGAGTCTACCGTGTGTCTACCCTGTAGATGGGAGTGGACGGACCCGGGCCGAGGTAGACCGACGTAGACCGACGTAGACGTAGTCAGGCTGACATCAACATCGTGTTTCGCCGGTGAACGGTCGACGAAGTCCGGGACATAAGGAAAGCCTAGGTAGGCCCAAATTGGCAACGTAAGTTTGGACAGGGTGTGTCTACCAAGAGAGACGGAGGTAGACGGAGGTAGCCGAAGGTAGCCGAAGGCTGTCCACTTTAGGTAGCCGAAGGTAGACAGGGGTAGACGGAGGTAGACTAAGATGTGTCTACATGTCGTGGTAGACGTACGTCTACCCGGGTAGACAGATGGTAGACGGAGGTAGACGTAGGTAGACGGAGATGTGTCTACGGGGGGCTTGAACGCAGTGAGGGACATGAGTGCAGTATCGGCTTTAGGAGCGGCGATGAAATTTGTTTCACGATGTTCGTTCGCGTGGATGACGATGGTTACAACCTCAAGCCCGGGAAGGCAGGGTCGGAAGGGTGGCAATGGCATACATGACGACGTTAGGCACGTGGGCCTTGTGCACCGAGCTCCTTAACCTGAGATTGGGGAGTGCAGGGAGATTGATGGAGTTGTTGTCGTCTAATTAAACGCGCAACTGATCAGGGTATAGGAGAAGGCCAAAAACGCACATACCGTATACTGTTGGAGATTAGTAATCCAGCACAAGCCCGAGGAAAAGCCGAGGCCGCTGATTGAGTGAAACTTAATGGAAGTTGCCGTAACATGCAGGAATAATTGGGATTTTAGTATAAATACAGTACTGTGTCTATACTTGTGCTTGACAAAAGTTTTGGTGTCTCGGTTTTCGGCCATTTCTGGATGGCTAGACCATGTTTCTGCACGATTTCAAATGTCAGATCGTTCTTGAGGTAAATGCGCACATTTCTGTGATCTTGATACCATCAAAATTCATTGATGCGCCATCAAAGGAGCGTGAACTTGCAAAATGTAAATTTTCAAGTCAATCAGATATTTTTTTCATAGAAATCTAAATCACCCATGTTGTAGCCTGGGATGTTCTAGCGCATCTGTAAAGTTGAACCATGGAAAAAGATACAACAGATCAGGTGCTATAGCCGCCGCAATGTGACAAAAAATCCCATGGTAATCACAGTCTGAGATCGGGATTGCATCGTTAATATTGTGGTATTGAACTTTTTTTTCTTCTCCTTCCCTTCGCTCGGCTGCGCCTGCACGAAATTTCTTCAGTAATCTTTGAGTTGGATCAGTTAAAACAGACGTTGCATAACCACCATTGACTCGTCTAACTAGTTTGGAGTTGTTGTATTATCAGGTGGCTCAAATTCCACAAAATTTGGATGCCCCTGTGTAATTTCACGATTGCTTCTCCACAAATGGGGCAGAAGTTGAAGAGCGCCCGGGCATCGGCCACAGTTCAATTCCGTAGAATTATATATTATGCCACTTTGGACAATGACCTCAACCTTGTGCCATGACTTCCCAACCGGAGAGGATAATGGCTATGTTTATAGAACGCAAAGTTCGTATATGATTCTCTCATATATATCGAGCTGACAACAACACATCATAGCCTACTTGCGTGTGTAACCGATGTGAAGCTAGTGGTAACGGTGCTACGTGCACCTTCCGGGGATGGACAGTTCCTTGCGGAGAATGTGATGCACTCGTCGATGACCGGTGCAGCTACATCAGTCTTCCCGCTTGGAAGCAATTCTGTTCAGTGGAAGATGCCAAGCCGGAGAACAAGGATGGTACGTCTACAGTGTCTTGAAGGCATGAAAATTGGTTCACTATTACACTGTCTAGCTACACGGGCCTATTCAGACTTGTATCATGATGCCGAGAGTTACTTTCTATCTCCAACGAGTCTGCACTTGGCTGCAACGACGGAGGCATATCGAAACGTGTTGGGTCGCATCCATGACCCTCTCATCCTGGAAATGATCTCAGTGGTCATCAAGACCTACAATACTTCCAGTATTCTACAAAAGCTTGTACAAGAACGGTTGCTGGAACTGCAGTGAGTTGCGCGCACCTGATGCCCAGTATGTACAGTGGTGGCGAAAAATAATGCAACACGTGATTTTTGGAAAGATCGTTGTATAGCGGCACAAAGGAGAGATATTTTACTTAGGTTGAAGTGAGTGAAACAGCTGGAGATATGTACTAGGACCCCGGTTTATCTTTCGGAGGCTAGTTTAATCTCGTCTGTTGGTAGGTCCCAAATATTATTTCTTTCTTCCTTTCCAAGCAAGCAATCCACCCCTATTACCTACCGCCTCGCCCACCCGTTAGCAGTACTGTGTGTCCGTAATGTACATGAATGTGAGGCAGTCTCTGCCATGGGTTTGGTGGAGAACTGCCTGTCGGTCTGAACCAGCCATTATTGAACACCCTAAAAACCGAGGTTCAGTTTCGGTTCGACCTTGGATGCAGTTGTACATGAAAAACTGCGGTATCCAGGCTTCTCGGGGAAGGATTTAATCTATAAGCGCCTTTCTTGCATGTGAACCCACCACCTACACAAGCCGCCTCTCTGTCTCAAAAGCTCGATTCTATATAAGGAAAGACGTGGGTGTCCTCGACAAGCGGGTTCATCCGCGGCGCGGGTTGGCCGGATGTTGACTCCTCCCAGCTCCACAGCTATGTTGAGATGTCGGTTTCTTGCCTTGGGATGTGTGTTCAGTGATATCGAGGTAGATTACAGGCACACCAGTTCGATGGAATCAGGAAATAAGGTGAAGGCATGTTTCGAATAGCTTTGCGAGCCAACACACTCGCCAATTCTAATTCACCAACAGCGCCAAGATGTTGAATCCATTGCTCCGAAAACAGACGATGGACGTTGAATCCCGGGGAACATTTACAAAGAAGCATTACTCGAAAACGAAGATCAAGACAAATCTGCTGCAACACCGATAGGATCAAAGTGGGATTTCAGAATTTAGGACCCACAATTAGGCAGGTTGCGTGTGTTTGTATCCGAGGGAACCAAATGAGCTGGGTTCTGGGCGAGATGGAGACTAACCTGGAGGACGCGTATGCTCGGCAAGTCCTGCAGGTGCCGCAATCAAATGCTCAGGAACGGTCCGGCGCCACGATCAAACAAACTCACCTGTTCATACAGCTTCGTCGTTTCTGTAGCCTCAATTTCTGGGTAGTAGGGCAATCAATATATTATCTTTCTGTGCATTACTGCCCTGGATAAGTGTAGCAATGGCGAGGAACGGAAAACAAACGAAATATTGGGGCAGCGATGGCGATCAAAGATGGCGGCGAATTGGGTAAACCCCGGCTCTACGCGAGCTCAATGGACCCTACGGCTACGGCTCTACGGGCTCTACGGTAGGGAACTCATTCCTACGACGTCTTTCAGTAGAAGGGGGTGTGGAAGTGCCTTGCGGCTCCCTCGTCGCTCATGCAATTATGTGTGATGCTCTCGGGTTCCTCATCTGGCATTATCAGCCACCATATTTCTACTCATCATTTATTATCCTTCATTATTCCCTATCGCCCAGGTACCCTTCCATACTATCCTGAGACGCGTTCAAGCCGTATACACCGATTACCCTCGACTTCACAGCCACGCACAAGAGGTCACCTGACCGCGTTGGTTTCGTTGCGCCATGTTCATATGCGCCTTTTCGATGGATGAGAGGGTCGGTTGGTTCGCATGGACTCCCACATCGCATTAGTACGTTATATACCTCGTCTCATGTTTTTCTTTCCCCTCCCTTCTATACCTGGCCAGCTTCTGTGAGGCGTGGCTCTGGTGTCTCTACCCTCTCGGCACGCGCTGGAGATTGACGCATCCGAGGCTTGGTTACCCTCTGGACAGGTGTTGAGGCGGCAACATCGTCTACGGTAGGCGAGAGCTACGCGGTTCGATTTAAATCAAGAACCGCGGTTCGGCTGTGATCTCGGGTTCCTTCCGATACACACGCGCACCTCTTGACACCCACTGTCCCCGGCTTGTCTTGAAGCCCCCGCCGTTGCCTCCCGCCCATCGCACCGCCTCCTGCATCGGAGCATCGGCCAGCCCTTCAACCATTCGTGCCCCTCGCCGTCCATGACCTCAATTTTGAAACTTCTTTAATTCTTTAATTCCTGCGACCGCTGTATCCCGATCTCCGCACTCTCTACGAGACATGGCCTGCTTCGGAGGACAAGGTTTGTATCTCTTTCGTCTCGATTGGCCGTCTTTCTGAAGCGCCACGTCTAGTCTCTTTTTGCGGACATTCTCGCTGTCCTCGCGATGACCTACTTTGACACGCAACCTTGTGGAACTCTGCGTTCCCGTCTCTTGTCCGCGTCTCTCCGTCCGGCTGGGTCTCCCTCGCTGACCCCGGTACCTGGAGGGAGCCTGTTCGTCAGTACCACCCGTGGCGATCTTATATTCGAAATTGCTCCGGGTGGTCGAGTTGGACATCAGCCTCGCTAACCAGAGTTTCATCCAGGCGATATACCGACCACTTTGGAAGGACTTGCGCGGGGTATCGCTGCGGAGCCCGAAATACAGCGACCTCTCGACGCTGGTATCGCCGTCGTACATGGGGAGGCTGCATTACTTGTGTGTGTGGTATCCGGGAGAGGTTTTTCTCACGACCAGCGAAATCAACTCCATAAAACTTAGAGTCCGGGAATTCGAGGTTGCGAGGGAGCCGCCGAGGGGTGGCTTCGGATAACTTACTTTGGGTACGACGGCGAAGCTGTGAATATAATTTATCAGTGGTGGTACAACGTCCTCAGGTTCCAGGGGTGCCCAGAGGGCCATGTTGAATGTCTACATGCAGTTTTCACCGGTCAATGACACACTTTTTTTCTCGAGCTGTGCTGGACTCTTTGCTCTGAAACCTTCTTTCCATGGTGGATTAGGTATATAAAATAAGTACTGGATGTGATTTGGGTCAATGCATACTTCAGTTTCCGAGAAATATGAAGAAGAAAGTGATTGTTTGGTCATTGTTTGGCGCTGGTTTCGGGTCCACCGGTCAATGACACAACAATTTTTTTTTCGTTTGACCACTATCCCCCTCACAAAAATCCCAAACTTTATGACATCATTCTAGAGGCATATTGTCAAGTATTGGCTGACTTTGAATTGTCAGAAGTGGTCCTGAAAGAGTGGATAAACAGAATCTTATTTGTTTGTGTCATTGACCGGTGATTTACTGTGTGCTGGTACTTTTTCTAACTTGAAGTTACTTGAAGTTACTTATGTACAAGTTACTAAAGTTACTTACAAGTTACTTTTGCTTACTTTACTTTACTTGTCTGCCACAAGTAAGTAAAGTTAATTTTGTAAGGCTAAGTTAGTTTTGCCAAGTAACTTTGTTAACCATCGATAATCAGGGCTCCTAAGTACCGGGGACAATAGAGTTGGCAATGTAAAGCACTTTTTGCCTCTGGAAAGGTCAATATCGCGTCCGATGGGAATCTGAATAGACTAAAATGACCGGAATGATCGGGGCTATCGATTGCCGGTACAATAGCTTGCAGTGAGGGCAGGTACAGTCACGCGTTTGAAAGTCTAATGGATTGCAGTGCGAGCAATGGGATCACGCGGTAGACTCGTCACCAGTCTGCCCAGAGACGGCAAAATCTTCGTGCAAGCACGTTGCCGTAGGCACATAGTGCTTGCACTAAGTTTTGCCGTCATTGGCAGACTGGTGACGAGTCTAGTCACGCGGTTGAAAATGTTGGTGCAGAAAAATCAAATCTCGACAATTTCCGGTACACCGGTTAGTGCTGGCTAAGATTGGTCAATGTAAATTACATCGGCCCAATTTTACATGTAAATTACAGGGTAAAATACGTATTTTACAGTCATTCCACGGTCCTTGCACGAGGTTTCAGAAAGTTCGATTTCCCGACGGATTACTAAGTGTATCGGTTGAAACAAAAGTTTGTAGGGGAACTGTAAAGATAGCCCAATCATGGTAGCGCAAAAAGATTTGGGAGAGAATGTCGTCTTTGGCTCATCTGAGGCCGATTCGTCTGGGCCAATTTTTCCGGCATCATTGATCCTTGCATTTTCGCACAAACAGGACCATAATATCCTCTTTCCATGAGAAATTTGAAATTTTCTGAGCTTTCGCCAGTTCAAGCTGTTAACACCCCAACACTGGTTTCTTCTCCTCTTCTGTTGTTGTATGTGCATCCATGGTCTAGTACTGCCTCTGATATGCCACTTGGAGAATGATATGTAGAGTGCATGAACCATGTTTCCTTTGTAGAAGAATCAATCACGTGGATGTGGCGCCTTTATCTGCTTGTTCCAAGTCGCGTTACTCCTCATTTCTCTCAATTTTTGGTACTGGACACTCAAGATGTCGTAGATGCTCCTCATAATTTTTCCTTGCAAAAATCGATCCAATTAACTGGATGTGGTTGTATACATTGCAAATCGCCTGATTGCGAGCGAAGCGAGCAATTCTACCTTAAATGCACGTGCAGCAAACACGAACAAGCTTCGAAAGGCGCGGCTGACGGTTTCTGAGATAAAGATTGCCTTCAAAAACGTTCAATTCTGGGTCTTTTGCGATGGGAATAGCACCAAACGATGCGCCTTGATGAGGTGATTCGACTGATACCGGAATTATGCCAAAAGACGAGGAAAAAACTCGCCATGAAATAGGAGAGGCGTAAGCACGATTCTGCTTCGCGAGCATTTCGCGCTATCGGCGGCTTTCCAGCTCTGCTGGCGGACAACGGAGACGACGATATAAGTGAGAACTTCACGGGGGTCCCAGTAACACATGATTATGCGCCGTGCGGAAGCAAAACTGTCCTTGTTCATTGCTCGCGGGAAGAAGATGGTGGTTGAAAGGAAACACACAACGTGACAGTCACACATCAAATCGATCAACTTACCAAGTCTTTTGCGCGGCGCTGACCGTTACGGCCATCCAGAACCCAAAATAATCCCGAAGCGCCAAGAAGACCTAGACAGACCAACAATTTCAAATATTCATGTGAATGGGGGCAGACGTTCCCAAAGAAGTACCATCCCGAGACCATGAGCAATGAATTCCCACTCATCTCCTGTGTCACCCTCTCTGCTACCCTCCCCGCGCCCGTCCATCGGCTTCCACCCGAGATGTTGACGCGGATATTTCCCCTATGCGCACCCTCATACGACGATCCAGTCAGATACGATTGGCGGTATCGTAGCGCGCGAAGACAGGTTGAACGACTGGCCCAGAGGCACCTGCTCGAATTGGCGGGTGTTTGCTCTCAGTGGTTGGTGTTGATCATGCGCATACCGTCGCTGTGAGGGTCTGTCGAAGTTGACTGCACTAATGCATGGTCACCGCGCCACATGGATATTCTTACCAATGTGCTTCAGCGCTCCGCGGGAACCCCGCTGAAGATCTATGTTCGCCATATCGAAAATACGCGGCAGAGGGAAGCGTTGCTGATGTTGGCAGAGAATTCGGCCCGGTGGGAGGAAGCCGGTCTGTCGCTAAATTGGCGGGGCGAGGAGATCCTATCCCGTGTCAGAGGAAATCTTCCACAGCTAAAGCTCCTACGCATAGGTTCACCGGAACTCGATGCTTTCGAAACGGCCCCGCTCCTCACCGAAGTACGCGTGAGGTCGGTGGAATTCCCAGTAATTCGATGGAGCCAAGTCGAGATTCTCGAAATTTGGGGCTTGCGGACGCATTACGGAGCACTCTCAGTCCTTCCTCGTTGCTCGATGCTCATCGAGTTATTCATCATGCCCAATGGCAATTTAACTCTCACCGCGCCTCCTGATGAAAAAGCTATGACCTGCGACACGGTAGAGACCTTCACACTACAGGGTTGCGACCTAGACCCATATGGCTACGCCGCGGAGATTCTCGGGTATGTGCTCTCGAGTTTAACCTTGCCCTCTCTATATAAACCCTGCCTCCTTCCTACGGTAGCTCCATGGCAGCAGCAGCCCTTTCTCGGGTTTTCCCAACGCTTGACATTGAGCAATACTCTCAAGTTCCTTGAGATTCGTGGCATCGACGCAGCCAACCTGTGAAAACGGCTATATATGGCAGGGATAAGGAAACAGTTAACATATTTAAGGTTTGGTCAATATGGAGAGTTCGGTGACCTCTAGCTTAACGACCAGAGCATTTCGGGCAATTTCAAACAGACAGCCCTGCTCAGAATAGTGCTGGGTATCAGCTGTCACTTTTTGGCATCAATTGCCTCTCCATATCAAGTCATGCTTTTCAATGGGCGTCCTCGTGCAATGGTGTTCGATGCACGTTCTCTCCTTTGGGCGACAGTGGTACAATGGACTTTTTGGCTCTACGTAGGTATAACGGGTAAGAACACTTCTCCTTCACTGAGGCTTCAATTTTCAGACTGGTACAACACGAACGCGACTGCATTCAAGGAATTCATGGTATATTTCCACGAGGAATTCAATTTGAATATTTGGGTAACCGAATGGGCTTGCCAGAATATGAGCGGTCCAGATGATCAATGCACACTACCGGAAATTGTAGATTTCTTGAGAGAAACTCAAACATTTATGGACCAGACAGACTGGGTAGAGTGTTACGCCTGGTATGGTGTTTAGTCCTTCGTGCCGGGGATAAAGACCTGCTGAAAAGTACGGATTGAAACCTTGTGACGCATGAAACCAGAATATTTCATGAAAAATGAGTTTATAACCAGGATATTTCGCAGCCGCGAATCCGAAGTTGACAAAATTTTGAAAATTCTGCACCATGATTCTGCTCGAATTGCTATTCTAGGTGCTGGTGAGATAGGAAAGACCAGTGTTGCATTGACCGCTCTTCACCACCTAGACGTTGCCACCAAATAAGACTTTGGGTCATTCTTGAAGACGAGAAGGTCCCGGCAAGCAACAGCCAGAAAACCGAGACCAGGAGAAGGAGTACACGGAGAACGACAGGCGACAGCGTCGCTAATCACGGGCGTTCCGAAAGTAGCGATGCGGAGAGCCGCGGATGGCGACCCGGGAGATCCGAGATCTGTTGATGGTCCGTGCGTGTACTCAAGCACAAAGACCCCTCCGAGGTATCCTGATGCAGTAATAATTTAGCCACTAACTACAGTGGTGCTCAAAATAGATGCCTAATTGTAATTTGCGCAATTCCATCAGTTCCACTTCAAATCGGCCCAAACGACTTGGTATCCACAAATTAGACATGAAATAGAAGCCAACCATATACTTGTCCATTTTCCTTTTTGGTAATCCAGCAGAACAGCTTAATTTTCTAAGTTGCTGAAAATTTACTTTTGGGGGTTACCATATATGGAATTTGATCTATGTGACATCAAAGGGCTTGAAAAATGGTCCACATTCATGTCTTGAACCAAAGGAATCCACATTGTGGTTGTTGTGATATGGGGCAGACAAAGTCATGTCTTTGAGTGAATTTCTTGCAATTTCCTCACTTTTGGGTCAAAATGTGCAACTTGCTCGCCCCGTATCTCAACAACCACAAGGTGGATTCCTTCGGTCCAGGAAACTCATAAGGGGAAAATGTACCTTATCTGGGACCACGATGTGGAGAAGTCGGATTTCAACAAGCGTCCATCGACGGTGAGCTTTCCCTTACATTGCTTGATCAACACTCACAATTCGAATCAAGGTTCTCTGCGCACGTCAGAAGGCCGCACTGCGAGCTTGTGTCGCGGAGTTCGGCAAAGCCCCTGTGTGGCTGAGTTTGCCACCTCGCACAGTCAACAAAGGAATATGTGTACCCCACACACTACAGTATCTCCAGAAGCTTGCTGTGAAGGGGTTGAAGGTGGACAGGGTGGAGAATAAGGATGTTGCGGTGGAGGGGTACAAGCAGTTGTACTAGACGGAGATCACAGTTGTTGAATGATTTCTATGTAATAGACAGGTTGTGCAAAAGCCGCACGAGCCACATGCGGCTTTTGACCGTTGTGCATGTTGAGCGCAGTAGGGTTGAAAAAAGGGAGACCGAGTCTCACAAGGAGAGACGACGGTGATCGTGACGTGAGACAATGCTCAAATGACGATTGGGACGTAGGTCGATGATGTATGATGATGTTCGATGATGTCTTTTAATCGCATTGTAAGTACATCCTTTATACTAAGTACAGTATCCATGGCTTCCGGATATTTGTAATAACTACGGCATCAACGGCGCAAGATATATCCCGGATGTGTAAGCCATATTCCTAACAGTGCAAAGCCGCGCAGGAAAAGATGAATTTGGGGCCTGGACGCTAGCCATTTCACTGGAAAGGATACCATTCCAATGTATAAAAGCCTCGGATTCATATTAGTGATGTGGAGTTCACATACCGGCCCAAAACACAGCAGGAATGCGACGCATCAATTTGTCATGTTGCTTCAAAAGATGGCTTTCCTGCGCTTCCCGGGTTCACAAATTAAGCTATATCGCAGATGCAGAAATGTTGGGCGCAGAATGCAAGTTTGGATAAATGATAATGATATTTAACTCACAGGAAACATAAATCCCGTGCGGCTTTGCACAATGGCCAAAAGCCGTATGCGGCTTTTGCACAACCTGTCTAATGGCCTTTGAATGTGATTTACCATCCATTCAACCTCTGCTTGCCCATTTAATTCGCTGGGCATTCAAACTGAGGTCGATGTCTATGCAATGACTTGAAACCGGTCTTACTGACGTCCCTGGACAGACTACCTGCCTCAGAAAAGTGGCCCAGCAGGCCATTTGATTCGCCAGGCATTTAAACTGAGGTCAATATCTATGCAATGACTTGAAAACTCCTTTACTGACGTCCCTTGACAGACTACTAGCTCAGAAAAGTGGCCTAGCCGACCCGTTTAATTCACTAGTCACTCAAACTGAGGTCAATGTCTGTACAATGACTTGAAACCTAATCTAATGATGTTCCCTGACAGACTTGCTGCCTCAGAAAAGTGGCCCAGCAGACCGTTTAATTCACCAGTCACTCAAACTGAGGTCAATGTCTATACAATTACTACTACATTGCAGTTGATGAGAATTAATTTGAGTGGGATGAGCTGCACATACTCGGGCGGGAGGGAAGTGGGCATAATTGTAATACTGAACTTTTCCATTCAAATCGACAGGGGGTGTGACGCGTGACCGAATTTACCTATTCGACATTTCGACAGCGGCCGAAATTTTGCGTGACACCCCCCGAAATTTCGAGTGTGCCCATCATCCGAGCTCGAGCCTTTGACGTCAAAGTCGGGTTGAAGCAACGATTTAGGGAAACTAATGACGGTGGGGCATGTAGACACTGAAGAGGAGTGCATCTGGGGTGGGATAGATAGGAAGTTCAATTGATCTATGAATAGTGAAACCCAGAGCGATTGATGGTTCGTGCTGGAGTCGCTCTAGGGTCTACGTGGCGATGCAGTGGCAGCCCGGAACTAGGGTTTTATTGCTAGTAACCTGGACAATTTGTTGGTGATTCTTTAGTCTTTTTCTTACCCATACCACTACGTACAGTACTTCCACAATACACATTGTTCGAAGTCAGCGCGTTGCTTGGGCTTAAGATTTAGGCTCGTTACACTTTTTTTTGACTTCAACAATGTGTATTGTAGAAAGTACTGCACGTAGGGGGTGTGTAGGAATTATCCCCGTGGAGGTACGAGCACGCTCCGAGCTGTCTGCCGGATACCTGCCTGCCACCTGTTCATCTCGGTAGTTCGACATATATACGTGGCAGTCATAGTCTACACGCTTGCGCGTTTGTACCCGTCCGTACCCACCTCTACCCACCTATACATCGCTGATCTTCCGTCCCTCGGGCACTTCCCGTTGTAGCGTCGCTGTGGTCCTCGTGCAGGCCGTACTCCGTCCCCTCCCTGGATTCCCGTTTTCCTACAATTTCACCGCTGCATGTCCTCTGCGCCGCGCTATCCCACGCACCAATGGCCAGCTGCAAGTATCATCACTCCTGGCCGACCCGCGCAACCTGTATGTCGCACTTGTCCATTTTTCCGTCCAAATTAACACGCGTGGGACCTCTTATGAGCTCCACATCGTTCAAGAGCCCCAAAAGACCGCCGAATTCGGATATGCACCACCTGGATTGTCCTTTCAATGATCGATGTTGTGATTCTGCAGGCAATGTTGCAGGAGATTTTACAGTGGTGATCTAATGCACAACCAACATGTTGGACCTTCCAAAAGTTATGGAATATACCTGTTTACCTATCCAGAGTTTTTCTGATTTGAATCCAGACTATTGGTATTTTTTTCCTTCGGTTTCTTTGTTGTGTCTGATGCAATGTTGTGATTAGAACATGCCCCACTGATCTTTTCTTGGCTCTGGACAGCAATAATGGATTGACTCTCCTAAAATACATTATGTGGTCCCAAGCTAGTATCCATAGGTATCTGGTAGGAAGGTATGGTTGAGATCAGTGCACATCATCTGACACAATGAATCAATTTCCAGTTATTTTTGGCCATGACGAGTATGGTGACACAGCAAAACTGTTGAAGTGGATCTCGTCCAATGAATTTGATCTCATGAAATTCCCTCCAGGAAATCGCGTGCACAGAGTCTGGCCTATTTCCCTGCAGTAAATCCAAAGAACGATATCCCGTTCAATGGATTTGACGTAGTCTCCCAGTGTCAGACTCGATAAAACAAAAATTAAGATAGTCAAAATTTTTCTGTTTATATAGAGTCTGATCGAAGTGTCGGGTTCGAACCCGTCGATGAATAAACTTGGTAACGCGTGATCTCACGTGCGCTTCCCACGCCCGGCCCGCGGTCATCTCTCCGCGCGTCCGTCGTTCCTCGCGCGCGCCGTACCCGTTGGACGCGTCGAACCAGTCCACGGTGTCACTATGGACTCGAATCAACCTCCCCACCCTCCAGAAAGCCCCTTAGAGCCCCCTCAGTACAAGCCAGCCGGCATTACAGAGTCCACTAGCGCAGCGGCTACTACACCTCTACCACCGACATACACGCCTTCGAATGGCCCTCAGTACCGAACTTTAGCCTTTTTCCCTCGAGCCGCTTCTCAACCAGCCTCCCGTCGTACTTTGTTCTCCTCAGGAGGTACAAGATCCCCCGCTCCAATTCAGGTCTCTCCACTCTACTATAACGAGATACTGGACGACCTTCGCGGTCGAGAAAATCCCCCAAGGCCGCAGCCACCGAAATATACGGCCTTTGATCCTTTCCTTGACTCTCAGCCAAATCAAACCACGCCATACGATGATTTCTGGACCAAATTACGTCCCAAAGCGGTCTCAAATGAGCCACCGAAAAGCTACAGCAAATTCTTCGAGAAACCGGTATCATCTGCCTCTCCATTTCGCACGTTTTCGACTCCTGCCTCTAACACCACGACCTTTCCATCTGGTGCTGGGACTCCTGCATCCATTAACCCGACATCTACACCGCTATTCGGTCATTCGGCACCGACAAGAGCAACACAGCTCCTCCATCGTTCGGAAAGTTCACGTCTTCGGACGACTTCGTCACGGGATTCAATCCATTCACACCCGATTCGCCCAGCAAACGGAAGAAGGTACTTGACCCCGATTCGCCGTCGAAACAGGATGCGAAGCGACAGAAGGTTGCGTACAAGAGCTGGACAACCGCGGAGAGGCTCGACAAAGTCTTTAATGCGCTCGAAGGAGTCGGTTGGACTCTGGGTGACTTCCTGCTGCATGTTTTTTGCCCATCGAGACGTTCATCGGTCCAATCGACATGCCGTCATAGTCCGCCGATATCTGACCGGCAAAAATACCCGGACCGTCGCCGAGCTTCTGGAATCTTGGATGTCGCACCCCGATGACGCTGGCTACGACCAAGACGAGCTCATGCTCAGCACTACGACCCCCTACACCGAACTCTCTCATGTTCGCCCCGCTCTCACATCATTTGCAGCCCAAATCGTGTGTACTCAGAAATCTCTTGGACTGAACAGTGGATGCGATCCAGATTTATAAATGTAGATTTTCGCTGAGGTCTGGGGCGTAGACTCCGGATAAGCTTGTTGAAATATCTCAGTGAGCCTTGCGATAAAGGCACACCTGGGTACTCAAACATGATGTCAATTCCTGTGTCAAGTTCAACGGCCCGGGTGTGAATATTTGTTAGGAATTCAGCATGGTTGTCCGACACTTTCTTGAATTGGACTCTGGCTACTCTCTTATTGAATGCTGCAATCACAGCTCTCAGCAGATGGAACTTTGGGTCTAGTGTAAGGCACACAAATAACACTTCAGGCAGAGGCGTTCAGATGTTTCCTCCGCAACTTATCGGCCGCCCCTCCAACCCTATAGCTGTGCATTTGGTTGTTACTTGTTGCTCCTACCTGCGGACCGCTCAAGAGCACAGACAGCGTCCACTGTGCTATGCTGATCGCACTGGAGCAGATTGTCAATACCGCCGCCAAAGAATAATTTAATCGTAGGTACCTGCATTGACGCCCCGAGAGCGATGCTGGTACATAAAATACGACATCTGAGAAACAGATACAATGGGTACACAGTTCAACCACATACCTGCGTCTGCGACTCGGTTCAATTGGATTTACATCGACATATAGGCGACGGCGTTCACACCGTTCCTTTCGATGCTGTACGCCAACTGGGCCAGATGTAGCGGAGAAACGTCGGGCTCCATTCATAGGAAGCCCAGAATGCGCCGAGGAAAGTCCATTTAGATTGTTAGGTGGCGGTTGTGGCGGTTGCAAGTCGCAGTCATCAACGTCGACTTCAGGTTCATCACTGTCCCCCTCGCATTCGTCGGGTTTGCTGCTGCACTCGTCGTCGCTGTTGTGTTCTTGGCTGTTGTATTCGTCGCTGTCGTATTTGTCGCTGTCGCATTCGTCGCTGCTGTCCCATTCGTCAACGTCGCTGACGCACTCATCTTCGTCGCTGTCGCACCCATAGATACTACTATTCTCGATGATAGAAACATCTAGTAAAAGTTACACTGTAATGAGTACTTACACGGTCTCTGAATCGTGATTGACGGTCCGAGAGAGCGAACGGCTTGGTTTTCTTTGCTCTTTACGGGCAGCAGGAAAGCTTGCATCCCTAGGTAGGTAGGTAGGATTACACGGCACGGTCCGAATAACGAACACCGGTTTCCAGGGATTATCCCGGTGTACAAAGCAAGTAAAATTACACCATCGCCCCTGGACCACTCCCTGCAATCTAAGCCCCAGAACGCAGATCCCACAGGTTTCCCCGCGCCCCACGGTAGACCCTAGATGACAGAAAGCAGCAAACTCAGTGACCTAGAATTAATCAGCTCCGAATCAGACAACCCGCACTCTATGATCGTCGCAGTGGAACAGCGTAAAACTCTTGAAGGACTTCATGCACATATTTTCCAACCAGAACAATAGTTGAGCGTTCATACATAATGGCTTTCAGAAACTCCACGCTGGTGAATTGGGCCATCCTAGTCTGCAGCTTAGGTACAGTGCGGAATAATCTTTTCCAGGAAAACAGCACGCAAGGTGAGGACTGCCGGCGACGATTGGCACTCTGACAAAGCATGCTCTGGACTTTCAACTTCCGTTGTACAAAACCGACGGAAGCGCTCATGGCGGGGAACTGGTTGCTGTGCATGATCAACATACCATAACCTTTCAAGGGCAAGTAGATGAGTCGACAGCATGATCCTTCGCGACTATACGCAACGTTCTTGCGATTGTGGGCAAGTTCTAACCGAAGCTGAACAGGCAGATTCCGATTCCGCTGTTTGTTGCACCAGGCCAGGTTGCGAAACTGAATGGGTAAGTTGTTCAATTTTATTTTGATGTTCGTCCTTGAAACTGAATGTTTCTCAGTATCATCGCAGTTGTTTCAAGGGCGCGCGATTCACGAAAACATGGATCTGCCCATCGTGCTCTCCGTCCAAGCATCATAGAAAGTGATGAATATATGTACGCATCACCTTCAACTACCTACACAAAGCTTGAATTTTGCTTATTCTATCCATAGGTCCCAGGCCTTTCTGTTAGTATATAGCAACCAATTGTCTTTTGGATTTATATAAATTTTCCCTTGCTTGCATTCGTCGGGGCACCTTGCTGTACATGACCAGGTTGGAAAGTGCCTTAACAAATTTGCGTGTGTGAAAAAGGTGCCAAGTTTGTCGCTAGCCAGTATCTAGGGAACGACCACGAATATCATAATGCGATCGTATTGGTCTCGCCGCGATTTGATGCTATGCCAAGAGTGTGCGATCAACTTTTAAAGAACGCACCAGGAGAAAAAACCGTATTCCTTCTCCTATGTCTCCGGATCCCTTTTACCGCGTATTTGAAGGAGAAGACTGGTACCCTATCGATGTGGATGCCGGATCGAGTGATAAACCTCTCGATCTGGATTACTGGACGCACTTGAAGAACCACGAAGGGGACTGGACTGAGGCCGAAGAATCTAGGGCTACCGAGTCGGCGACGAAAGGTTGTTACCTTGTGTGCTATTCATTGCAGCTCTGAATGTCCTTTTTTAGCTGCCGAACACAAGTTTTCGTGCTGCAGATGCCTGGAGACGTTATACATGCCGGTACTGTGAGTTGAAGTCGGTGTTAACTCTTACTCTGACATTTACCGTTGACGTGCCCAGTCTGTTATGCATCCATGCATTCTGTTGCGGGTGCTTGTGTGAATGGATAACTGAAGGAAATAATTTCTGCCCCTTCCGTAGTCTACCGATACACGAACTTCCCATTCGTGACAATGCACTTGAACTGGCTCGGGCGGATGCTATTGAACATGGTTTAGTTATCAAATCAGCTGCACAGAATTCGGACATGGTGGTGGGAAGGGATGAGGACTACGTTTGGCCAGAAGTCGAGTTAGCTGAAATAAAATTTCTGTATTGCGGTTTTTATGCAAGTTGGTGGGGTGAAAAAAGTGGGGACATAAGTATGTACGAAGTCTGCCGCGCGTGCCGCGACGGCCCCTCCCCCAAGTCAGAACTTCATTTGAATCACATTGAGTGCGAAAAGGTGGGTGATTTAACCAATTTCATAAATATGGTATCACACTAGATGCACTGCAAAACATCCAAATGTGCTTCACCAGAGGTCGTCCTTCCCACCGGCTGTGATGATAGGCGGTTTGCGGACGCCGGCCTATATATCAAAGGATTTTGCGTCCTTTCACCCAAGTAAGCTATGATTCCTTGGGTTCTTTTGCTCCTCACCCTCATCGAGGCGCTGCGGTCCACCGCTGCCAGTCACGAGCATCATAACCATGAGTGGAGGCACCCGTTGCGCCGAGGCTCTTGTGATATGCTCTCACCTGCCGATACCACCCTGGGTACTAGTATTACCACCAGTACATCCACGATGTCCATGGGAATCACAGAGAATGCGACGACCGAGTCTGGCTCTAGCCCAACGGCCACGAGCCCCAGCGGTGGTTCCACCAGCAGTATCGAGTCCGCTAGTGGGTTCACTCCCAACGGGAAGAAGGCTGGAACATCCTCGGGGAACGCCTACTCAATCTTAGAGTCCCACATCGGCTGGTGGTATGACTGGTCACCCAATCCTACATGGACTGGCGCGCCGATCCCCGTCCCCATGCTCTGGGGTGGAGGAAGCGCCGATGACACCGACGCCTCCCGCTTTGCCGCCTTTAAAAGGATCACCTCCGCCCCCCTGTACATGCTGGGCTTTGAGGAGCCCGACTGCGCATCTGGCGGCGGATCCGCGGGCATGTCCGTCGCGGAGGGCGTGCAAATCTGGGAACAGTACATTGCCCCCTTCAAAGAAAAAGGCACTAAGCTCGGTAGCCCTTCCATGTGCAGTACGTCGGTATCCACATGGCTGTCAGCACCTTCCTTCTCATTCGTGGTACAGAGCAGGCCGCGGAGACGTGGCTGAACCAGTTTTCTCAGCAGATCTCCACCGACTGGGACCTCACCACTGTGTCGGACTTTTCAGATTGGATCTTCTTGCTGAGAAATTAGTTCAACCTTCCTTGAATTCCATCATATTTGATGCATCGGCCAAAAAATCGAAAATCCGCCACAGTACTTCTAGTCTAATGCCAAATTCATTGTGACTCTTAGTTTTGTTCATGAGGCCAGAGTGAGCAGGTAAAAAGCCTTAGCGTTTTGAAAACTGGAGTAAGCCAGCGTCTTGTGTGATCGACCCCCTGGTAAGAAAATGCGGGAAGGAAATCCGCGGTGGCAGAATGAAGGAAAGAAACTCGCCCCATTCCCGACAAAAACTGCCGCACATCGCGCGATCTCCATGTCCACCGCCATGAATACGTCTGTCTGTTCCGTGTCAGCACCAGGTCCTGAGTCGTCGCGACCGTCCCCCGTCCTTCCCCAACGTTTCCTTCAGTCCGTCGATCCACGAGCTCTTCTCGTTGGCGAGGAGGTACATGACGTCCAGCGTTGCGTCGCCGTGCGTCCCGTTGCCGCTCGCGGCATGCGTAAGGTAGTCGCAGCGCGCCTCCGCCGCCTTCTTCACGACGCCCGCAACGTCAGGCCAGCAACGCGTAACGAAGCACTCGTCCTTCCCCAGCACGTCGGGCTCCGACACAAAGCGGTTGGGCAGGTGCGGGAACAGGTTCCAGCTGTAGAACACCAGGTTTATGTATGTCATCCCCCGACAGTGACCCTCGTAGTCCCCCCGCCTGAGATGCAGCGCGAGCATGCGCTGGAATTGATGTGCAATCCCATCAAACCATTGAGGTCACGAGTTTCAAAATGTGGACTGGGCATGAGCATGGCTCCCTCAATACGGCTCCAAACCCACTGGTCTTGGGGGCAATCCTACCCAGAATTTAGCCAGCATTCCGGAAATCAAGTCGGCATTCAAATCCGAGCATTTTTGCATCAGCTATGCCCAGAAAACCATTTGATTCAATTCAATTGATGCCCCAAACCCATTGGTCTTGGGGACAATCCTACCCAGAATTTAGCCAGCATTCCAGAAAACAAGTTGCCATTCAAATCCGAGCATTTTGCGTGAGCTAGGCCTTGCAGACCATTCATTTGTTTCAATTCAATTGATGCGATTTGTTGATTGAATTGATGTGCATCGCCACAAAGCCATTGATGTCACGAGTTTCAAAATGTGGACTGGGCATGAGCATGGCTCCCTCAATGCGGCTCCAAACCCACTGGTCTTGGGGCAATCCTACACAGAATTCAGCCAGCATTCCAGAAAACAAGTTGCCATTCAAATCCGAGCATTTTTGCGTGAGCTAGGCCTTGCAGACCATTCATTTGTTTCAATTCAATTGATGCGATTTGTTGATTGAATTGATGTGCATCGCCACAAAGCCATTGATGTCACGAGTTTCAAAATGTGGACTGGGCATGAGCATGGCTCCCTCTATATGGCTCCAAACCCACTGGTCTTTGGGGCAATCCTACCCAGAATTTAGCCAGCATTCCAGAAATCAAGTTGCCATTCAAATCCGAGCATTTTTGCGTGAGCTAGGCCTTGCAGACCATTCATTTGTTTCAATTCAATTAATGTGATTTGTTGATTGAATTGATGTGCTTCGCCACCAAGCCATTGAGGTCACGAGTTTCAAAATGTGGACTGGGCATGAGCATGGCTCCCTCAATGCGGCTCCAACCCACTGGTCTTGGGGCAATCCTACACAGAATTCAGCCAGCATTCCAGAAAACAAGTTGCCATTCAAATCCGAGCATTTTTGCGTGAGCTATGCCTTGCAAACCATTCATTTGTTTCAATTCAATTGATGCGATTTGTTGATTGAATTGATGTGCATCACCCCATATATCATCGAAATGAACATGGATCCACTCATAAATCCTTCGGTTTATCATGCGGCTTTGCACAACCTCTCTATTATGTCCAAGTACGTACAATATAAATGGGCAAGTCACGTCTTCGCATCGTTTGCCTTTTGATCGCGATGGCATACCCGTTTTTCGTCTTGGGTGTCGCAACCCTCGTTCTCGCAGTTGGTAAGCAACCAAATTCACTGGTCTGTCAAGTACTTGTATGAATGGTTTGTGCGATTTTGTAGCAGCTACATGGGTAACCAGATATAAACTTGTCATGGCCGGTTCTCTCATCGAGGCTGGGGGCCCGAAATAAGCGCGCCACCTCTTTGGTGCCGCATTTTCTAGGTGAATTGGATTCTTCAGTCTATCGATCCGTTTGGGGTTCTTTCCCACCGGAAAATTCCAGAGAGGTGCCCATGGGAGGCACCTGGAGGTGTGGAAGTGTCTGCGCTAGCCACAGAGTGTAGAGGGACTGAGTGTAACACCGTTTCTGATCGGGATTTTCGGATCTAGGTCAAACTGCCAAACTGGGCAAATAGAGTAAGTGACGGCGCCATGCAACACAACAACCCAGCCAAAAAATCTTGGAAATATTTGTGCATAGGCTTCTGGGTCTATAGTGTACCCTGATGCAGCCTTAGGATGTCATTCGCATTTGTGCTTGTATCACACAGGGTAGACTTTTTTTTCGGATCCGGGTTTTGGCACTGTAATCTGATTACAGCCATTTGCAGAACTTGGGGCGCGGCCGTTTTTTCTGTTTTTGGTCACTTGAAGAATTTAAGCTTTTACCATCAAACTTTAATTGTGGATCCCCACGAGCGAGAATATCACAGCCAGGGATCAAATTGTGGAAAGATATTGTTCGCATCTGGGCAGGCAGTTCTGACTCCACACGCCCATTTTGCTTTTCCCTCATTCAAAAGTGGAATGGGTAAGAATTAGGTTCCTTAGCATGGAATGAATGCTCAGGAAGAGCCCTGGAAAATTTAACCACCGGCGGCTCCACTGGTGTAATATTTTCTGTATTTGGGCATGCAGATCCGACTCCACAAGTGTATTTTGCTTTTTCTGTGTTCAAAAGTGGGATGGGTGCAGATTTCTCCCTCGAGTTAGGCTCCTTACCATGAAATGAGTCCTCAGGGAGAGCCATAGAAAATTTAACCCCCTGTGGCTCAAGTGGTGTAATATTTTCTGTATTTGGGCATGCACTGGGTTTGACTCCACAAGAGTATTTTGCTTTGTCCTCGTTCAAAAATGGAATGGGTACAAATTTCTCGGTGGAATCAAGTTCGTGGGCATGGAATGAGTACTCTGAGAGATTCACAGAAAATTTAACCACCGGCGACTCAAGTTGTGTAAAATCTTCTGTATTTGGGCATGCAGGTCTGACTCCGCAAGAGTATTTTGCTTTATGCTCGTTCAAAAGTGAAATGGGTATGCGTTTCTTGGTGGAATCAAGTTCGTGGGCATGGAATGAGTACTCTGAGGGACCCACAGAAAATTTAGCTACCGGCGACTCAAGTTGTGTCAAATTTCTGTATTTGGGAATGCAGGTCTACGGGAGTAATACTGTAATGGGCGCACCAATCTGAGCTCGCGAAGATCGGTGCAATGTCTTGTGACAGCGGAGTGATGTGACCGAGGACTCTCCTCTTTCCGACCACATCGCTCCGCTGCACCTCTGGCTTTACAGCTCCGGCCTGGTGCTTTGGATTGACTGAATTTGCGGAATTTTGACCCACCCTCCCGCACCTAGAAACATTCCGTGTCACTTTTCACCGGCAATGCCGAATCAAGGCCAGTAAATTTGACCACACTAAACTGACGAATCGAGACTTGAGATACAGCATCATAGTTCATTCCCGGACAGACGTACAGTAGGGCGGTGGGGTTCATTCTCTGGCATCCCCATCGCCCTGCGACCTGGAGCTCAGCGGGATATATATTATATTTAAACCCGCTGATCTCTCCACACCCAGAAATATATGTCTGTTTGATGAGTGATGCAGCTGCGAACTTAACATTATTATTGCAGTTTTGATCGAAAAATGCCCCATCTTCTTGAGCAGAAAAATACACATCCTCAAATATATTTGCCACCGTAAAGATGGCAAAAAATGCACCGGTACCGCTTGCCAAAATATTCACAACCTCAGGAATTCATCTTTCAACATATCTTTGCCATTCCCGAGACATACACGACCTTATTGACATTGTCTTCCACTTCTTCTGGAAACCACTTGGTTACACTGGCGGGCCGTTGGAATGGCGGGACCTGTTCTTCCTTGCCAGGTTTTTCACCATTTGGGCCTGGGGCTCGGGCTTGAAAATTTTGAAGCCAAGCCAGGCCTGCAAGCCCTAGGCTTGGGGTCCGTCAATTTCTTTTTTTTCAGAAGTTTCGACAAATAATCATGAATTAGTTTATAAGTCAATTAATCTATCCACAGGTGTATCAGATCGGTAAGTTCATCCGAGTCCCACACTGTCTCCGGATCCTCTGAGTTGTCACGGTCCCAGCCGGCGCACGTAAAATGGAAGGCTCCGGCGGCTTCGATTGGCATGCTGGGAACGTTTGCGGCAAGCGCGGCAAACACAAAAGGCAGTTTCGAAGAAAGTTGGAAAATAAACGAAGCGCAAGGCCGTGGATGGAAGAGACGAGCCTCCCGCAACGCGACGGCCAACACAGTAATATAGATATATTTATTTCCATCCAATAAAGTTATTATTTTGCGCGAAGAGGGGTGGGGTGGGTCCCTCCGGACGGAAAAATTTACTGCAGAAAACAATATTTTGTAGGGGACCAAACGCCCGCATGACAAAGGTAATCCCCGCAAATGGACAGTCTTTCCCGGTGGTGCTGGACCACTAATGCCTGCCGGGCCTCTAATCGCGCTGCACATGCTTCCGTCCGGACCTCTGTCGTTGTTCGTGGTTGTGACGAGCCGGCCATCCTCGCGACCGGCGCGGGGATGGCCGAATGTCTCCTTGGATGCAAGAAATCAATCAGTTATTCGGTCAAAATAAGATTGAGCAAAATAGAAGGAGGGAAATATCAAGATCTTCCTTGGGGTTAGCCACGCTCCTCTGATCCGTGAATTTAAAAACCGAAAATGAAGGAAAGGGATGACTTGCCTGGAGTGAAGCTCACCGGGTTGACCTGTAAATGCATGAGCATGAAACAAGTCTGCGAACGGGTCACTCTCCTTGAGGTGAACGGCAGCTGATAATCTAATCCCTGTAAATACGTTGTTAAATAAGTTGTTTGAGTGAGAAAAAAGAACACCATCCCCCATCGCACGCATCCCCCATTCGGCGGTTTGGCGGTACGACAGCAATTCACGATCAAATGCCAGCCGCTCTTCGATCTGCACACTCGTACCTCGGATGCGCTGGCCGGTCTTGTTGGGTGCACGTATCTTGCCCTGGATTTGGTCTGCACCGCGAGGAAATGCAGTGTCGGCTACCAAGTAGAAACCACCGGGCGTGCGGTTGCGAAGCTTCTCGTAAATGCCTTGAGCAAGACGTGAATCATGCCAGCTTCCCGGTGCATTGAGCTTTGCAGCTATTATAGTGCCTAGACAACCAGGTGAGACGTGCATGAATAGCATAGGAGAGAATACATACCTCGTGGGGAGAAAACAAATACGGATCTTATAAAGTGCTCGCAAAGCCACCCGTTGTATGTGGCGTTCTCCATTTCCTCATCATCGGCAGTCTGAGCAGGCAAATTCAGCCCATCGATACTGGCGAACGCCCCAGTCAGACGGGGATGACGCTCAACAATCAAGTCGTTCAGCGCCTGGAATTCCTCCACAGATTCGGGCCATTTGATTCTGGCGTCCGGCATTTTACGTAGAACACCGAGGAGGATTCGAAGGCCCCATGTTATGTAGCGGGAGACTGTTGTCGGGATGAGCGCGAAGATTTGCTGCAAACTAATCTCGAGCATGGTGGAGTTTAGGTAGTGGAGGACAAGGCCTAGGGCCCCAGCAGCATCCAGAGATCGTGCCTCGAGGCGTGGTTTTCCAGCAGACGCTACATCGTCGTGGGGAATAGGAGTTGTGGCCCACGTCGTGCCAAAACCGCCTTCGACTATGGCGGCAAATGTTGCCACATCGAAACCCATTGTGGTGATAAAGGCCCGGTTGTTGGCGCTGGCATAAAGAACCTGCCACGGTGTGTCGAATCGTGGGTTTTTGAGCAGTTGTGGCCGACAAAGGTAGAGTCGCGTCTTCTTTCTGCGTTCCGCGCGCAACCGGCGGGCTTCTTCTGCTCCCAGAAAGATACAAGCGGCTGCAGCAGCAGCAGCCTGCTCCCAATCCTCCTCCTCCTGGTCCTCCTCGAGGTCCTGAGCCATTTGGTGAAGAAAGTACGCGTCGATATCCATTCAGGCGGGCGGGGATGGAGGTAAGAAAAGACGCGTTGTTTGGGCATTGTTTGTGTACCATGTTTATTCTAAATAATTACAACGGGAAATGCGGGCCGTTACGGGAATCATGCGCGAATATAATTTCTCATTCTGAGCCTAGCCGACATCACTGGCACCGCTCGAAAACTCGACCCAAGTTTTTAATCCTTACGGGAAGTCACCCAGTGTGCTGATACTTCTTCTAACTTGAAGTTACTTTAAGTTACTTGAAGTTACTTGAAGTTACTTGAAGTTACTTACAAGTTACTTAAGTTACTTACAAGTTACTTTTGCTTACTTTACTTTACTTGTCTGCCACAAGTAAAGTAAAGTTAGTTTTGTAAGGCTAAGTTAGTTTGTCCAAGTAACTTTGTTAACCATCTTTTATTTTCTTACCCTTTCGGTCGGTTCCAGCACATCAACCGCGCTCTCGCTCACACCTTCAATCCGTTTCTTTCTCCTATCTCGGTGCATTCTATTCTAAACAAGCAAGCTTTCAGAGTATTGTGGCCGTTCAAAGTCACGCTTTCGCCAAAAAGGACAATTTCCGGGCAGGAAACTGGTCGAAAGGGAAGCACTTGACGGAATTAACCTTTTCTGTGCCGCAACAAAACAACATGGCTGTACGTGTGTATAAACAGTCACTCAGATTGCCAGAAAGGCCTTGGTCAATTTTCCTCACTGGCACTGATCGCACGGGGAAGCACGATTGCATCCGACCTTCTTCTCGTTACAGCAAAGGCAAGCCTGAGAATTGTGTATTTAGACCACTCCGAATGGTAGATGTGGAAGTTGCGTACGGGTTTGCGTCGAACTTGTTTAACCTTGGGCATCACGGAACAGATAGGTGGGGGAAACAACCTCTGGCAGTTTATACGAGTCCTCTGTACCCAATGGACGTTCGTCGACCCCGGAATCTCTACGCGTTCGGGGCCGAAATTGTGGATGGTATTTGTGGATTTCCCAAGTCTGGTAGCTGTTATTAGAGCCTCTGCGTCGCTGAATGCAGTTCCATCAGGTTTCGAGAAGTGGAGTGTCCGCAAGGAGCCGGAACTATGGCAAGACTCAATCGACGAATCCGGGAAGGATGGACCGGGTGGGTGGGGCACCGTATTACGTCGGGCCCTCCGTCGGGCTCTTACAGATGGCGGGGCCAATCTGACCTAGCACTCGATATCTGGAATGATGACCAGCGTGGACGTTTAGATTGTGACTTGGGCCGTGTTGCCGCTAATAGGCGTGCCTTCCTCCTAACATGGTGATTTGGTGGTGATTGGAAAGAATTCAACATAAGATATGCGACATCCAGATCCATCGAGTCACGTGTACGTGACTGATGGGTGACAGTAACGTGGGAAAGCGCGAAATCTCGGAGACAAAAAAACAAATTTGTATTTTTCAGTACTTTAGACAGCCCAGACCAAAAGTAAAAAAAATCCCAACCAATCCACCTATCTTCTACTCTTCCGCTGCCTCAGGTCTTCCTGAAATCGAGGAAGAAGAGCTCTGTGGCCCCTATATTTTTTGTTGGCCCAAGCTGCATCTGCTCCATCTAGCCCGTGAAAGTATGCATCAGCAAACCTTGAGGACCGGACGGCAAACCGGCGCATAGAAGCAAGTGGGACTGATTCAAGGGCTTCCAGCATATTTCGCTCCAAGTCCTCCTCCGATGAAGATTCTGGGAACATCCTGTACACTCTTTACTTCTCTTCTCTTGCAGCTCTTTCCTTGTCCAATTTTCGAAGTTCTTGTCCTCGATGTTTAGAGATTTTTGCTCCGATTTTCCGACTGTCATTCTCCTCCTGTATTTCAATTTCTCCATCAGTTTCAGAGTCCAAGTCCAAGTTATTGAGAGAATCTGGATCAGGGTTCTCTTGGTTGTCACTGTGAATAGAAGACCCATTGGGAGAGGCATTTCTGGAATGTTTGCTAGGCTGATCTTCATCGCTCTGCTGGACTGTGTCACCCTTGCGCTATAAATTATATATACAGTTCAATTTGCATCAAGTAAAACACTAAACACTCACTTTGAGAGCAAAAGTCCCAAGATTCTGGGCCTTTGAGTGGCCTCTTTTTTGTTGGCATATGTGAAGTAGTGCTCAAGGATAACACGTGTTTAAGGCGAGGCAGAAACGAGGCTAACGTAGTCACGTGGAGCGTGGGAATTTCCTTTTTGGGCAGCGCGAAATATTCGGCGCTGAAAACTAATCTGTATCTGAGATGACTTCTTAATGCAATCTGAGTACTTTTCCCAAAAAGGTAATAAACTCTTTTTTGGATGTACTTATTGAAAATCTGAGACCACAGAATTGTTCCCCTTGTTAAACTGCACATATCTGTGGTTTTAGTTTTCTTTGCCCCGTGGTTGCAATCAACTAGTTCAGCTTGCAGTCCGTGTCACGCCATCAGATCACGTGACTCGATGGATCTGGATGTCGCATATCTTATCAAATAAAATTGTAAATTCCCCACTACGAACGCCTGGAATGATGGTCGGCGCGGAATGAACTGATGAGTAGGCCAAAGTAGGGCCACTCAGGGTCGCCTTGCTTCTGTTGGATCTCTTGTTACCGGTTCGTTGCTCCCTCTTCTCTTCCCTTTCTACATCCCAGAAACATGGCCGGCGGCAAAGATCAGTGAGTGAATGCAGATTAACTGGAAAAGAAGTACATAGGCGTCCATAATATCTTGGCGAATCCCGAAAACATGGCTGTTGTGGCTTCCAGCGTGAACAAGAGCCTGAAGAATGAGTATGGAAGTCGGTGCTCATATGCCCATCCTATTGAACTCTCTGGCAAAGGGAAAATCATGGGCTAAAGATCTTATCAAAGCTGCATCGAGGTTGCCATTCCACTGCCCTGTGCTGGTTCTGACGCGCGCTACCTCTGTTGTAGACGTCACGGAGGGCGGGATGAGGGGAAAGGAAGCGGAGCAAGGGCTGCCAGACCCTCCCTACTTAACTTACAATTTTCATGCCCCTCAAGTCTCAACAAAAGTGCATCCAATGTCGATGTCGTTCCGAGCAATCAGTACAGGTCTATTTCCTTTGCAATTGATGTGTGCCTATAGGTGCGCAGCAGGTGCCTCGACTGTCAGAAGCAAATAGTCGACGCAACGGTTCACCTGCAGCCCACGCCGTCGGGGAGGTCCTTCCCGCGGCCCAAATCTTCAGATTTGCGGGGTGCGTCGGTGAGTCATCCGCCCTTTTCAATGACCAGTTTAAGCTCTGATCTCTCTTCCTCCTCCTCCTACTACGCTGACACAGTGGCCCACGATACATGAGGTCGTTGTCTCTTTACCTGAAGTAGGCCAAGCCGGTGCGTGATTTCCGCCAGGATTGTGTCTGAGATTCAATTATTCATGTAACTTTTAGCTGTCAACAGCTCTGAGTATGGTACGTATTATTTTTTCGGGTGCGGCTTCTTTTTACATGAAACTCAGAGGAAGTGAATTCGTCCGCGCGCGCCGTCGTTCGAATTCAGAGCCACGAGCAGTGCCTTTCGATTTCATGATCCCAGATCTGCCCCCACCTCCCCTGCGCCGCCATTGGAGCCTCGGCGCACAGTGTCAGAATCAAGGATTGTTCACTGATGAGGACCAGGTTGTCTTTCCCCGCGTTAGGTTCGCTCGATGGAATTGCTGGAGCATTGTATACACTCATGGCTACGAACACTGCCATGGCCGTTACTGGCCTGATACTTGGGCTGAAGTCCCAACCCGAAATTAGTTTCCAAGAGTAGGTTTTTCTCTGAGTGTTATAGCTTCGTCTGTTCTCCAATTTTTGTATCCATCTGAGTGCTAATAATCTTTTAAAGTGCTTATCTGCCCTCAAGCTTCTTCCCAAGGGCGCCGATGTTTGGTTGACACAGAAATCGGTTGAAAAGCCGCCCACGTCATTCCGAGTCTAGGATCGATTACACAATTCATTTGAGGTGGCGGGATCCGGAGTGGGCATCCAATATGCCCTCTCACGAGTCGCCAACTTTCAGGAAATTTAACCCAGAAGAAATCGGGCGCTAGGACGAACAATGTGTGGTTGACGCTTCAATGGAGACCGGGGCGGTTTATTGTGTACAGCGTGCCCGGGGCCAAACCATGCAGTCGAAAAGTTAACAGCTGGCCCGAGCCACGGCGCGTCTGAGCCGCAAGCACCGTCGGTTGCGGGCATTCGTGGCAGACTCACTGGCATTAAATAAGGAGAGCTGTAAAAGCGGAACAAACGAGCATGCTTCAAACATAGCCGACGAGGTTTATCAAGGAAGCCCGCTTGAATAGGTCATTTAAACAGCCATGTAAAAACCTTAGACTGGTGAAATAATATGAACATTGAAATGTGGACCTACACAGAGAAACTTTAGATTTCAGGTCTCCGAGAAGTCTTTTCGAAATCTTGTAGGCTACCGCAACGAGCCTTACATACGACGCAAGTACTCGAGCTCCGCCCTCTGCGCGCTCGATTGGTGGAACGCGCGTCTCGCCGACAAGAACACCTACCGCCAATTATGCCCACTTGGTCCTCTGCAGGACCTCGGTCTATTCGTTGACGCCTCGACCTCGTGGGGCATCGGCATCGTCATCGGACGCCTTTGGTACTCGTTTAGGCTCGCTCCGGGCTGGAAGACGCCTGGCCGCGACATCTGCTGGCTCGAGGCGATCGCGGTTGAGCTCCTGATCCACTTCCTGGGACAACTCAAGTTCGAGGACGTGCACCTCCGCGTCTACTCCGACAACGAGGGCGCCATCGGCGCATTGACGAAAGGTCGCAGCCCGAACACCGACTTAAACTTGTGCGCCCGACGTACCAAGCGCGCGTCCCTCGATCATATGATCGTGACGGACATCGTCTATGTCGACACCTCACTTAACATAGCCGACGCCCCCTCTCGCGGCGAGTCTTCCTTCCCCCTATCCGACCGCCTTACACGACACTTTGACCTCCCGTACGAACTCGAAGGCTTGTTCGTCCGCGGGGACTGGTAACCCCCCACGCGATGCCCCGATTCGTCTCACAGGCGATGCTGGCGCTTTCCGATTCGAATTACCGTACCGCTCACACGACAGCTCAACCTGTCGTTAATGATTCCGTCGCCGAGCCGTCTTCTTGGTAGGTCCTTCTTTATCGCTTTCCCGCACCCGGCTAACACCCACAGCCCTCCGTCTTGCATTTCCATCCGCGCTCCGAACTCTCCGCGCGTCCTACCGATCTCACCCCCGTTACCGCATACTTCCGAGATCTCGCTTAGGTAGGCCTACTATCCTGCTCGCTCTCACGCGCCTGACGCGGCGTTAAGTTTCTCATCACCTCTCATGACACGCCTTTGTTCCGGGCGTCGTCCCCCCCCCGTCGCTCCTGGGTCCCCTCACACGCGTTCCACGTACCCCGCCGCGCGCGACCCATCCTCAGGCCCCGCACGACGCCCGCCTACCATACGGCTGCCGTACTTCACGAACCTGGCCGAACGCCGCACGCTCAACGGTGTCCGCGCCGGCGCCGCACGCTGCCTTCCCACCAAACGAGCCAAGCGCCCAGCGCTGGGGAACGACATCCGCCCAAGCGTTTACCGCCCGCACGTCCCCGCAGATCGCCGCGTTCTACTCTGGACGTCTCCTTTTTCTATGGAAACACAGTGCTCTTTTGCCGCGGACGAGGTCGAGTCGTCACGCCAGCTCGAAGTTTACGAAGGCCTGCTCGCCGCCTCGGCCGAGAACACGTGCTCGTCGTACGGCGCGGGCCTGCTACGTTTTCACCAGTATTGCGACCGGCACGGCACGACGTCTCGGAGCATAGACGCATGCCCGCGAGCCCCATACTCATCTCCGCCTTCATCGCGGACGCCCTCGGCTCTTGTTCCAGGAAGTGTATCCGCAACTGGCTCAACGGGTTGCAACTCTGGCACCTCTTCAACCGCGCGGAGTGGTGCAGCGCTGACAAGTGGGTGCTTAGCCTGAAGAAATCGGGAGACCGCTGATAAGGTGTGAACTTGAACACACCTGAAATAATCGATTTTTGCGACCTTTCAGTTGGTTTGACTGATAAAACCCGTGAATAAGGTTAGAAGGGTGCTAGTCGTCTCCCAACGACGGAGCACTAGGCTGTTTTATGCATTGGAAAGCCAGTTTAATTATTATTTGAACCACACTGGTCATAACACTGCTCCTGCAATCTGTACAGTTTGTGCAGGTTCGCTTGGGTAATTTATGGATGCTAGGCCATCAAACACACGATGGGAGGATGGGAGGATATTATAAATAGCTAAAGGAACGAAGGATAACTTGATTTGAACTCTATTTGAAGAGGATTTCCCAATTTGGAATCTAGTGGTTGAACTTACGGAATCTCTGGATTGTTCCGGAGTTCGTTCACATGCAATTCGGAGTATGGATGTTTTGCAGAGGTCTGGAGTATCGTTCCATTGGTCCGGACAGTCTAGACTCTGTCAGAATAAAAGGAAATAAACTGGGAAAAGATAGGAATCAAAAGGCTGTACAGTTCCTTGGAGAATGGTTTCTTTTGGAGAAAGCGGTCAAAGCGACCTCAGATCAGACAGGGAGGATGTCAGACAATGCCTAGAGCAATGTGTGATAGGTCTAGAAGGACTTGGGCGCACTTGGCAAAGTCTAGAATGTGGATACAGGTTGCACTTGGAAACAATTCAAAAGGCTGTACATTTCCCTTGGGGAAATGGCCTTCTCCTCGGAAATTGCATCGGAAGGTTGCTAGGACCGATACAGCTGACTCATGGGCGCTGTTCTTTTGGTCTCACACGGAGTTTTAACCCCAGAAAAGCGGTTTTCTTCACACATACTTTATACCCTTTTAGACAAGCAACATGTATTTAAACTGGCATGTAAATTATGTACAGACAGTGAATCCCACCCCCACTTGTTGGCACTCAGACCTCTCAGGATTGGTTACCTGATGTCTAAACCCTGAGCTTATCCTGGTTGAATCAAGGCTTCGCCCTTTGCTCTTCAATCCAGTCTTTAAGTCTCTTGCTAGGCCTTGTGCCATTTAAAGTCCAACAGTGGGTTCGTTGTGGTTAGTAACTGAGAATAATAAATTTGCTACATTGTTTCAAACACTGTGAGTGTTAAGAACAAAAGGATACAAAGGTTGTCCCTTGAGATTGAGGGTCGATACGTGACACACACACACGGCATTGAAGTTTGTCGGTGGTTGGAATTTGAGATAGATATTAGAGCATAGACTTCGTCTAGCTCTTTTGTGATTGATTCCACTATGGGGTTCAAAATGCGAATTAAACCATTCAATAGTGAAGCACTGGGTTCAAAATGGCAGTACGGAGCATGTGATTCAAAATGGCATTCGGGGCCATGGGGTTCAAAATGCGAATTAAACCATTCAATAGTGAAGCACTGGGTTCAAAATGGCAGTACAAAGCATGTGACTCAAAATGGCATTCAAACCTTAAATATGTTAACTGCTCCCTTATCCCTCCTGCTCTCAGCTGAATTAAATCATTGAATAGTGAGGCACAGGGTTCAAAATGGCAGTACGGAGCATGTGATTCAAAATGGCATTCAGTGCCATGGGGTTCAAAATGCGAATTAAACCATTCAATAGTGAAGCACTGGGTTCAAAATGGCAGCACGCAGCATGTGATTCAAAATGGCATTCGGTGCCATGGGGTTCAAAATGCGAATTAAACCATTCAATAGTGAAGCACTGGGTTCAAAATGGCAGTACGGAACATGTGATTCAAAATGCCATTCGGTGCCATGGGGTTCAAATGCGAATTAAACCATTCAATAGTGAAGCACTGGGTTCAAAATGGCAGTACGGAGCATGTGATTCAAAATGCCATTCGGTGCCATGGGGTTCAAAATGCGAATTAAACCATTCAATAGTGAAGCACTGGGTTCAAAATGGCAGTACGGAGCATGTGATTCAAAATGCCATTCGGTGCCATGGGGTTCAAAATGCGAATTAAACCATTCAATAGTGAAGCACTGGGTTCAAAATGGCAGCACGCCGCATGTGATTCAAAATGGCATTCGGTGCCATGGGGTTCAAAATGCGAATTAAACCATTCAATAGTGAAGCACTGGGTTCAAAATGGCAGTACGGAGCATGTGATTCAAAATGGCATTCAGTGCCATGGGGTTCAAAATGCGAATTAAACCATTCAATAGTGAAGCACTGGGTTCAAAATGGCAGCATGCAGCATGTGATTCAAAATGGAATTCGGTGCCATGGGGTTCAAAATGCGAATTAAACCATTTAATAGTGAAGCACTGGGTTCAAAATGGCAGTACGGAGCATGTGATTCAAAATGCCATTCGGTGCCATGGGGTTCAAAATGCGAATTAAACCATTTAATAGTGAAGCACTGGGTTCAAAATGGCAGCACGCAGCATGTGATTCAAAATGCCATTCGGTGCCATGGGATTCAAAATGCGAATTAAACCATTTAATAGTGAAGCACTGGGTTCAAAATGGCAGTACGAAGCATGTGACTCAAAATGGCATTCAAACCTTAAATATGTTAACTGCTCCCTTATCCCTCCTGCTCTCAGCTGAATTAAATCATTGAATAGTGAGGCACAGGGTTCAAAATGGCAGTACGGAGCATGTCATTCAAAATGGCATTCGGTGCCATGGGGTTCAAAATGCGAATTAAACCATTCAATAGTGAAGCACTGGGTTCAAAATGGCAGTACGGAGCATGTGATTCAAAATGCCATTCGGTGCCATGGGGTTCAAAATGCGAATTAAACCATTCAATAGTGAAGCACTGGGTTCAAAATGGCAGCACGCAGCATGTGATTCAAAATGCCATTCGGTGCCATGGGGTTCAAAATGCGAATTAAACCATTTAATAGTGAAGCACTGGGTTCAAAATGGCAGTACGGAGCATGTGATTCAAAATGCCATTCGGTGCCATGGGGTTCAAAATGCGAATTAAACCATTTAATAGTGAAGCACTGGGTTCAAAATGGCAGCACGCAGCATGTGATTCAAAATGGCATTTGGTGCCATGGGGTTCAAAATGCGAATTAAACCATTTAATAGTGAAGCACTGGGTTCAAAATGGGCAGTACGAAGCATGTGACTCAAAATGGCATTCAAACCTTAAATATGTTAACTGCTGGGCGCGGGGCGGCGGGCTTTGCTACATGGAGATCGCTAGGGGAGCTTGATAGCGGGCCCTGGCGTGTGCAGATTACAGGGATCCGTACACCGTCCTAATCCACCTCGCGCTACGTGTTATACGCCGAGCCTACCCTTTTGCGCACATGGGAACAAGGCTGCCTGGTTGGGTAGCGGGGGTGGTAGGCTGGTGGTGGGTGCGCGTGGGGCGGGGCTCCATGGGGATCTATAGCCGAACTAACGAAATTTGTGCGGGGCGGCGTGCCAGGATTGTTTGATCAGGATTATTTGCCATCAAGATGGCGCGGTGCTGGGCTTTGAGCTGGGATTCAGAGAGCGGGATTGGTAGGCCCAGTTGAGGGATGAGGGCTGGGATAACTGCACTTGGGGTTTGGCGGTGCGTGGGTAGCAGACCTAACGTGTGAAATCAAAAGAATACGTTGATCATGTTGTAATGACTGCTTGTGTCATGCCGTTGGCTGGCGTGAGATCATGGCGCCGTGCAATCCTAGCTTTTGATATCCAATAAGTGCGTTACTTTTCTTCACACCGCCGAATTCTGAATCAAGTAATTTGCGGCTGTGAATTTCCAGATCATCAGATCCATGGGAAGGTCGCATCCAATCCGCCGACCAATGCTGGGCCAGCCGACCCAAATCGCAGTTGCGGCTCGAGTAGTTTGATCTCGGCACCATAATGCATTGATGCCAACAAACTGGTGCCGCTACGAGCCGCTTGTCACCGCGTGCCTCCACAAAAGCTTCCTCCAACCTCCTAATGAGGTAAATCACGCCCGGAAAGACAAAATGTCTCATACTGGGGCTTCTCGGTCGGTTTATCCCACAGAATGACGGAGGTCGACTCAAGGCAGTGGCAAAGTCCTGAGTCCATCTACGTCATGCACACTTCTAGATTTTCTTGGGCAGATGGCAAATCCTCACCGCTCGATGGCGCAACCTCAACTAACCCCTCAGCGTGCGGGAGGCAGATATGAGCGGGCAAAGTGCGATGTGACATCAGTGCCTTGTCGGATTTAGTCTCCGTGCCGCGGGAGTATCGCTACGAACCATGCATTTTTTTTTTTCTAAGTCCTCATGCTCACGCCCCAAAGTTACAAAAAACCAATAAATAGTATTCATTTTTTTTGGAAGAAAACGGGATGTATTATATCAAAAATAATAACAGATAAGGGGATAATGGCTTTTTGACCCCCAGAAATTGTATGGATTATGGAGTATAATGGAGTTATGGGTTTTAATTGGGAACGATGTGTGTTCCGGCCCAAAATCTATGGAATTTTACAGGTTATGGGCTATGGGGAGTATGGCTTAAGACAGTGACGACTGTATATATAATTAGCATGAATACCGTACACCGTCGAACGGTCTTGGTTGCGTCAATAGATGTGTCACCTCACATCAGACTGTAGAGTGATCTGAACTGCTAGCCCAGGTATGTCCTTTCTTTTGCGGATTCGGGCTTGGTGGACTGAGGCTCCCCGCGGTGCTGGGAAACGGTGTGTGTCGTTTTCGAGTACCAAGGAGAAGCATGCACAGCTGGATTTTGACACCTGTCAGCGACGGTGGGCTTAATCCTTCAGACTTCAATACGAGGCATGCTTCTGTACATTGGTGAGTGAGAAACTCTGAGCGTAAAACATCAGCGGTCTTCCTCGTTTCACAAGACAGTCGTGAAGACATGGCGAGCAGTCATCTTCCTCAAAGCAAGAACATCAATTTGATGTTTGACTATGAGAAAATGAACGACCGCAATTTTATCTTCCGAAGCCAGACGAACAAAAGGATCATGTTCGTTCAATATCAAGTCTGCATTCATATTGAGAATTTTGCCCCGCGGATGCGGTGCTACTGGTGAACCAGGTCGAACATCCTGGTCGGATATTCTATCTCGCGTACGAGGTCCACCCGTGGGCGCCGGCACTAATAACACCGAGAAACGCACTGGGCTCGCTTGGAATTATGGGAAGACTGATGATACAGAGGTAAGCTTGAGATACAAGCGTTCAAAGGTAACTCACCTATGGATGATCCTGGTGTCCGAAAATCCAGTGGGCTGCTGCTGAGATGTACAACCACCCGCTGCGCCGATTTGCACATGAGTGGGACCCAGTCCAAGCCAAGAACCAGATCACAAGGCAAAGAAGCCACCACGGTGACATCGGACAAAAGGATAGAGATTCCACCCGTATTGCAAGGAAGCGTGAGCCGCCCAGAGAGCCGGGAGCCGCACGTCGGAACCCCAGAATTGATCACCCAGTCCAGGGAAACATGAGAACTTGTAGCATGGCTGTCAAACTGAGTGGACACGACTGCGTCACAGAAGGTAGCGGGGGACGACATGGGGAGACTTGTCGGGCATCGAAGAAAGTGACGCATACAAGACACATATCAATCACAATCATTACATGCCGGCGGCCCGTGTGGGGCCCGGCGAATGACAAAGCGGAAATGAGTAACGAACAAACGCAAGCAACGAAAATACTTTATCTACTGTCAAAGTCCTGAACCCAGACCAGCCAAAAAAATTCAGGAAACCTAGGAGAAGCAGCATACATCATTACATAACTTTAAGTAGGACACAAGTACCAGTAGTTCTGTGTTTTCAGTGATGACCAATTTATATGATGAAATGCTGTGTTGGCCGAAACCCAAGTTCTCCAGGTTAGCTAAACCTCCGGTTCAGCCAATGAAAATGAAAATGAAGGGCTCGCCTCAGCGTTTGGATTACAATCATGGTTCAACATGCGAAGTGGGCCGCATAAAATTCGCACAGTTTTGTCAGCAGCACAGATTTCCAGTGTTGTTCCTAAGGGCTAAGGCCTTAACCGCTCTAAGGCTTAGAGGGCCCTTAGAGTAAGCCTTAGAAGTTTTGTGGGGATTTTGGGTACCCTTAGAGGCCTTAGAGCAGTACGCAGGCCGAAAACCTAGCTTGAGAATAGTGATGTCCGGGGCCCGGCCTGAGGCCCTGAAGCCCGCCAGGCCGGGCCCTCGCAGGCCCGAGTCGAGCCAGGCCCTGAGCAGGGCTTGAGTGGGCCCAGGGCTTGGGCTTTGAATTTTTCAGGCCCAAGCCGGGCCCGCAAGCCCGGGCCTCGCTTACCTGAGGTGCACTTTAGTTATGCAGTAGAGAAGGTTGGTTTTGGATTGTTTTGAGTATCTTATCTCGCATGGCAGCTTTATTAAAGTTGAGAAGCTACCGATCCAAGAGGAACCCGATGACGACACAACTTCCAGAAGATTGGCAGTTATCTCAACAGCGTCAGGTTGGAGAGATGTGATGAATAAGTGGATTGCAGATGCACAGGCTGCGGCTGATGACGAAACGGTGAACCCCAACGAAGAAGCAATCTCTCCATCAAAGTGGAAAAAGAAGACACTTGCTGTCCGGTTTGGGGGTGCCGAAAAGAAGAAGGGACCTCCCCGCTTGTCGCAGGAGGAAATTGAGGCAGAGGGGGATTTGATGATGGCACTAGCGGAAGCTGAAGCTCTTGCGGAGGCTGTTCGCTTGGATGATAGAGCGGTGGAGATCCCATCTGATGACGAATATCTGGGCTAGGTACAATTGAATCTGTTTACCTTCCCCGAGCACCAATTTTGAAGTAAGTAATTGAACTGTACCACTGCGCGCAAAGGCGTGGGAAATTTAGCCCTAAGGCCTTAAACGGAGGCCTTAGCGGTAAGGCTTAGGCCTTACTAACCCTTAGAACTTTTCAAACCTGCTATTAAGGCCTTATGGAACATCACTGCGGATTTCGGAGAGGCGCGTGTGCACCGCTTTTCCGTCGACGGAGAGTAGGCCCATGAGCTCATAGATGTACTCGCCGGCCAAGAGGGCAACGGACGCTACGATTCCGAATCCGAATCCGGGAGTACGGGTAGGTCCCATGAGGTGGACCTTCTTCAACTTCACGACGGACCATGGGGCCTGGAGAATACAATACGCATCAAAGCACCTGGAAAGGAGTTAGTGATTGCTACGGGTTTCTATAACAGGGAGGATACCATTGCAGGGCTTTTCTGGCGCCACGGATGCCGTCGAGGTTGAGTGCTGGTGCCGACTTCCAGATCTCATTAAAAAGGGCGTAGTTGTTTGAGTGAGGCCCTCCAAGGTTTGATTTTGGTCCAGGATTGCTGGCTTCACCTTCTCATAAATAGTGCGAATGTGAGTACGAATTTCGAGAGAAACGTCCGGATTTGGAGTGAGCGTGGAGATATTGTGGCGGCGGGAGTCCGGTTTGCGAACCATCTGGGAGTAGATCTATAGAGTGTCAGAACGGCGATATCATCGCACTCGCATGCAGTCTGAGCCGTGATGACTGGTTTCTCCAGGCGCTCAGCCCAGAGCACGCAGAGAAGACTGCCCTCCCCCCAATGAAGCGCGGGAAGATGGGTAGTAGACCGTGATGCCATTATCGGATCCCAAGGAATGCTTTTCGCCTTTATAATAAATTGAGCTGCGCCGGCAGGAAATGTTGTGGATTATGTCCCTGAATGGCGCTGATTGGCTGGTGTTGCAGTGATGGATGTTTCGCCACGTCTTCAAAACCCTCATTGTAGATGAGCAGTGTTTCGATGATAGTGACGAGGAGTTGGTCGTGAAAAATGCGGAGATGGTCGGTTGATAGTCTGATGTCGTGGTTGAAGTGAAGGCCGGTCGATGCTACGAGGCGTTGCATGATGGGGGCGATGAGCATGTTGTCAAATTTGGCATTCCGCAGACCCTATTCTTACGTCTTTATCAGCTTAAGGCCCAGTTCCAGCTCGTGAAGATGCTCCGCAACAAGTCGGGCTGGGGCTGGAACGACGAGGACAAGCATGTTGTTGTGGATGATGCCTACGTGGAATGCATATGAAGCAGTGCGTAAAAATGTCCTCACTTTACCCCTTCCTCAATTCAATGCAGATCAACGGAAAAGTGCGTGGGTGGCGCTTCAAGTCCTTCCCCCTCTACGACGAGATGGCACAGCTTGTTGACGGCGCTGTCGCCACTGGCGAATGCGCCTTCAACCCTGGGCCGGAGGCGTGCATGGCGTAAATTGAACAGCTCCTTTGCATTCTACATAGTCTCGCTGCACGGCCACAAGCTGCCACATGTCACCACAGAAGCTTGGCGCGCGGCTACAGCGGCTACATAAAGGGGTACCTAATAACGCGGCTACGATTGATACATGGTCCACATGTTCCCCTGTGGTGGTTGCATTTTTTACTGATGTGGACGCCTACAGGTACGTTGCATTCTATCCTTTTCCGCACCAAACTTAGACCCATTTCGAGAACGGGGCTCAATATCAGGCAAGCGGCATATGCAGTCAATAAATACCCATCCCACAGGCATATTCCAGCCTCTATAACAAAGGATGCGGAGGTTATTAGGCGTGGAACACTCAAATAACGGGTTTGTGGGCGGTTTTGGGGCGGAAATAAGCGTGCTTACATCAGATCGGTCACTTTTTCTAGGCTGGAAAAATATTTTTTTGCTCCTGGCTCTTAATCCTTTATGATTCCAGAAGCTACATCTAAAAGCTACTCATTTTCCATATTTACAAGCCGATTGAAGGTTGAGTGAAGGTGCTGAATCGTTTTCAAAGTTTAGGCCTAATCGGGTTGGGAAGTCAATTTAGACAGAGCATGCTGTCCACAGTTCACAATCCCAAGTAAATTCAAACCTCCAGCCAAAACAGAAACTTTTTGAACAGCAAGTTCTGGACTTCTTGGTGTCACCTCGTGTACGGACTGGGCCCGCATGTCGCCTCTTTGGCGGATAGAGCTTCGACTGTAAAAAAGAAAAAAGTTGCAAAAAAAAAGTGATTTAGCTTGCACCGCGGCCTAATTTATTCCAAATCGGCTGTGGGACAACATTCCGGAGACTGGGCCTTACTCCTTCCCGAATCAATTTATAATTCCAGTGTTTCCTGGTACTGTGGCGTTGACTGGCTCAACACTGTTTTTCCAATGCCAAACGAGCAAAACAATGAAGGTCCACAAAGGCACAACACCAAGCAGGGGCAGAGAAGGCGGGTTGGACTTCGTTTTGACTTGCTCTTTATATTTCAATTAATCATTGAGCTATCCAGGGAAGTAAGCACGTGGGTGCCGGGGGACATCAAAGATGCGCAGGGTAGGAGTCTCGTACTTTTGTGAAACCAAGATCAAGCCGAAAGGATAGCACTCATGGAGGCGCTTAAGGCTCCGCAACGGACACCAGGATATCTTACTGTCCCGAAGCTACGCGAGCTGATCAGGTGGCATGGAAAAGAAGCTAAATACCCTCGGTCCCCTCGGTCAGCTCTTATTACAAGCCTTCTAATGATCTTCAACACTCCAGCTGACCGCAAAACGGCCGAGTTCATGACCGCGTTCGTATTCCTTTTTTGTGTTATTCCTTTTTTTGTGTTTTTTTTTTGCTTATCTCGGCCCCCAGTCATCCAGCAGAGATCTATCGACATTGCTCCGAGAACGAGAAGTCCATCAGAGTCAGTGTCGGACCGTTTGTTTTCCATCTGTTTTGGAACCGTGGTAAAATCACCATTGATGGATACTCCAATATTGCGGAAAATTGCATGCTCAGCGTCACTGGTGAAGGAACCACGCACAGCATACAGTGGATTTTGCGTGATGAAACCGTTTCATGTGAAGGGTTGACTGATTTGGGTCAAAGTTTGCCCCGTGCATTATTGAACGATAACGCACGGAAAATGTTTTTCTGCAATGTGTTTGGCCTGGATGGTTTGGAGGTTCTTGAAATGTGTCCACCTGATGGTTCCTCAATTTTGGAGCTCATCAATAATATGAGCGCGCAGAGCGATCGTGATGGGCGGAACATCAAACCACTCCCACCCCTGGCGGCTAAGGTTCGCTTCTCAGTCGTGATGAGCTTCACCCTTTGACTGCATTGCCCTTCCAGAATGGCACGAATTGCTATCGATATTCTATAGATGGTCATCACAAAACGATCGGATGTGCATCAAATGATTCTTCGGCCATCGAGCTGCAGCTGGGCATCAATCACTGGGACTGGGATGATGGAAATGCTGTGGACACCTACACGTTCAGACTCAAAACCCATAACCATCAGCATCAAGCTTACTGGACGTATGAATACACACCTGGATCCACGAAAGTCCATTGGAACTCTGGCACCGTGTACAAAGCAATAGAGGGTATCTTAGACTCCAGGCACCAGTGGTTTGATGCTGTTTTCAGTTTTTTTCGAACAAGAGATCCGAAAAGTATGCCATCCTGAAGGATGGCATACTGAGGTTCCCAAATTTTATGAGGTAATCCGGAGGGACTGCGGACAGGGCGAAGTGGAGATAGACTAGAACTATGTAGTTATTTGTATCATTTTTCAGAGATCCTGCTCTGAAGGTCTAGGGAATCCGTATTTCAATTTACATTTGCGGTAGATGCCTCGAGATCCATACATTTTTGCTGACCAACCACGTGAAATTCCGAGGCACCCGAATTTAAATGAAAAAAGCACTCACAATGTCAGCCATCGCTGCACATGTATTCCAGCAAATAGCAAAATCCTCAGTGTCGAGCCAAGAATTAGTGGAATCGCCAGCGCTGTCCACCGCAGAATTGTTCTAGATCATGTGAAACTTGCCGCCACCAAGGTGCTTTTCAACCAGACCCAAAGGGGCTGTACGGAAATGCCCGCCGAAGAAAGTGTGGGCTTCTTCAATGGTATAAAGGCCGGACATGCGTGGTTGGCAGGTGATGGCATCAAGTTTACCAGGCTGACCAATTACGTGCACACATCGCCATGTCAACTCATACTCCTTTCTGAGTTTTCTCCATCAACACTCCATTGCCTATGTCCTTCTCTCTGGTGGAGGCCTTGACAGTGGCAGCCAAACCATTTGTACCAGATCTTATCGCCTGCAAAGGATATCTTTTGGTTATGTCATCTTCTAGACTGGGCCGCAAGGGCTTATGTGGTGCTAAGTATAATCTAGGAACACGAGGTAGCAGATCCATCAGAGGAATGCCACTGCTTCTGTCAGGGTCAAGGTTACATGTAATGAGGAGAATGTGCAGTGCAGGTTCCTGGGTCTTCCATTGGGTTTCATGAACATAGGTGGGTTCAAACGTTCCACTATAGAACCCACGGTGGATTTAACGTTCCACTGGGTAGTGGGCCACCTTAGCTTTTAGTGTCAATCCCTGTGAGCTGCGAGCATACCGACATCACATGGGATCCTCAGGTAAGTATCTGCCAATGGTGGGTTCAACTTGTCCAGCTCAGTGCACGTGATCCCATGCAATAAGTGCATTTCCGGTTACTTTTTGTGACGTTGAGTAGACCTAGAGCAATGAAATCTAGGTGGAAAGAAACAAAGAGATCAGCATTCATTGGAAGTGGTGACGGACAGAATACAAATGGGAAAATCTGAGGTCATCATCAGAGGCTGGGGATGAGTCCGTCCCAGGAGCCTGTAGACATGAGATACTGGTACTCTGCCCCCGCTCCCATGTCCATCCCCTCCATCCCACCCAGTCCAAGGCCAAGGTCAGACGGTGGCAGCGTGAGCCCACCATAAATTGCGGGATCAAGGGGCATGGCCTTACATTCGAGCCCCACGCTGGAGTCTAACGGGCAGGTGGGGTGCAGAACGGGGGAGAGTGACATGGAGAGACCTTTGCTGGAGCTCCACGATGGGGTGAAGGGCTAAGAGGTCGGAGTATGTGGGGTCCAACTGGAAAGGAAAGGGCAAGGTCACCCTGTCACAGGGCGGGAAGGATGCCAATGATGAGGCACAGAATAACTGCATAGAGGGAGAGAAAGAGTACAGCCATTTGAACAGGGGGCTGCGGGAGTTGTCAACAGGTGACGCAGGGAGGGAGGGGTCGTCAAATGTGAAGGTAGAGGGGGCCATGGGCATGGTAGGTAAAGAGCTGGAGGGAGTAAATAGCGAGCCAAATCGAGATTCAAACTCTCAATGCAATGTTATATACAACAGGAATTGTGTCCAGGATGTGGGGGGAGGCTACAATTAAGTGCTGATCCATTGATGGTCCATGATCCATGGAACGGCACTATACTGTGATGCCTTTCACCTTGCACGGGTTCCGTGGGCTTCCGCGCTTGGGGTGGATCCGACACTTCTCCGCCTTCCGTGTCATTTTCGACAGCGAAATCATCAAGCTGGCTGACATGCTTCGTAATGGCATTTTGACACTATTGAATGGTTTAATTCGCATTTTGAACCACATGCCCCCGAAATGCCATTTTGAATCACATGCTTCGTAATAGCATTTTCAACCCTGTGCCTCACTATTGAATGGTTTGATTCAGCCGAGAGCAGGAGGGATAAGGAAGCACTAGACATATTTAAGGTTTGAATCGATCCCGCAAGATATTCGCATTTTGAACCCCATGCCTAGACTCGTAACCAGTCTGCATACGGTGTTCTGACAAGGCGAGCTTGTTGCCGTAGGCAGATACCTGCGGAATCATCCGCTTCGCAGTCATCTCGTCATAACTGCAAAGTTCTGAGTTGAACGATCTAGTTACATACTATACGCATCGCACGAGAAATTAGATAGTATTATTTCCAGTCTTGTACTCTTGTCTTGTCAAAGCCACGATCATGGTACAGCCATGACTTCCCCACCACCCTATTACCTTCGCAATGGTCCACATTTTGAACCACCATTTCATTCCAATGAAGCCCCAGGGCCACTCTCTGAGCTGCGCGTCTCAGAAATGGATAGCCCTGATCACTGCAAATACAGCCATTCAGATGGCGCTCGGAGGCACTAATGCCCTTTCCAGAGCGTGATAACTGGTTTACATTTCAAATTGGCGGTGTATATAAAGGGGAGCGGTTCACCGCCAAAATCCGGACAAACGGTGGTCCTCTTCAGCTTTCGACGCCGGTAATCAGATACGAAGCGGGGGTGTGCCGGGGCCGAGTGAGTTCTCACCGGTTTCCCATGGTTCAACCCACAATGACTCAAATGGTTACCTGGCCAATGGGAATTACTTATATTCTACAGCATGAGAGGGCCCACGGCGGTATAAAGACTTCGAGTTTCTTCATCATGGATGCGGACACTGTTACAGGATGACCCTATCCCGAGCGACCTACCACACAGGAAAACCAGAGGGCCCGGAGATTAAGGCAGCAAATGTTCCAAAACCTCAATTGAGCCCCTTGACTTCACTGCGTAAGATTTCCCAAGTGGTTGTTAGACCAGGTATTACAAGCTGATGAGGATCTCTTCCTCATCCCACTATTTATACTGTAAGGTAAACTATCTAGAAAATTCCAATTGAGTCAATACTGTGTCGGGATCACTAAGCCCGACTTCGGCATTCCCTCGGCGATCACTAAGCACATCAGTCAGCGTTCCAGCATCTTCTCCGAGATGCCGAATTGCATCTCCAACAGTAGGGACCGGCGCTTGCCGCCGTTACTGATGAATGCCTTGGTACAGTCAAGGTACAGTATCATGGGCAATGGTAGGCCTGCTTGCTCATGGGCAGATCTCATGGGGGGTAAAGCACTAATTGGGGGGACCCTAATCCCCTAAAAATCTGCACTTATTCCACTTCTGAATGAACAGGAAGCAAAATACTCCCAAGTCTGGAAATATTGCACAACTCAGTTTGCCTGTGGTTAATTTTGTGTTCAGCACACAGCGGACACCTTTCAAGACCACAATCACAATTCCTGAAAAAAATCTGCACTCATTCCACTTCTGAATGAACAGGAAGCAAAATACTCCCAAATCTGGAAACATTTTCACCCGTGGTTAATTTCTGTGTTCAGCACACAGAGGACACCTTTCAAGCACACAAACACAATTCTTAAAAAAAAATTGCACCCATTCCACTTCTGAATGAACAGGAAGCAAAATATTCCCAAATCTGGAAATATTGCATAACCCAGTTCGCCCGTGGTTAACGTAGTAGGATGTTTCCCGCATCGAATTGAGCCCGGAAAAGTGCGAAAAATCGATCAGGTTGACACTGTTTGGCATCAATACCGTCGCCAATCATCTTTGCCCTCTTCCATCGCGCGACCGTATATAATAATGATGCGCCGAACGTGCGGGATGCTCGCGAAGCAAAGAGAGTGCTACGAGGAGTCTTCCGACGTTTTCTGCGGGGGCAGAATAATTGACTTGTTGCGTGGATCAACGGGATAATTGACCTCTGCTCCTCCGGGTTCGGACTCCGTCACTGTGTGCGGTTGGGAGGCCGACATCGGGGGGCTGAGCATCTGAACTCCGGGGACGGAGCCGGGAGCGTCCCCGGAAACCTATATAAGACCTAAATTCGCCATGAATCCCCTTCATTTTTGGATTATTTCCTGCATTCCTTCCCATCCCCAGGGCCTATCTGGGCTCTGGAGGGACTGCACGGAATCGATTCCCTGGGGCTTGGATCACTGGATTTAGCGCAACTTGCCACTTGCGCCGAATCCTTGTATTTGGGTTCTGGGAGACCATGGGATTGGGCGCAGCCTTACCAGCTGAGCCGAATCCTCTTTATTTGGGTTCTGGGGAATAATTGGTTTGAGCGCGACCCTGTCAGTTGCGCCGAATCCTTTTCATTTGGGTTCTGGGGGATAATTGGATTGAGCGCAGCCCTGCCAGTTGGGCCGGATCCTTTCATTTGAGCTCTGGGGGATCATTGGATTGGCCGCAACCCTACCAGTTGCACCGAATCCTTTCATTTGGGCTATAGATAACGGAGAACGCACCATCAGCTCCTTCCGAACCTCCTTTTTTTTTAGGCGAAAGCTTCTTCACATCCTTGAGCAGGTACGATGATGTAGTCTTCGTCTTTCTGCGACGCTTCGGGGAGGACGCTTGGGTGTCAGAATTCGTACGCTTTTGCGTTTGAGCTCGTTAACTCCACGTTCCAGGGCAGCCCCCCTACGCCTCCTCCCACACACGTGTCGGGCTTGTCTGCCGGTCGGGCGTATCCCAGTTGACGCTGATGGACGATTGGGGCGACGGAACGGACTCGGAAAGGGAGATGATGGAGGCTTCAATGGTCAGAAAATTGTACACTTGGATCGCGTCGTGCCCCCGAGATATTGGGAGTAGAACAATGTAGTCCGTTGAGATGTGTTGCCACGGGCCGGCGGGAATCTCCAACGGCTGCAGGCGACCATATGGCTCTATTGGTCTTTGTCACACTAACTCCTAACTGGCCGTCCGAGTGGTGGATGCTTTGGTTGAGCTTTGTTATTGACTACAAATTTCCCTCGTCTGCACAAAGGGGTTCAAGGCTTTCAGGGTGTGTTTCAGGATGATAATAATAATGGCACAAACGGAATTCTGGAACGCTTGTTACTTCCTGGCACTTCCTCAACGTCTGTGAGCTGGTCTTCATACTCAGGAGCCACCCGGGGCTGGGCACCATAGGATGTCCTCGTCCTCTTCTTATCCTGCCCCCCCGGCAAACCGCCGACGTGCCTCCCTCGGTGTCCCTGCGGCTGATGACCGAGTCTTTCCGTGGCAATACATATATATATGTACTGTATGTACACAATCAAATTGCGAGAATCTTTAATGCCACTGTGTTTGTCTCATCATGAATAAGTTGTGAATAAGTGTGCGTATTGGGCCCACCCACGGACTGAAGCGCACCTTTTCTAATTGGGAGTTCAGAATATCTTAGAGAGAGAGCTGCAATAGTCACTGACCTCGTCAGTAGGCCGGCCTAGGTTAAAGTTAAACGGCAAAAAGTATGACTCAGACTTAAGAAATTGATGCACGTGCTTATGCGCTGATGCAGGCGTCGGCAAACACTATATTCTGCGGTGCCATCGGACTGAACCATTTCGCGCACACTGGGGATTAGAAGGCAAAACTAACCTTGCGCAGTTTTGAGAGTCTGCGGCCATAATACATGGGAGCTAAAGGTAGGTATGAGCCAGCCGCATTCAACCAGACTTTGAAGCGGGATCGTGCACGTATAATTCATGGGACCGCTTGCATGAAAATTGAATCCAGGAAGGGTAAAATGCAAGCAAACATCCACCAGTGAAGACAGCGGGACGAACGACGAGCGAAGTGGGCAAAGAATGGGATCCAACGACAGCAGCCCACCTTTATATATGTCAAGAGTTTGCCGGAAGGGTTGCGTGGCTTCACGGCTGCATCGCTGCGCCGTAGACAGCAGCAACTACGGTCTACTGCGTCATGTCAAAGAAGGACTGCGGCAGGTCAGCTGTTCCAATGCAAATGAAAAGGCTATGTTGAGAAGGTAAAGGCAGTGGAGCACAGAAGGGGTTAATCAAAGAGCAAGAGCAGAGGAAAAACAAACGAAGAATGGTTACATGGGGATATAGCACAGCCAAATGAGCAAAATCTTAAAGAACGGTTAATTCAGCCACATCTTAGACACGGTTTCCTCCATGAATAGAAAAAATGCTGGGGTAAAAATTTTCGAGCCCGACATGTGACTCTCGATTTGAATAAAATTATACGCTGGAATAGTGTTTTGAATGATATAGCGTTTGCCCCCAGCCGGAGCGTAGCGAAAGCATATCTTGTGTCATAACAGTACGCAATTGTTCGAATAAATTGCGGGATAGTGGGTAGGTGACTCGAACCTAGCGTGTCTCCATTGCGTTACGTTTTTCCGGGGCTGAGCTCAAGATTTCAGCATCCTTGCACCGTTCAGTGGGTCCAACCTACCGAAGACCCGGTTTCCTCGGGGGTGGCATTGCAGCCGCTGCATCCCCTGCACGAGCCGACTTGGTACACTGCCGTTTTTCCAGGGATGATGTTCCTGACACTTAGTTCAAGATCTTTGACCTGTGCTGCGGACCGCTGGTGTTCAGGAACCACGGAAGAAAACATTGAGAGCAACTGTGGAGCTCGAGGTTGTCCTTGCCGCGGCCTAACCACGGATGTAGAGGACGGCGTGCCTCTTCTTTCCATCCGTAGCTTTTCTGGTTTTTTTTTGCTCCATGGTAGCAGATATGAGCCTTTCCTTCTAGTGCACACCATTACATGAGTGCCGGACGTGAGTGAACAAAACGCGAACCACATTCTCCGATTGGATGGGTTGCAGAATACTGGAGGCCGTTTTAAGGGAATTGTGATTCGCGTTCACATTCTGTTCTATTTTCTCCTTGATCGACGGTGAAGAGATTGTTATTCCTTCTGTCGCATACGTTGGTTCCTTTTCAGTCCGTGTTTGCATGTGTGGATTACTTTGAAGTCGGGGCTTCGGCGATCCCTTTGTTAATCTCTCATGTTTATTGGCCAGGCGTTGGTCGGAAAATCCATCCGGAGCTGCCCAATTTGTCCGTGGCCACCAGCTTTCAAGCTTTGGGATCGCATTCTATGCACAGGGGTGTTACGAAAACACACATAGGCGGCGTTGATGCAATCTTCCTCGTCATTCTGTGAGTGAGGAGTATTTGTGTAGGTGTTAGGCCCCAAGTCAGACGAAAACATCGAGAACATACATTGAGCAAAGGAAATATTTTGTGTCCACCTCGGAGCGAGCGCCTTTGCTGCCAGTGCGGGTGGATGATGAGAGCAATCGATGTTAGGACCGAGGGTGGTGGGACCCAGGCTGGGACAACGTGCGACGCAAATGCATCAGGATGCAAAGGAGCTTGAAAGAATGGTTGGAAAAAGGAGAAATCCGAGAGTTGGTGTTGGGACTAACAATACAGTCAGTGAAAGTGCTTCACTATTGAATGGTTTAATTCGCATTTTGAACCCCATGGCACCGAATGCCATTTTGAATCACATGCTCCGTGCTGCCATTTGAACCCAGTGCTTCACTATTGAATGGTTTAATTCGCATTTTGAACCCCATGGCACCGAATGGCATTTTGAATCACATACTCCGTGGTGCCATTTTGAACCCTGTGCTTCACTATTGAATGGTTTAATTCGCATTTTGAACCCCATGGCACCGAATGCCATTTTGAATCACATGCTGCGTGCTGCCATTTTGAACCCTGTGCTTCACTATTGAATGGTTTAATTCCATTTTGAACCCCATGGCACCGAATGCCATTTTGAATCACATGCTCCGTGCTGCCATTTTGAACCCAGTGCCTCACTATTCAATGATTTAATTCACCCGAGAGCAGGAGGGATAAGGGAGCAGTTAACACATTAAGGTTTGAATGCCATTTTGAGTCACATGCTCCGTACTGCCATTTTGTACCCAGTGCTGCACTATTGAATGGTTTAATTCGCATTTTGAACCCCATGGCACCGAATGCCATTTTGAATCACATGCTCCGTGCTGCCATTTTGTACCCAGTGCTGCACTATTGAATGGTTTAATTCGCATTTTGAACCCATGGCACCGAATGCCATTTGCACCGACATAGTCCCTCTTTTGATGTGACCGGAATATTCTGCAAAATACTCAGAGCAGTTACCATACGTCTCTGAGACAGGCCAGTTGGAAATCATCCTACAGTGCCTCTGCATATGTTGCCTGGCTCTGATTTTTTTTTCCAAGGGCTTCCCACATGATGTTTTGAGACACTGAGAGCACTGCAGCCTGGAGGGCGCACACCAGAATATTCTGCAAAATTCTTGCATGTGTTACCGCGTGTCTCTGAGGCAAGCCAGTTGGAATCGACCCCCAGTGCCTGTGCATATGTTGCCTGGCTCTGATTCTTTTCCGAGGGCTTCTCATATGATGTTTTGAGACTTTGAGAGCACTGCAGCCTGGAGGTCACACACCGGAATATTCCGCAAAATGCTTGCATCAATTACTGTGCCTCTACAGCAGGCCAATCTGCAAAAGATTCTGTTTCTGTAGCAGGAGGGCTGACTTTGACATCGGCTGCACCAGTGCCCAATCCCCAAGTGAAATCAGGCATCTGCAAGCAAATCAGACTCAATTCCGATGGGGAATGTACCGTGAACTGGTGATGCTGGACGACAGTCTCTCTGTCTGCAGAAGATTCTGTTTCTGTGGCTGGAGGGCTGACTTTTGACATTGGTTGCACCAGTGCCCAATTCCTGAGTGAAATCAGGCATCTGCCAGCAAATCCAACTCATTTCCGATGGGGGAATGTACCGTGAACTGGTGCTACCGGCTGACAGTCTCCATCTGCAGAAGTTTCTGTTTCTGTGGCAGGGGTTCTCTGAGGCTCTAATTGCAACTTCGGCTCTATCAGAATCTATTGAGACACTGTCACATGACTCTGGACTCATTTGAGCTGGGGTGATAGCCATCAAATGTCAGTTGGAACTGTCTCCTCAGAATTCTTCCCAGTGCCTCGGTCATTGTGGGAGAGGCATTGGGGCTTTGTATGTCAATAAAAACAACTACTCGTTATGGAAAAAAGTGATGGACGCAAGATTTTGAGGACGTGTATTTGTGATGGAAGGATATTTTGGTGGTTGGAACTGGATATGAGGGAGATCTACTAGGCTGGTGGAAGACTTGTAGCATATTGATGCTATCAAAAAACATTGATTTCCCATCAAAACAGGGCCAAAGTGAACAACGGCTAGGCTTCCTAGCTCATGAACAGATGCAGATTTCAAGATGGTTTAACTTGTGGATTCATTTGCATCAACGAGCACTACAATCTGGCCTTTTCATATTTTCCATTAAAAATTCCTGGAATCAGTTGGAAAATACCATTTTGCGATTTGAGCAGTTATTATGTCGGACCTACCACCAACGGCACGAGAAGCAGTACAGTCATTCCACGGTCCTTGCATTTTATTTTTTTCTGGGCCCAGAGAGCAAATTCTTGCATCGTCTTTTTTTGTGAACCTTTTTATATCATGCCCACAAATCTCATGGATTTTTTGTGGGATGTCAAATGTTACCCCGAAACTGCATCACTTGGCTCTCGTCCTGAGGAATGGGGACGACGGAGTACTCTCAAAAAGTCCTCATCAAAGCTAAGCCCTAGCAGATCAATCGAATTGCCAGAAACATTCGCGATCGGTGAGAATATCCCGAGTGCTAAACAATAATATCAAGGCCGGGACACAGGGCAGGAGAAGTCCAGCAAAGGTAGGCAGGGTGTGCCGAGATCGGTCGGAGGTGGGAGGCAAAGCGCGGCAGAGTCTGCCGACCCCGCCTCGACTCATGGTGGTATAGCGCGACGTAGGTCTGCCACCATCATCACAGCAGACTCTGTCGCAACACCTCGGCTAAGCGCGACCCATGGCGGTGCAGCTCGGCAAGCTGCGCCGATCATTGGCCTGAATGCAGTGATTCATACTCGTCGGGCTCGGACGTTTCCCAGCCCGAGATCGTTGCTCGCTCCGCCTACGTCCCGCCTCCGCGTCACTCTCGTCGCGCTGACTTGCATGAGTCCGCGTCAGGCTACGTGGCGGATCAGGGCCCTCTTCTCAAGCCATTTAACCTCAATCCGGGCACCTGGAAAGAGGAGGACAAGCTGGCGCTGGAGAAAGGGAACTACCGACTGTGGGCGAAGAAGGTCTACACTAACATCGGCCTTCACTCGGGCGCGACACGTTGGCTGGACCTGAACGAGCTTTGCCCCTCCTTCGAGATGTACCCGCGAGCTTATCGCACGTGATAGGACTTTTGGACCCACTAAATTCGTATGGCGTTGAGGTATATCACCAACACTGACTTTCTCAGGCGGCATACTTATGTCTGTGGGCGTCGAATACTTGGTCGGCAATGTTCCAAAGGCTGTAAGGTCGTTAAACCATTTTGGTTGAACGTGATCAAACCATTACGGTTGAACGTGGTTAAGCCATACTCTCCATGAGGTACTGCTGGGCACTTATGAATACTGTTCCGAATCAAAGGTAAACTGTACGGTTAAACCCATTAACATAGTTAACAGTTCACTTGTAAGAGTGTGGTTTAACCAAACAGTTTAACGACTTAACATGGTTAATGGTTTTCAACCCGTGAGGTTTAACGCAGGCCAGCTGCGTCACCAATGCAGAATAAAATGCAATACCTGTCCGGAACTGGTGATTTTTCTGATTTTAATGCTGAAGAATGGGAGCAGCTCTATGTAAGTCATTTCGTTACTCGTGTTTCATTTTAACTCAGATTATTCCAGAACAATACCGACCCTATGTTTCGGCGCATGCCTCTGCATGCGGCTACGTGTTCGACACACAGAGGACGACTTTCAGACACACGAACACAATCCAAGGACAAAATCCATGCTCATTCCACTTCTGAAGGAACACAAAGCAAAACAGTTTTGCTTCCAAATATGGAAATATTGCACAACTCGGTTCGCCCGTGGTTAATTTTTGTGTTCTCCACTCCGAGAGCTTGTTTCAGGCACACAAACACAATCCTAGGAAAAAATCCATACTCATTCTACTTCTGAGTGAACAGGAAGCAAGATGCTCCCAAATATGGAAATATTGCACAACTCAGTTCGCCCGTGGTTAATTTTTGTGTTCGCCACACAGAGGACTCGCTCCAGGCACACAAACACAATCCCACAAAAAAAATCCATACTCATTCCACTTTTGAACCAACAGGAAGCAAAATGCTCCCAAATATGGAAATATTGCACAACTAGGTTCACCTGTGGTTAATTTCTGTGTTCGACACACAGAGGACGCCTTTCAGGCACACAAACACAATCCCACAAGAAAATCCATACTCGTTCCACTTCTGAATGAACAGGAAGCAAAATGCTCCCAAATATGGAAATATTGCACAACTCGGTTTGCCCATGGTTAATTTTTGTGTTCTCCACCCAGAGAACTTGTTTGAAGCACACAAACACAATCCCAGGACAAAAATCCATGCTCATTCCACTTTTGAACCAACAGGAAGCAAGATGCTCCCAAATATGGAAATATTGCACAACTCGGTTCGCCCGTGGTTAATTTTTGTGTTCGCCACACAGAGGACTTGCTCCAGGCACACAAACATAATCTCACAAAAAAAATCCATACTCATTCCACTTTTGAACCAACAGGAAGCAAAATGCTCCCAAATATGGAAATATTGCACAACTAGGTTCGCCCGTGGTTAATTTCTGTAATGTCACTTTATTTCGCCAAAGCTTACCATCTTGCCATATGCACTGCATTTTGGCGGCTCCTCGCACGTGGGTCCCAGGTTTGGTGAGCCTTAGCCGAGGTTGGTCTAGACGCCTCGGCAGGGTTTGCCGGGCAGGCTGTGCCCAGCTATGCCGAGGTGCGTGCGAGGCTGTCTCGCACCACTGTCTCGAGATGCCCCGAGTCTCCTCGATCCACCCTGCACCAAAACTGGTTTCTCTCACCGCTTAACCCGCAAAAGGCCGCCTAGCCAGCAGGATATTTGAAGTGTCGGATATACATAGAGTCGGCTAACGGGGGGGCACGGCGGAGTCGTGGCCCGCTGTGTTACGCGACGGTTACAGGATTTCGGCTGTCGCAGGCAGCTCAGTCTCCCTCAATCTCTTATTTTCTAGCTAGTCCCTGTACTAGGAACTATTAACCATTTAATCCTCATTAACTTTTGGGTGGTATTATTATTATGCACGCAACTTGATCTAAAATCAGCTATTCTCATGTCAGTCTATTTATATTTTGTCACGGAGGTTGGTTTGAAGACCGCGAAAACTGATGGCTGCCCTCATCACTGTATGGCTAAGTCTTGAGAGCTGCGCCGTAACAGCTTTCGATACCAGGCAGATCTTGAGTGAACCTCAGCAAAGGTCTGCCGAGGCCAAGGTGTGTCCAGGTCTGCCGAGGAGCCTCGGCGCAGCCTTGGTTCAAGAAGCCCCCAAAATGCAGTGACGCGTCGACACGCTGGAATGCCGGCATTCTGCTGCTCTGACCTTGACCACACTGGCATTATGGCTTTTCATGCTTGCTGCGCAAATCCGAGCTGGAAATGGGATTGAATCATGTAATTTACAATACAAAAAAAGATCAGGTTGAGTCAAATGGAATTGGGAACACACCTCCCCCTCCTTCGCGCGCTGCAACTTCCTACGCGCCTGCCATTCCTTGAACGACAACTTGGCGACGGGCGGAGGGGCGGGTGCGACGACCGGCGGGGGCGATGGGTCTCACGCAAGCAGTGCTGGCGCGAAAGGTTCCGGTGAGAGCGACACGGCGGTGCCCCATGCAGGCGAAGGCGGCGATGCGGCCTGCTCGCTCGGTGTTGGCGGCACGTCGGACTCGACAGGCACGGGCACGGACATCGCCTCCTCGGCGAGGACACCGAAATCGACATCAACATCCATTGGCTCCTCCTGCGCGCGCGCCTTGCCCTGCCCCTTGTCCACCCGAGGCGGGGCGTGCGTCTGATGTGCCACCAGGCCACCGCCGGCCTTCCACCGTTTCCGCATCTTCGGCGGGCATATCGACTCGGGCACCGGCTCCCGCCGCCGTGCGTTGCCGCGCACAAGGCTCCCGGAGGCCATGTATTTATTATGCATTAAAAACCCCGCCTATACGTGATGCTTACGAATGGGGTAGAGCGGAACATTCCGGGTCATATTTCCAGTGCCCGTCAATTTGGGCTCACCAATTTTGATTTGTGCTGTGATACTTGTGACTGGGTCGCCGATCTTCCTTCCTTCCTTCCTCGTATAGAGATAATCGTTCTTAGAGACCGGTCGATCTTACTGTACCATTTCGACCGTAGATTCGTTAATTTTCACCCGAGAAGGCCAATAAATTTTGTCTATATTTACAGCTCTTTGCAGAACTTAGGGCGGGGACGTTTTTTTTTTCACCAGTGCTACAGCTGTCCTGCGTGAAATCAGGGTTTCTGGGATGAAAATTTCATCTGGGCACCGAAAAAGGAAACCATGGGTACCTGCCAACGCAGATTTTCAGTGCGAGCAGAATGGGATTATATACCGAGTGATTTCGACAAGAATTGACGCGGCAGCTGTTCTGCCCAAAACGGAAAAAAAAAGTCCCCGCCCTAAGTTCTGCAAAGAGCTGTAGGGTGATTTTTGCACACATCAAAAAAATCTGGTGTGACCTGCGACTGAATCTACGGTCAAAATGGTACATATACAGTAGACCGGTAACCGATCTCTCTATGAAGTGGTAAAACGTTGGAACGATTATCTTCGTACGAGAGATCGGTCACCGGTCTAGGTTGATCTGGGTTTGATCCACAAATAGCACCTTAGTTCATTTTGTGCTCTAGACGACTGACAATGTCGCCCAGCACGCGCCTTGTGCACCATCATCTATGTGCTTGCATGGCCGTGATCCAGTGATCTAGCCCCTATCTTTCTCGGTAAACCCCAAGGAATTCACACCCCATGACGAGGGATTCGAGCTGACCGAGGAACGAGGTCGCGCAAGAGTCCTTTGGCATTTATATTTTGTTCTGAGGCGATGAAATCAGTAGTTTGTGGATTTCTTTCAATGTTTTGCCAACCAGTATACTACTGTGGCGACAGAAATGAATTCAACACGTGACTCCTGCAGTAGATAACCCTTAGGTCCAGAGGGCGGGAATAATCTATTGTCTCCATACTCCAAGTCTGAACTTGGTTTGAGGTGAACGATCAACTGTATCGAAAGTTATGAGCGAAAGAAATTGGTGGACCAAATTTTGGGGTGTAATAAGTCGGTTTTGCCAATAAATCCGAGTGAATTACATAACACAATTTGCAAGCTCATAAAGACAGCCTAATACATCGTTGGAGCTGCATCAGGTAAAGTTATTCGAGTTGGATAGAACCTCTGTGCAATGTAGATCTCGAAGTTCAATTTCATATTTGTTTTGATACGATCACGATCACATGCATGAGCGGAAGTTTCCCGCTGAGTATATCTATTGTGTGGGCAGAATCAAACGAACACTCTTGCAGATTTCGGATGCCCTTGGTTTACCAGAGCTAGAGAAGGCTGTCCACTTGGCAAATGCACCTTTTCTGGACATTGGAAAGTACGCTCGCCTGAAGGGTATTGCAGAGGACATTCATGTTTCTCTGCACACCCTCACTGGAATAGTTCTGCGGCGAGCATATACAGAAATTGACCCCAAGCCCGCACTGGTGTGGTCAATATCACCACCATCTTCTGAGAACCTGCATACCCTATCTCTCGAGGTTGATTGTCTGTGGCTTTTGTTAGTCCCGCGCGCATGTCAGATTACCTAATAAGGCTGCACTACGATCCGACCCCCGCGGTAAGCAACAGACTCTATACAGCGAGGTACGAGCTTGGTCCGTGTAGAGTGTCTGTCTACGAGAGACTAGGCTTTTGTACCAGAACTTGGCTGTGCGCAATGCAATCGGACTTCCACTTAGTGATACAGCTGCAGTTCAAGTTGGGCAGCTTGTGACAGTTGTATACGGATGCAAAGCAGGGGCAGAAGGTGTCATCGTAGACCACCCAGGCTACTCGCGCCTCGCAAACGACCCAACAATTCTGTGCGCAATGCAATCGGACTTCCACTTAGTGATACAGCTGCAGTTCAAGTTGGGCAGCTTGTGACAGTTGTATACGGATGCAAAGCAGGGGCCGAAGGTGTCATCGTAGACCACCCAGGCTACTCGCGCCTCGCAAACGACCCAACAATTCCGCCCCAATCGCGACCCCTGGATGTTCCTGCTTCCAACCAGGCCCCAGCACCATTTGAGCGACAAATAAAGCAGAGACGGCACGAGTCCCATGGCGTCTGGTAAACATAGAAGGATACTCCACTAGATTTTTAATTGCACGCAATAAATAGGGTAGATTTCTTTTTATAACACTCATTAGTTGCCAGCATAATCATAATTGTTGCAACGCCGTAACTACAGACACCGAATCCATCAACATCAACAACAAATGAAAAGTCTCGGTCGTGCCAAGGCCCAGTTCTCTGGGTGGATAACACAAAAGTTAACCACGGGCGAACTAGGTTGTGCAATATTTCCGTATCATCGGGCCTGGTTTAACTCAATTGTCTCGAATAGGTGGTCTTTTTCTCGAAAAATCACTCGGAAGATCCAAAAGAATGCGAAAAGGAAAACAGGGATGCGAATGCCGGTGAAGTGCCAGAGTCTAGACAAGCCACTTGACGAGTCTAGAATCATTTTTGTGTAGAGCTAGAAGGTCCTTATGTAAGCATTAGAAGTAATATTGAAGATAAAAACCTGAAGTAACCCGACACGGAGCTTGCACGCAGTCACATAAAATGCTCAACATACGGAGCATGTTACATGTATGTGGCAGTGGAGGAGGGGTGATGGGAAATCCAGAGGAATTCTGCAAAAATCAGGATGTTAAGATCCAAATACTTACACGCATTTCCACTGATGCAGATTTCTTTGCATCTTCTGTGACAGTCCCCCTGCGCACCATGGCTACTCGGGCAAGTTCTGGCCCACAAGCACTGCCATTCCATATCCCTGCTCCGCATCCACCTCCTCCCGTGTCTGCCCCATCATATCCTGCCCAAGCGTTGCCGCTTAATCCTAATCCACCTCCTCGCGCGTCTGCACCATCATATCCGGCTCAGCCCTTGGCCCTTAATCTAATGCACCTCATATACCTCTTTATCCCGGCATGTACCAGTATCCCGTTTATCCACAGATGTATCCCATGTACTCACTTCCTCCTCGTTATTACCCTCCCGCACCAAATGCTCAGAATCAAAATAAGTAGATTATATTGTAAATTATACGACATCTGGATAATCCATTCCACCTCCCAAAGATCCAAGTCCCGGATAGCGCTGTGCATGAGAATCACCGTCATCCATATGGTCGAAACCATCTCTTGCGAGTGGATTGCTGTCAACACGGTCAAAAACGGATCCATTGAGCAGGGGATCGTCTTCGTCGGGGCCTACTTCAGGAGCTGCAACAGGATATCCGGCAGCCGGGTCCCATGTCGTTGTGCGAATGAACTCGCGGAATTTCCCGGAGTTCAATATTTGGGCCCCGAGATCAAACGAGTCGACAATTGCGCTGACCCGTGGCCTAGAAGCAACAACCCCCTTCTTATTAACTTTGAGCGGTGCGTAGATGGGCCGATTTGCTGTCAATACATACAGCTGCGCCTCCATCATTGTTTCCGTGAGTAGGCAAAGATCTTGACCAACATCGACCTCCTTATGTCTTCGAGCACGATACGTGAAGCCAAAAGTGCGTGCGAACTGGTGACTGACCTCACGAAAAGCTTCCACAGGTGCGGAACCCTTTTCGATGATGTACTTCACCGTGACACCAGAGCCTTTTGCAATATTGACGCGCTGAAGAACGAGTTAGATTTACTGGCCACGAATAATGTGTCATACAATACCTTGACCCAGAAATTATTTTGCTCCAAGTAAAGATCACTCGTAATATTGCGCCCACGAGTTCCCCACCGATTTAAAAACCAAGCTTGCTCTTTTGCAGCTTACACCTTGGGTGTGAGCTCGTACTTCCACTGAAGTAAGTTGTCGATTTGGAAAAGGTTGGGAGGCCCATTTCGCATGCATATTCGCATATCGCTACCGTTCTAGCGCTGTACTGACCTGGTTTTTACCTTGGTACAATCAATTGAGGCCATTTTCGAGAGGATTACGGCTGAAGTGTTCCGACAGACCCTCGCGGCAGTCTGGCACTCGCAAGAATGAACTGGATTCACAATCACTATAAAATTGTAGGATATCTTGCGAAAAACATAGCCGGTTCTAACAAATTTAGTCGAACGACGACCTTTTGTACAGATTGGTAGAGGGTTTTTTATGGAAATCTACTGCAGGGAAATCTCTCCAAATAAATATATGGAAGGAAATCCATGCAGTGAATTTCGAGGAATTTCACTAGATTGAATTGGCCCCTAAAATCACCCCAAAACCCATCTCACCCACTATAAAATATTTTCGCGACTATTTTTCTATCGCTAATAGCGCTCAAATTACCCTGAATGATCTAGCTATGCCTCAACTCAATCCGTGCAGAACTCATTGAGATATGGGTGAATCGGTTGCGGGGATCAGAAACTGCCCAAAACGGATTCGCGCCTTCGGTACCCGCCATCTACTGTAAACCGCCAAAAACTTTGCCAAAGACGAAGTCATACTTTTTAAAATAAAGCTACCCTACCACTACTTTGTAACCACTACTTTGGCGCGAGACCTTGGACTATGCGATCGGCATCGTACTCCGAAGGCTCACCGCAATACAGGGAATGACTGATGTTGGCTTGGATCTGAGGTTCAATTTACAAAATCAAAGCAGAAGGTGAACTTCGGCAGGAGGATGATATAGTCTGTTACCAATCCGAGCTCCTATATGATGGCGTTTGCGAGGGTGAATGCTAATAGCAACAAGAGCGCGGTGGGCCGCGGAGCGGCCCACCACTTCGGTTGCGGAAGTCAACTCACCAGCGCTTGAATGTGTTGGTGAAGCACAGTATAATTAGTGTTGGGTGTCGGAGTCAACGTGGGGAAAGAAGCCGAGCATCATTGAATCGAAGTTGATAAGGATCGGAAGCGATTGAGATGGAGCAGCATCGGCATCGGTGAGGAAATGACTGGCAGATCGGCTAAAGCAGATGGAAAAGTGAAAGAAGCTCGGGATGAGCACGGAGTTGAAGGCTTTGAGCAGAGCTTAAATAGCTTCAGACAGACGTAATTTTATAATACAAGGGGTTGGTCGGGCCGCTTCGTGGCCTCCCATCCCCTTTCCAAACTCAAATTTCAGTAACCTACTTTGTTCTATTCCTTCACATGTCGGAGTTGAATTGAACTTGGTTGAGCTGAGCTGTGAATCACGATTACTGTAATCAAGCTATTACGGAGAATCAGCGGACATTCCTGAGTGTATTGGACATGGAGGTAGTGGATGGTGATTGTGGGGAGCGCCAACGTGCGTTCCGATGTCTGCCAGGACATCCAGCGCAAGAAGCCGACTCCGTCGATTGGGCCGGCATTGGAGGATCCCGAAGCTGTCGTCAGATAAAGGGTCGGAACTTAAAAGGCTTCGGACGACCGGGGAAACTTGAACGGTGAGAAAAGCGAAGTTTGGTGTTGTGTACATTTTTATAGGCGTGCACGCGCTTAAATTTGATCATGGGGCCAAAAGCCCCGAGGAAGCGCCATTTATTGAGCGCTTCCAAAGGTCTGGACCCAGCGCTTCCCATGCCTCGGGCATGATCTCCCAAAAGCGGAGTTTAAAAGGCTTCGGACAGACAGAGACGATTTTATAAAGAGAGAGAAGAGTAATGTTAGTGGCATTGTATACCATGATTTGACTAGGCAGACAGAAAATGAATGCAAAATAAATGAGGGAATTGCGTCCGAGAGTCTCGAATCTATACATGTCATGCCCACAACAACAAACTCCTGATACACACGTAGTGGTGAAAATGTTCCCAGAGCCATTTTCTGAGGCGCGTGCAGCAGCAATGGATAGCCCTGGTCACTCAGGTCATTTTGAGCCATTCAGATCCTGCTCGGAGGCAATATTGACCTCTCCAGTGGCCATTCAGTGCTTTAAATTTTGAAACGATTGACCTGATTGAATTCCTTTACATTTTGAAATGCGTAATATTCGGAAAGAAATTGTGTAGGGTAAATCAAACCCTCCAAAATGACCCCTATCCCCAACCGCAAAACGGCGGGAAAAGTGTTCGGATATACCTCTGAGCCCGACCCTCGCCTCCAGTGTGTGCGTGCGGCAGACTTGCACCAAATACCACCAATCAGAGCGCAACACCGCTCGCACTTGAATTTATTCGCACGTTTACCACCGTACTTACGGTTACAGACCATAAAAATGACCTGCCGTAACCGCAAGGGCCTCTGGGAGCTCTTTACGGTTATGGTTACGGCCGGTTGGACAACGATTACGGCCGTAATTCTTACGCGGTGGGGATCCCTATGGAACAGTGGGGATGGCGAATTTGTTCATGAGACTAATTGATATAAACATTAAAAGACATTTCTCAGAAGGGCTACGCATAAGCTCGGGAAGAGCAGCACTTTCAATCATGGGCATGTATTCAATTTTTCGGACCACTGATTCTTAAAACTGTGACTTCTTTATACTAAAGAGAACACTGGATAACCTGCTGGTTGGAAATTCGCAAATTCCAACCTCTCATGATCATGATTGAATCCATCTAAACCAAGGAATCTTCAACAACACAATAGAGTGGTAGATTTAGATGCATTTCATTGAACACTTTGTGGTGGTCTTCCATGACGGGACCATTGTACAGATGTGGCAATTGTATCTCGGAGCCTGAAATACTGGGAAGTCCAGGGTCCAGTGCAAGATACAGCATCCTTCAGCGCGTCCACGTGGAAAAAACATATACTGGGCGCGGTATTCATCGGTGATCTAGCAACTTCACTCCTAAAATCAGCAATCTTGGAGCAAAATAAATATCGGACCATCCGATAGGTGGTAAATACCGAAACAGTGTCCCTAGGTAACGGTTGGGCTGTTGGCCTCGAGAAGCGCGGCAAAGAAAATGTAACTTTACCGGACGGCGACGATCCCCTTGGAGTGTAGGACCAGAAGGTTGAACAGGGAATGGATGAAGTGGGACAGTTGCAATGGCACCCTGAGTGGATATCGATTTTCGGACTGCGTGCCGACGATGAATAATGTTAGGACGTGCCTGCATTGAGGGATTCCTCGCCTCGACGATTCAGTAGGTTTATGTGATGCTCGTCAAGCGACGTAGGGAAATAGTGATCGTTAATGAACGGGGAGTCTGCAGGGAAGCTTATTACACACCGAGAGAAATTCCACAGTCACAGTACTGTTGACAGTGGCGACCATGCCTTCTCAAGGACATCCTTCTGTTGAGGATGAAGACTCCATATCGGGAGGAGTGCGCGAGGTTGTTGGAAGGTGGAACGCGGGAAAAGGACTTGCTCAAGAAGCCAAAACGCCCCTCGAAGCCCCAAATCCCAACGGAGGACGAAAGCGATGATCCAAACTGTTCTAAGGGGGGTTCCGATGGCGAGTAGAGGTCGCAGAGATGTGTATAAACGACGGTGGAGATAGAAATGTCATGCATGTCACGCCGTGTCGCAGGACCGATTTTTGTGTGACATTTGACTTGTCTTCGTATTTTGAATTTACTTCACATATATTCAACACATGCACAATTAACATAGTGCTTGGTTAGGACACTCCCAAGAACCTCCCTTGTATGTATTGTACTCGCTGTCGGAGAAAGTGATGGCCGGTGGCCATTCTCACTATTCTGACCACCTACGCACTCCAAACAACTTATGGAGCGAAATATGAGTGAATAGAAGATATTTGGTTATGTTAGCAAAATTCCAAAAAAGGAAATTCTGAAAATATAGCACATTTTTGCTCAGAATTTGAAACCGACTTTTTGGGGAGGGTTTTTATGTAAGATCTGGTTCCATAGTCGAAAAGTACTCGTTAAGTAGTGTAGAATACCACTTTGAATCATATTAATACCTTGTGATTTGAGCTCACAATCTCAAAGAAGATGGTCATTTTTAGACCTAAGCCTATTGTCTCCGAACCCTTGCCTAAAAACAAGGTTGTGAACCAGCCTGGCCAGGCGAACGCCGAACGAATTGCGGAGCTCGAGAGCGAGCTCAGCCTACTGAGACAATCGGACGCCGTTTTGAAGAAACCTTCGAGCAAGGCAAAGCGGGCCGTTGAACAGAACATTGCTGATTTAATTCACGGCGATAGGCCTGCAAAAGAATTCAGTACGAAGCCTAGAGAGGCAACTCCCAGCCGAATTGCTGCCGGAAGCTTCCTAGACAAAGCGATCCGTGGTGCTGCCCAGTTGAGCTACAACCCGCCCCCATCTGAACCATCTGATGGCTCCTCGAGCTCTAGCTCCGATGAAGCCAGCTCACCGAACGCCGATGCTCCAAGTACTTGCGGTTGCCATAAGTGTTGGCGCCTAGTAATTTGTGTTTTTTGAGACAAGTACATCACATTTTGATTCAAACCAAAATGTCACTGGGATGGATATGATGCCTGCAACGGACTCGTCATACTGCACGGATCAAACTGAAGTGATGCGCCATCAGGATCGGCCCAAATTTGATGTGCAAAATGACACACACTTCCTGGCCCCCATAATCACATGGGTCAAGCCCTAATGTCACCAAAATATAGACCTTGACTATTAAACACATCGTACATGGTAAAATGAACCAAAGTGATACACCAACAGTTGACAGCGTCAGTTAAGGAATTTCCTTATTTGGCTAAAAACGATGGCGTATCAGTAATACTTGATGGCATCAGCACTGTCATCATACTTTTTGAACATCTTCGATTATCCTCCTGTGTTTTTCCAAGGTGAATTGTCCTCTCCTCGGCTAAAAACAGCGAAATGAACCCTTATTCATTGTCATACGCCAAGACTTATTTCGACCGCAAGTAATGCTGGGCGGCGTAGTTCCATCTCTGTGCGCCAGACACCTTTGTCTTCCCGAAGCCGCAGAAACAATCGAATGCTTTTGAAGCCGATACCGCCAACGAAGTACACCGGTGATCCAGATGCTAATGCCTTCCATCGCTTTGTGCGCGAAGGATCGGCATACGTAAAAATGGGTCGTGTACCACCTCAAGACCAGGATTAATCACGAGTTCAATCCTGATTAATGTCTTGCCTGTCCTGTGCCACAGATTAATTAGCCCGCAAAAATTAGGTTTGATCCGGTTTAGTCCCTGCTCATACCCTACTCTGGGTATCCCCACTGACACCTCGGATGGATTGATTAATCTGGTATTAATCCTGGATTGCCGTCTCAACGGCTCACGTACGGGGGATCTCACCGTATGGCCCTATCATTCTGATAGCACTCATATAGTGTAGAAGAACCCCTCCCACACGCACCGGAGTTTGGGCCCGAATAGATGGCACCCAATATGTGGCCAATACGTGTTGTATTGGCAGGATATTGGCCGGATATAGGCGAAGTAGTCGTGGATCAATATCTGGCCAGTATACGTTGTATTGGCCGGATATTGGCAGGATATTGGGCAAGATACTGGCCGAATATTGGCAAGCCATTGGATGCACGCGTACGGCATGCTTCCATTTCCATTAGATTGATATTGCTTTGCTTTCGATATCGCGCGTTCCTTGCGTGCGCGCGCTCACTCGAATTATATATAATCCGATTTATTCATTTAAACTACTACAATCGACAAGTGAGCGACGACCCGCGGCCGCCCTCGCTCGTCCCGCGCAGAGCGGTCCGCCGCTGACTGCGCCTGCGCCTGCACCTGCGCTTCCACCTGCGCCTGCACCTGCGCCACATCCGCTGCGGCCGTACGCGGGTCGGGGGGTGGGGGAATGGCGTGTGGTACCCGACAGCACTCGTGGCGGGGTATAGAGGCCACTGCGCAGATCACGCCGAGCACCCTGTGCGCCGACGCTCGCGATATTGATGACGACCCATTGAAGCTAAGGCCTAAGGGCCAATTATTTAGCGCTGTGCAAAGAGAGAAGGAAATAAAACACGCACATGAGCTCCATCTGCCCGATGCTCGGCGACGCGGTCCAGTTTGAGAGGAGCTGCGCCTGGATACCCGCCGCGACTATGGAGTGCATCGCGGACGCGGCCACCGACGCCGAGAGCGCCTTCCGTGAGATCGCGCTGCCCATGAGGTCCACGTTTGTCCCGTTTGCGGGGTCGAGGGCGTGTGGGAGGCCCATCGCAGTCGGCCTTGTCGCTGTGGGAGCTGGAAGACACTATAGCTCGCGTGGATGGGCCCGCGCGTGCCGCGGTATCGTCGTGGAACAGCAGTGTCGACCTCATCCTTCGAGATCTGTGGCGGCCGGTCGGAGAATGTCACCGTGCTCGAGGTCGAGATCTGTGCGGAGATGTCGCCCGTCTCGATCTGTGAGCGCACGAACGTGAGGCACGATAAGAAAACCAGGAACAGAGGGGTAGCTTAAGACGCACCATGCTGAGTCCCAATGCACGGACCTCATCCTCGCTCTGGATGCCCACGACGCGCACGATATCGCTGAGCCCGAGCGTCACGTACGTCGCCATGGGCTTCTTGAGCGTCCACGGCGGCGCGCGGTCGATGGCCTGCGTCACCAGGCCGACATTCCTGTCCTGCGCGTATCAACCGCGTTTTAGCAAGCTGATCTGAGGCCGGAGGGGATCGGGAGCACACACCGAGGAAAACATCTGCTTCTCCTTGTGGAGCCGCTCGGTGTTCTGCGGGTACGTGTTGATGAGTTCGTTGTAAACGGGGTTCTTGAGGATGCGGGAGAGCGACGAGTGGGCATATTTGGGGAGGGGGAGGACCTGAATTGGTGTTCAGTTGTTTCGCTGGAAATACACAGAGAAGGGGCGCTTACCGCCCCACGGGAGATCAGCTGCACGAGGCGCAGCTTCTTCAGCACCTCAAAGTGCAGGGCGGCGGGAACGGCTCCAGGCGCCGTGACCAACTTCGTAGATGAGCGCGACCTTTAGAGCGGCAATGTCACCTTTGTGGTTGGGACGGAATGGGAGGGAAGTACTTGTGAAGGCGGACAACCTCGTTGAGGGGAAGGACACACCGCGGGTTGGTGGTGACGAGCTCGCGCATGGTAGACCAGACCGTGGAGATGGCGGCGCCGTATCTGCATGGTCCGGCGTCAGCGAGTGAGCCCTGTACCTCTGACCCTCCTACTGATCGTCTATGTGCATATTGAGTGCAACAAGTCACAGTCCGCCTTTCCAGGGTCGCAAGGCATTGCAGATGGATTGTGGAAGCCGGTACCTTAGCCGCGAAAGGTAGATTCAAAACTTAGCACACCGTTCTTGTAAAGCGCCTCATACCTACACATTTCTGCTCCATTCCGAACGAGGCTTGAGGTGCGGAGAGTCAATGGGTACACAGATGACTGGCAGAAGTTTGGAGGCGCCGGTGGGCAGATCTATGGAGACCTTGGGGCCGAGTCATGGTGGAGGAGAAGGCAAGCACCGTCACGTGTCCTACGCGTCTCTCAAATTTCTGAAGAAGGCCGTGGCCGAAAAGTCCCCTGCCGATATTTGGCCAATACAGGGTGTATGAGGCGAAAATTGGGCAGCTAATATTTGCGATCACTATTCTGCCAATATTCTACTGATACAGGGTGTATCGGCCAAATATTAGGTGCCATCTATTCGGGCCAAACTCCGGTGGACGAGACGTGCTTCAAAAAAGCGGTGTTTTGGAAATTTTGGAGAAGCATTTCTGGAGTCCAACAGGCGAACCTCTCGTTGTCTACGGTGATCCCGCATACACCGTATCGACCCACGTCTGTACACCATACAAAGGTGCCACATTGACCGAAGCGCAGCAGCGGTTTAACACTCGAATGAGTCGGATCCGAGAGCCGGTGGAGTGGGTTTTCAAGGAGCTTGGACAGCAGTTTGCGTTCCTCGACTTCGCGAGGAACCAAAAGCTGCTTCTGCAGCCTGTTGGGCTTTTCTTTCTCGTTGCAGTACTCCTTGCAAACTGCCACACCTCCCTCCATCGTCCTCAGATCTCTCAATATTTCGATGCACCCCTCCGACACTTGCGGAGTACCTCCGCGGCGGCCCGGTGGAAGATGAAGAGCTGGATGCATGGTGTCTTGAGGCTCCGTGGGCGGAGATGGATGTTCCGGAGGAGTAGTTTATTTCTCGTGTAAAAATATTAACAAAAATAAGTATTGCAAGCGGTGACTGGTAGCAGTGGTTTAGACTATAAGAAACATAAAAAAACGATGAATAGTAAAATATGACTTCGCTGGAGTACCTAAACGAGGCTCAGAACTTCTTTCTAACTATTTCGGCGAG